>SJXQ01007612.1:233901-455814 GCA_006408695.1 Aepyceros melampus | reverse complement strand
TGTAAAGCAAAACAAACTAAAAAATAAAAAATAATTAAAGAAAAAAAAAATCCTGCCTCAGCCCACTTAGTCTTAAAATACATGGGGTGACTTACAGTGTTTTTATAACCTAGAGTTAAAAGGGAACTCAAAACTGTGAGGTCCTCAAAACTGCAGCTTCAGCAGCTCCTATATCTATGGTCAATTTATTTTTTTTCCTGGTTTTGTGGCAATTATTGGACTATTATTCTTTAACCATAAAATACAATGTTAACTGTAAAGTTTTTTTAGTAGAAATTCTTTATCAAATTGAGGGAATTTCCTTCTATTCCTGTTGTCCTGTGAGTTTTTGATCAGATGGGTGTTGAAATTTTTCACATGATTTTTCTGCATAAGTTGGTATATCTCCATGTGATATTTTTAGCCTATTAATAAGGTAGATGATATAATTTTTGAATATTGAACCAGCCATGCCTCCCTAGAATAAACCCTGTGAGTCATGGTGTAAAATTGCCACCTGTTGCTGAATTGTATTTGCTAATATTTTGTTAAACATTTCTGTGTCTATATTCATAAGTGATATTACTCTAGGGACTCAGTGGAACTTTCTTTGTGTGATATCAGGTATTAGGATAACAATCTTCAAAAAATAGCTTCAAAAAATCAGTTAAGAGTTGTTTCCTCATCATGAAAAGTCTGAAAGTATCTGTAGAACTTGTATTAGGTCTTTAAAAGTCAGGAAAAATTCTTTACAGAAACCATCTTGACCTGCAGATTTATTTTTCAGAAAGTTTTAAATTTAAAATCTGTTGCCTTTATAGCTACATGGCTATCAAATTATCTATTTTATTTTAGATGATTTGTGATAGTTTCTTTTTTCAAATAACAAGTCCATTTATCTAAGTTGTCAAATGTATGTGTCTAAGCATTCACAGTACTTCTTTTTTCAGCCTTTTTATGTCTGCAGCATCTGTACTGATATCCTGTTTTTGATGTTGATGATTTTTCTTTCTTTCAAGTCTTGCAAGATATTTAGTTCAGTTCGGTTCAGTAGCTGGGTCATGTCCGACTCTTTGTGACCTCATGGACTGCAGCACCCAGGCCTCCTTGTCCATCATTAACTCCCAGAGTTTACTCAAACTCATGTCCATTGAGTTGGTGATGCTACCCAATCATCTCATCCTCTGTCATCCCCTTCTCCTGCCTTCAGTCTTTCCCAGCATCAGGTCTTTTCCAATGAGTCAGTTCTTACCATCAGGTGGCCAAAGTATTGGGGAGTCAGGTGCAGTATCAGTCCTTCCAGTGAATGTTCAGGACTGATTTCCTTTAGGATGGACTGGTTGGATCTCCTTGCAGTCCAAGGGACTCTCAAGAGTCTTCTCCAATACCACAATTCAAAAACATCAATTCTTAAGCATTCAGCTTTCTTTATAGTCCAACTCTTACATCCATACATCAGTTCAGTTCAGTTGCTCAGTCATGTCTGACTCTTTGTGATCCCATGAATTGCAGCATGCCAGGACTCCCTGTCCATCACCAACTCCCGGAGTTTACTCAAACTCATGTCCATCGAGTCAGTGATTCCATCCAGCCATCTCATCCTCTGTCGTCCCCTTCTCCTCTGGCCCCCAATCCCTCCCAGCATCAGAGTCTTTACCAGTGAGTCAACTTTTTGCATAAGGTGGCCAAAGTACTGGCATTTCAGCTTTAGCATCAGTCCTTCCAAAGAAATCCCAGGACAGATCTCCTTTAGAATGGACTGGTTGGATCTCCTTGCAGTCCAAGGGACTCTCAAGAGTCTTCTCCAACACCACAGTTCAAAAGCATCAATTCTTCAGCACTCAGCTTTCTTCATAGTCCAACTCTCACATCCATACATGACCACTGGAAAAACCATAGCTTTGACTGGATGGGCTTTTGTTGGCAAAGTAATGTCTCTGCTTTTGAATATGCTATCTATGTTGATCATAATTTTCCTTTCAAGGAGTAAGTGCCTTTTAATTTCATGGGTGCAATCACCATCTGCAGTGATTTTGGAGCCCCCCAAAATAAAGTCTGACACTGTTTCCACCATCTCCCCATCTATTGGCCATGAAGTAATGGGACTACATGCTGTGATCTTCGTTTTCTGAATGTTGAGCTTTAAGCCAACTATTTCATTCTCCTCTTTCATCAAGAGGCTTTTTAGTTCCTTTCACTTTCTGCCATAAGGGTGGTGCCATCTGCTTATCTGAGGTTACTGATATTTCTCCGGCAATCTTGATTCCAGCTTGTGCTTCTTCCAGCCCAGTGTTTCTCATGATGTACTCTGCACATCCATACATGACTACTAGAAAAACCATAGCTTTGACTAGACCAACCTTTGTTGGCAAAGTGATGTCTTTCCTTTCTAATATGCTGTCTAGGTTGGTCTTAACTTTCCTTCCAAGGAGTAAGTGTCTTTTAATTTCATGGCTGCAGTCACCATCTGCAGTGATTTTGGAGCCCAGAAAAATAAAGTCAGCCACTGTTTCCACTGTTTCCCCATCTATTTGCCATGAAGTGATGAGACCAGATGCCATGATCTTAGTTTTCTGAATGTTGAGTTTTAAGCCAACTTTTTCACTCTCCTCTTTTACTTTCAGCAAGAGGCTCTTTAGTTCTTCTTCACTTTCTGCCATAAGAGTGTTGTCATCTACCTATCTGAGGTTATTGATATTTCTCCCAGCAATCTTGATTCCAGCTTGTGCTTCATCCAGCCCAGAGTTTCTCGTGACAAACTGCTTCACTGAACAAATTCTGATTAATATTTTGTCAGAAGTCAAGTTGCTCCTGCTCTCGTTGGATTTTTCTACTCTCTAGGCCTGTTACCAAACACTGAAGACTAGAATTTCTTAGCCATAATCTTGGGAAATCCATCTTCTATCTCCAAATATTTGATCCCTTCTTTCCTGAATTGCCTATTTGAGTACTTTCTTAATATACTCATTTATTGCAGCACATCAGTCAGAATCTTTTGAAAAAGTTTCAAAGGAGACTGGTTTGTTGTTTGGTTTTGTCCTTTGCAAGTAGGAAACAATTTTACTTTTCTAAGCTTAAATTGTATAGTAACAAAATTTAATGTAGGAATCCTATCACTGCATATAATTCTAAATTTCACTTTAACCAATTATTTGTATGTTTATTTATTTATTTTTAATTTTTCTTCAAAGAATCTCTTTAGTGTTTTCTCTTTGTCCCAAGAGTTTCAAAAGTGCACAATAATATGCCTTGGGACATAGTCACTTCTTTGAGTAAAATTCTCAATTCAAAGTTAGATATTCAATAAGATTCTCCAATTTTAAGAGTATAATTTATAAGATTTGGGAATTATAAAATCATTTAACTACTCTCACAATAATGAGGACTTTTGATCACTCTATTGTTACCACTGTCTTGACTTTACTAGAATTTCATGTAAGTACACAGTCTTTTGTGTCTGGCTTAATTAACTTAGCATCATGCTTTTGAGATTTGTCCAAGTTGGTGTTTTTTATCAGTTGGTTTCTTTTCATTGCTCATACCGAGCAGCATTTTATTATGTTCATATACCAAGTTTCCTTATACACTCACAAGCTGATGTGCATTTGGATAGTTTTCTACATTTTGAACTTATATTCAATTTGAAAGAGTTGCCACGATGGGCTTCCCAGGTGGCTCAGTGGTAAAGAATCCACATGCCAGTGGAGGAGACACAGGAGATGTGGGTTCTAACCCTGGGTTGGGGAGATCCCCTGAAAGAGGAAATGGCAGCCCACTCCAGTATTCTTACCTGAAAAATTTCATGGACAGAATAGCCTGGTGGGCTACAGTCCATAGCGTCACAAAAAGTCAGACATGACTGAGTGACAGAGCATGCACAAACATTATATACAATCTTTGTGTAGAGATGTACTTCCCATTCTCTTAGATAAATACTCAGGAGAGGAGGACTGTTTAACTTTAGAAGAAGCTGTCATTCTGCTTTCCAATGTGTGTGTGTGTGTGGGGGGGGTTTCTTTTTTTTTTTTTTTTCCTTTTTTATTCCCACCATTGAACTGGAAATCAGTGGCCTTTCTATCAGAAAATTCATGCCTTTTTGGTTTTGGGGAGATTTGTTAAACCCTATACTGTATAATTTCCTTTTTTAAATCTGTTTTCTATCAAAGGGGCTTCCCTGATAGTTGTTAACAAATCCGCCTGCAAAGCAAGAGATCCCAGTTCAAGTCCTGGTTCAGGAAGATCCACTGGAGAAGGAATAGGCTACCCATTCCAGTATTCTTGGGCTTCTTTTGTGCTCAGCTGGTAAAGAATCTGCCTGCAATATGGAAGACCTGGGTTCGAAGCCTGGGTTGGGAAGATCCCCTGGAAAGGGAAAGCCTACCCACTCCAGTATTCTGGCCTGGAGAATTCCATGGACTGTATAGTTCATGGGGTAGCAAAGAATCAGACACACTGAGTGACTTTCACTTCACTTCTGCTGAACTCCCATTAGTTATTTTGTATTTGCAATAAGATGAATATGTTAATACTGAGGTATAGAGAAGATTAAATTTGGATATAAAGCCATATATATATAAATATATATTCACATTTGTACTTGATAATCATATGCTTATTACATTTTATTGCATTTTCAAAATTCTAACGTTATTTTATAATGTCATTTTCTTTTCTTTAAAAAGGCATTTTCCTAAAATAAAAATAAAATGGCTATATTCCATGCCTTCAGAATGAATAAAATCAACTCAGTAGAAAAGTCATTTTCATAGAAAAAGTATAAAACTTCATAAACAATTAAACAGATTAAAGCATCTTCTTTTAAGTTGTGCTTAATGAGAGCGTGGGGAGTTAAATACAGAATTTCCATTAAAATGACTGAGAAATTGTGCATATAGTTTCATACTTGCCTTGATGAACATTCTTCTCTTCCTACTGAATGTTTAAAAAGGGAGTAATTCCACAGTTTAAAGAGTACCTGGCAATCTTGTCAACACAGACATTCATATTAAGTACAAAGTTTTTATGAGTATTTTTGAATTTCAAGTTGACAACAGGTATACCTGTTTTACATTTCATTCCTGTAAATCTTCTAGCATAGTGTAAAACTATTACATTGATTTTCTCCATTAAATTTAATAAAATTTAGTACATTGAACTTGTTTCCCTTTCTTGGTGAAAGCAGTCATATTTTTCTAGCACAAAGTTGATTCCTGGCAAACAATATGTTAGATATTTATGACACAAAAAGTACTAAGAAAGAAAAATTATATTTATTTTATTTCTTTACTTTTCTAGGGGGAATGTAAAATTCCTGGACCCCAGACTCACATACTAACATTTAATGTGTGGCTAGACGATTTTCAACTTTTGTCCATACAAGGATTTTTTAAAAGTCTATTCATTTATTCAATTTATTGCAGGTTTTATAGATGACATGGTTAAACTGAGAAGTTTAATCAAAGATATTTAGAAAAGACTTTGATGCTGGGAGGGATTAGGGGCAGGAGAAGAAGGGGATGACAGAGGATGAGATGGCTGGATGGTATCACTGACCTGATGGACGCGAGTCTGAGTGAACTCCGGGAGTTGGTGATGGACAGGGAGGCCTGGCGTGCTGCGATTCATGGGGTCGCAAAGAGTCAGACACGACTGAGCGACTGAACTGAACTGAACTGAACTGAATGCAAACAAGGAAATAAAGATTAGAGTAGAAATAAGAGAAATAAAGATAATAGAGATTACTAAGAGCTGTTTCTTTGAAAAGATCTTTAAAAATGACAAGCCTTTGGCTAGACTCACCAAGAAAAAAAGAAAAATAACTCAAATAAATAAAATCAGAAATTAGAAAGAATATGTGACTACTGATACCACAGAAACACAAAAGATCATAAGAGACTACTATTAATCATTATATGCCAACAAACAGAACACCATAGACAAATAAACTCCTAGAAATATACAAGTCACCAAGACAGAACCATAATGAAACAGAAAATATTAGCAGATTGAGTATTGGTAAGGAGATTAAACCAAGAATCACAAACCTCCAAACAAACAAAAGTCCAGGAAAAGACAGCTTCACTGGTGAATTCTACCAAACATTTAAAGAATAATCAAGAAAAAATCCTTCTCAGATTCTTCAAAAATAAAAGAGGAGAGAACTCTTTATAAAGTCATTTCATGAGACCAGTTTAACTTTTATACCAAAACTAGACAAGGATGTCATAAGAAAGGAAATTTATAGGCCAGCATCCCTCGTGAACATAAATGTGAAAATCCTCAACAAAATATCACAAACCAAATTCAACAATAAAGTCAAAAGATCACATGCTATGATAAATAAGGTTTATACCAAGGATTAAAGGATGGTTTAAGATGTTCAAATCACTCAGCATGATACATTACCAAAATAAAGTATAACAATCATATGATAATCTCAATAGACGCAAAAAAGGCATTTGACAAAATTCAACATTCGTTTACCAAAAAAAAAACCTCTCAACAAGGTGGGTATAGAGGGAATATGTATGCCTGTATGCTCAGTCATGTCCTACTCTTTTGCAACCCCATGGGCTGTAGCCTACCAGCCTCTTCTGCCCATAGGATTTTCTAGGCAAGGATACTGGATTGGGTTGCCATCTCTTCCTCCAGGAGATCTTCCCAACTCACAGATGAACCAGAACTGCATATCCTGCATCTCTTGTTTTGGCAGGTGGGTTCTTACCACTGAGCCACCTCAATGTAATGAAGGCTGCATACAACAGCCCTCAGCCAATATCACCCTCAAAATGTGAATAGTGAAAACCCTTTCCTCTAGTTCAAGAACAAGACAAGATTGCCCCCCTTCACTACTTTTGTTCAACATAGTACTGGAAGTCTTAATCAGAGCAGTTAGGCAAAAAAGAAAATTAAAAGGCATCCAGTTGGAAAGGAAAAAGTAAAACTGTTACTATTTGCAAATGATATGATATTACTTACAGAGTAAAGAATCCAATAAAAAAAAAAAAAACACCAAAAACTTGTTAGAATTAACAAAAGAATTCATTATGGTTGTAAGACACAAAATCAATACAAAAAAACTCTTTTGTCTTTGCACACTAATAATGACACAGCAGAAGAATAAATAAAGACACTAATTCCATTCAAAATTGTATTAAAAGAATACAATACCTAGCAGCAAATTTAATCAAGGAGGTGAAATATGTTCATACTTAAAACTGCAAGATATTAATGAAAGAATTTAAAGATGATATAAGTGCAAAGATATTCCATGATCATGAACTGGAACAATTAATATTATTACAATCTCTTACTATCCAAAGCAATCTACAAGTTCAGTACAATCTCTATCAAAATTCCATGGTACATTTCAAAGAAGTAGAATTAATAATATGAAAAATTTGTATAGAATCATAGCAAAAACCTCAATGCTAAAGCAGTATTTAATAAGTACAAAGCTGGAGGCATTATGTTTCATTATGAATAGGTGATTTACAGAGAGGAAGACTAAAAGTAGAACAAAATATAAAGAAATTCTCAAATAAAGTGTGAGTTGGAGACATAATAAAAAAAAATAAGCAACAATTAAGTGTCACTGTATACCAGACTGGTTAAGAACTAAATGCTGGCTCCAGCACTGTTTACAATAGTGAAGATATGGAAACAATCTAGATGTCCATCGACACAGGGAGAGAAGTAAGATGTGGAACATATATACTATGGAACACTACTCAGAATGAACAATGCCATTTACAGAAATATGGATGAACTCAGTGTCCTTCTCAGTGAAGCACTTAGTGAAGTCAGACAGAGAAGAAGTATATGATGTCCCTTACATGTGGAATCTAAAAAGAAATGATACAAATGAACTTACTTACAGAACAGAAACAGATTCACAGACTTAGAGAACTAGCTTATGGTTGCTAGGGGAGAAGGGTGGCAGGAAAGGACAGTTCTGGTATTTTGGACAGATATGTATACACTGCTATACTGAAAATGGATTACAAACAAGGACCTACTGAATAGCACATGGAACCTTTATTCAATGTTACGTGGCAGCCTGGATGGAAGGGGAGTTTGGGGGAGAATGGATACATGTATATGTGTGGTTGAATCCTTTTGCTGTTCACCTGAAACTATCACAGAACTGTTTGTTAATCAGCTATACTTCAATACAAAATAAAAAGTTTACAAGAAAAAAAAAAGAATAAAATGCTAAATAATGTCAGTATTCAAGGGGCTACATGGGTATGGAACCCAGAGTCCTGCTGGTTGGATAGAAGACTGGTACACTTCCTTGAGAGAGGAAACTGACAGTTCTTGGTTAAATGTACACATAACATGACCTAGCAGTTCTCCTGGACAGACACAGTCCATAAGGAAGGATGATCACTTATCTATCAGTGGCAGAGGAAGAAGGATTATCCTCATCCCTTTTTTGATGAATTGGACATACAAGATATGGTAGATGCACACTGCGGTACAGTGCATAGATGCAAGACTAGATATTCATAGTAAATAAGACAGCACTAAGAAAAGAAAGCAATACACAGAACAAAATTTATAATGTTAGTAAACTAAAATACATCGAAAAACAATACACATTTTATAAGAACATAAACAGACCAAAGGATGAACTCTAGCTGTATCAGAATGGTTGTCCACAAAGGGAGAGAAATGAGGAGAGAGAGGTTTATTCATTCATTTAAATGAATAAATCATGTATAAAGTAAGAGAAGGAACTTAAAGAGTATGATGACATGTCATGAACTAGGGAGTAGAATTTACTCAACATTCTAGACAACTATATATATAATATTCCTGACCCACAGTTGTTTACCTGTAGCTTGAATGCTGAGAACCGGCAGCAGACTTCTATCTAAATACTTCATGGACAGCATTGATTCCATGAAAGGCTTTCATTTACTTCAGCCTGGGCTTTCAATTGCGAAAAAGGATTACATTTTGCTTTGATGTTTACAATTTCTCCTCAAGTAGCTGTTTTGGGCAGTAACATATAGATTATAGTCAGTGATCTGCACAGGCTGGCAAGTAGACCTTAATATTTGGGGAAAGGGAATGAATTATCCTAAATAAAGGTAAAAGGTATGTAAAAAGTTGCAGTTACATCCAATATTGATTTGCAATAAAGAGAAACTCTGTTTAAGAGCTGTGGAGTTAGGTGTAACATTCTTCAAAGCAGTTTACTAGCATTTTATTTTATATAATAAAAAGAAGAGTGTATTATCTAAAAAACCTAAAGATGAATAGGATATTAGTCTTTATACCTCAGAAACTGTACCAATCCTCTCCTACACCCAACAAAGCTACATAAATGGCATTTAGAATGTGCATTTTGATGGCTTTTCAGACTGATTTCAAAGATAATGAAATTCATATGCAATATAAGAAATATTAAAATAGAAAATTTTTAATTTTAAAATTTAATAATATTAACAAAGACATTCTAATACATTTTCTAGTAGAATACAGCCCAATATAAAGTGAAATAAATATTCACTGCTCCGTGATACATTTACAGAGCCTTTATGGCCTAAAGAAATGCACTTCTTCTGTATTTCACTTTCAACTTTTCTCTTAGGAAATAATGATACTTTTATTCAAGAAGATCATACTAATATATGTATTTGTACATGTTGAAAAGGACAAATAGTATGAATTTGAGAAACTATTTCTGGAAGATCAAACACAAACTGTATTTCCAGTGCAAAGTAGCCTTTATGCCCCTGAACACTCTCATCTGTTTACAGTTTTCTAGAATCCCAAGCTCACTCCCTTTTTTAACTCACCCTACAGACAATTAGGGGAAGGCAATGGGACCCCACTCCAGTACTCTTGCCTGGCAAATCCCATAGAAAGAGGAGCCTGGTGGGCTGCAGTCCATGGGGTCGCTGGGAGTTGGACACAACTGAGCGACTTCACTTTGACTTTTCACTTTTATGCATTGGAGAAGGAAATGGCAACCCACTCCAGGGTTCTTGCCTGGAGAATCCCAGGGATGGGGGAGCCTGGTGGGCTGCCATCTCTGGGGTCGCACAGAGTCGGACACGACTGAAGCGACTTAGCAGCAGCAGCACATACAATTAGCTATGGTTTTTCCAGTAGTCATGTATGGATGTGAGAGCTGGACTATAAAGAAAGCTGAGCACTGAAGAGTTGATGCTTTTGAACTGTGGTGTTGGAGAAGATGCTTGAGAGTCATCTAAAGGAGATCCAACCAGTCCATCCTAAAGGAAATCAATCCCAGATATTCATTGGAGAACTGATGCTGAAGCTGAAACTCCAATACTTTGGCCACCTGATGTGAAGAACTGACTCATTTGAAAAGACCCTGATGCTGGGAAAGATTGAAGGTGGGATGAGAAGGGGATGACAGAGGATGAAAGGTTGGATGGCATCACTGACCGATGGACATGAATTTGAGATGGACAGGGAGGCCTGGCATGCTGCAGTTCATGGGGTTGCAGTGAGTCGGACATGATTGAGCAACTGAACTGACCGAACTGACAGACAGTCAGAAAAAGACAAAGATACAGAAACAAACATACAACCCTCTGGGCTTTGAAATATGCATCTACATATACTCTTTAATAAGGTCCTTCTGTCTTAAACATGGAGCCCTCTAAATGTTAAGCATGCCAGGCTCCTCTGTTCATGGAATTCTCCAGTCAAGAATACTGGAGTGGGTTTGCGATTCCCTTCTTAGAGAATCTTCCCAATCCAGGGATCAAACCCTGGTCTCCTGCATTGTAGGCAGATTCTTTACCATCTGAGCTATCAGGGAAGTCCATTAAGCAAGCCAAAACCCTTATTATTATTTAGGTTCCTTTCCATTATTTTCATGAATTTACATCTTGTTTCTTCACTGTAAATATATCATTTATTATCTTTTTATTTTGAAATAGATATTCATAGGAATTAGAAAAAACAAAAACTATAGAGGGAAGTCCCATGTTCCTTTAAACCAGTTTTACCCCAAGTCCTGCAAAACTATATTACAACATAAAACAGAAGTTTGGTATAATCTACAGAGCTTATTCAGGTTTCACCAGTCCTATGTTCACTCATCTGTTTGTTCTATAGATGAGCATAAATTCTACACAACTTCATCACATGTGCAGATTTATGTAACAATCACCACAATCAAAATACAGCACTGTTCCTTCACCAACCATAAGGTTTCCTTATATCCTTACACCTTTCCCCACTACCCATTGCTATAGTGAAGTCACTCAGTCGTGTCTGACTCTTTGTGATCCCATGGACTGTAGCCTCCCAGGCTCCTATGTCCCATGGGATTTTCCAGGCAATAGTCCTGGAGTGGATTGCCATTTCCTTCTCCAGGGGATCTTCCCAACCCAGGGATCAAACCCGGGTCTCTCACATTGTAGACAGATGCTTTACCATCTGAGCCACCAGGGAAATCCACCTGGCAAACACTAATCTTTTCATCATCTTGATAATTCTGTTATTTCATGAATATTTAATAGATAGAAACACACTGTTTGTAACCTTTATTTATTTATTTTTTGGTAAGTGGAAATTTTTTTAATATAAATTTATTTATTTTAATTGGAAGTTAATTACTTTACAATATCATATTGGTTTTGCCATACATCAACATGAATCTGCCACAGGTATACACATGTCCCCATCTTGAACCCCCCTCCATCCTCCCTCCCCGTATCATCCCTCTGGGTCGTCTCAGTGCACTAGCCTAAAGCATCCAGTATCATGCATCGAGCCTGGACTGGCAATTCGTTTCATATATGATATTATACATGTTTCAATGCCATTCTCCCAAATCATCCCACCCTTGCCCTATACCACAGAGTCCAAAAGACTCTTCTATACATCTGTGTCTCTTGTGCTGTCTCGCATACAGGGTTATTGTTACCATCTTTCTAAATTCCATATGCTGGCTTTTCCCACAGGGCTTAATTTCTCCAATATCACTCCCAGTTTTTGTACATATCAGTACATCACTCCTTTTTATAACACTCCATGATACAAATTTATTATCATTTGTTTAACCATTCATGGATTGAGAAATAATTAGTTTGTTTCCAGTTTGGAACTATTATAAATAAAGTTGGTGTGAATATTTATGTATTAGCTTTTGTGTGAACATATATTTTTCTTTCTCTATGGTAGATCTATAAGAGTTTGATCGCTAGACCTTGTGATAAGTACATATTAAGGTGTTGTATATGAAAATTAGAGTTACCAAAGGAACATTTCATGCAAAGATGGGCTCTATAAAGGACAGAAATGGTCTGGACCTAACAAAAGCAAAAGATATTAAGAAGAGGTGGCAAGAATACACAGAAGCACTGTACAAAAAAGATCTTCATGACCAAGATAACCACCATGGTGTGATCACTCACCTAGAGCCAGACATCCTGGGATGTGAAGTCAAGTGGGCCTTAGAAAGCATCACTATGAACAAAGCTAGTGGAGGTGATGGTATTCCAGTTGAGTTATTCCAAATCCTGAGAGATAATGCTGTGAAAGTGCTGCACTCAATATGCCAGCAAATTTGGACAACTCAGCAGTGGCCACAGGACTGGAAAAGGTCAGTTTTCATTTCAATCCCAAAGAAAGGCAATGCCAAAAAAATGCTCAAACTACTGCACAATTGTACTGATCTCACATACTGGTAAAGTAATGCTCAAAATTCTCCAAGCCAGGCTTCAGTAATATGTGAACCGTGAACTTCCAGATGTTCAAGCTGGTTTTAGAAAAGCAGAGGATTCAGAGCTCAAATTGCTAACGTCCATTGGATCATCAAAAGAGAGAGTTCCAGAAAAACATCTATTTCTGCTTTATTGACTTTGACTATGTGGATCACAATAAACTGTGGAAAATTCTGAGAGAGATGGGAATACCAGACCACCTGACCTGCCTCTGGAGAAATCTGTATGCAGCTCAGGAAGCAACAGTTAGAACTGGACATGGAACAGCAGACTGGTTCCAAATAGGAATAGGAGTACATCAAGGCTGTATATTGTCACCCTGCTTATTTAACTTCTATGCAGAGTACATCATGAGAAACACTGGGCTGTAAGCACAAGCTGGAGTCAAGATTGGTGGGAGAAATATCAATAACCTCAGATATGCAGATGACACCACCCTTCTGGCAGAAAGTGAAGAGGAACTAAAGAGCCTCTTGATGAAAGTGAAAGAGGAGAGTGAAAAAGTTTGCTTAAAGCTCAACATTCAGAAAACGAAGATCATGGCATCTGGTCCCATCACTTCATGGCAAACAGATGGGGAAACAGTGGAAACAGTGTCCGACTTTATTTTGGGGGGCTCCAAAATCACTGCAGATGGTGACTGCAGCCATGAAATTAAAAGATGCTTACTCCTTGGAAGGAAAGTTATGACCAACCCAGATAGCATATTAAAAAAGAGATATTACTTTGGCAACAAAGGTCCGTCTAGTCAAAGCTATGGTTTTTCCTGTGGTCATGTATGGATATGAGATTTGGACTAAAAAGAAAGTTGAACACCGAAGAATTGATGCTTTTGAACTGTGGTGCTGGAGAAGACTCTTGAGAGTCCATTGGACTGCAAGGAGATCCAACCAGTCCATTCTGAAGGAGATCAGCCCTGGGTGTTCATTGGAAGAACTGATGTTGAAGCTGAGGCTCCAATATTTTGGCCACTTGATACAAAGAGCTGACTCATTTGAAAAGACCCTGATGCTGGGAAAGATTGAGGGTAGGAGAAGAAGGGGACGACAGAGGATGAAAAGGCTGGATGGCATCACTGACTCAATGGACATGGGTTTGGGTGAACTCTGGGAGTTGGTGATGGACAGGGAGGCCTGGCATGCTGAGGTTCATGCGGTCAGAAAGAGTCAGACATGACTGAGTGACTGAACTGAACTGAATAACTGACAAACTGCTTTCTAGGGGTCTGTCCTGTTTTATAGTTTAACTAATCGTGTATGAATTGTCTAGTTTTTCAGTGTCTTCAGTAGCATTTGTGTTATTGTTGCTTTATTTCAGCCATTCTCGTATGTATGCAGTAATATCACTATTGGTTTGATTTTTGTTTCCCTAGTAGCTAATGATGTGGACCATCTATTGCTGAGCTTATTTCCACACCCTCTTCATTGAAACATCTATTTTGGCTTTTGACTAACTGGTAAACAGGCTATTTTATTTTTAGTGCCAAGTTTGAGAGTCCTTTATATGCATTCTACATATGAATGGATTCTTTGTTAGATATATGGTTCGTAAATATTACCTCCCACATATAATTTTACTGTATATTATGTGATATACATAAATTTCTATCTTGAATTTTAATATTAAATATGCATTTTTGCTTTTATCTTGTAGAAATGCAAATTCTTAAAGGTAGAACCAAAGGTAATTAACCTTCACATATCCCCCAACAAGCATTTATTACACAAAGACATCTAATAACACATTACTGAAAAAGCAGTGAACAAAGAAATAAAAAACAAAATAGACATTCCAATAACAAACTACCTCATGAGACTATTATAGTAAATTGATATAAGGTAAAGTCATACTTTCCAGATGACTAAATATTTATTTTAATACCTGACTTTTAGTTCTCCGGTCTTCTATGCAACCAGACTTTCTTCAAGTTGAAGCCTTTTTCTCAACATATAAAAATGTGGTCTCTTTTACCATATAAACCTTAGGATGATTCAATTCTTTAGTTCATCTTGGTGTGAACTTTCCTAACTCCTGTTCAGGACTTTTATTAAGCATAACTTGGCAGATTAAGGCATGGCATCTCCAAATATGTCTATATAGCTATGTTACAGTCTCTTCTTTGGTATCTAATATTTAGATGGTGATGTAAGTCTGTTTTACTGCCTTTAAACTGTTAGCCTTTTATTGATTCACTTAGGGTGTAATTGCTTGCTCTCTGTAAGCAGTCTAATCAGAACAGCAAGATCACTTCACTACTCCCAATTCCAGTGAGGTCACAGAAATTAGAGATGCAAATAACTTGCTAAGTCACCCTTTTAATTTTTCCTCTGGGTAAGTTTATTCCCTATGGTATATTTTTTTCTTGTTTCTCCTTTTTTTTTTTGTCAATCTGAGCTTTAAAGAGATTCAATAAGTATATTTTTTTCTAATGCTTCCATTCCAAGACTAAGCTTGAAAATCTCTCTGGAAGGAATGAAAATCATATACTCTTTGACAGGAGTATCAGTATCCAGTATCTGGATATCCAGTATCCAGTATCTGGATATCAGTATCCAGTATCTTCCAGGCATGAACCGTGATGGTTCCTCTTGCCATTACTCAATAAGACTTTTCTCAGTTCTTGGTTGCAAGTTCAATGATGAGAGAACCTACTGCTTCTGTGAAGTCTGCCTTTCCTTGCTCCTAACTGGTAATTTCATCAGAAACATGATTAACAGAACTGTTATAGCAGTTATAATGGTGATGAAGTCATGCCACTATGAAGAAAAGGAAAATGAAATAATTATGTCAATTATATTCATCATGAATTCCCCTTTCCTGAGTCACTTTTCTGAAAACATAGGCCTAATTTTCCTATGAAAGTAGAAATGTAGGACGTCAAGATTGAAGTATTTGACTGGAAATACCTCACTTGGGAATGGTATAACATTATTGTTTGCAAGATTCTGTCAAATATCTTATTATACTTAGAGTGATGAGGTGAAATGGAATGGGTTATTACCCACATTTTATACATGATTATATTGAGGTTCTGATCTAGTTGATTTAGGTTACACAATTCAACATGTTCTCAAACTCAGTACTTTTTATAGTACGTGAAACTCACAGTCACATACAGGCATTTATTTGTTGGGGACTATTTTATGCAAAATTGGATCAAAATCCTATAGCAGCTAGATTTCCTCCATCACATGTCCTATTGCTTCTATGTCTTCTTTGTGAGCACACTTCAATTTTCTCTTATTATATTTTAGAGCATCAATTATCATTTTTGCTGCATATTTGAATCACCCATGCAGTTTTTATATATCATGATGCCCAGGTTATACCCTATAGTGATTGATTAATAAGAAATATCTGGAGGAGAGACTCAGGATTCAATATATTTTCCTTAAACTCTCCAGTTGATTCCAAAGTGCAGCCAAGTTTGAGAACTACTATCTTAGATTTCTATCCCAGGCTTTCTTCTCTTACAACTATGCACTGGATCAAATATTTGATTGTACAACCACACACAGTAATTTTATTTTCCAGGTACATGGTGGTTCTTCACAAGTCCACATCTCTACCTAGAACTCTGTCTTGGGCTTCAGAAGCATCCACACTTATATATCCATCTCCACAGAGGCTTTAAGAGTCTCACGCTCTTCCGACTGAGCTAGCCAGGCAGAGGCTTTAAGCTCAAAAATCCCCAGGGTGAATTTATAGCTTTCCTTCAAAATATCCTTCTTTTTCTTATTTAGTACAGACTATTCTGTTGCAAAAGTAAGACTCAAGAATTCAGTGGCTGTGTCAAAACATGATATTGTCTCTCCCTCTCGGTTCTGAGACTGAGAAGCTCTGCTCTTCTCAACCTCAGGCATCTTTCCTTGTTCTTGACACTACAATCAGTCAAATGGAAGAAAGAAACAGGGTCCAGGTGCATTTCTTTAAAGGGCAGGGCTCAGAATGTGACATACTACTTCTACCTTTATCCCATCAGTCAGACATTATTCATATAGTCACACAAGTCTATAAGGGTAGATAGATTTGTGGTCTTTAGCTAGATAGCCATGTACCTGGCTAAAACCAAGAGGAAGGAACTTCTAACTCTGAGGAAGATGAAGTAACAAATTACCCTCCTTCCTGAAACAATAACAGTAACTGCATTTCATATATTCAAAAGTTAAGTAGAGATATGAAATATAAATATTTTTAAAAGCAATCACACTGAACTGCTAAAGATGAAAACTACAATTTGTGAGATGAAAAATACATGGAATGGAATTAACAGCAGATCAGACATTGCAGAAAGTAAAGGGTTAGTGTACTCTGAGACACTACAGGAGGAATCATCCAAAATAAGACACAGAGAGCAAAAGGAATAAATAGTGAAGAGTTCAAGTGAGCTGTGAAACAATTTCAAGTGGTCTCATATACACACAGTTGGAATCTCCACAGGTTAGGAAATATCAGAGAAAAAAGAAGGACCAAAATTTTTTCAAGAAATGATGGTTACAATGTTTGCAAAACTGTTGAAAAATAGAAACCCATAGTTTAAGAATCTCAATAAATCTCAAGTACAAGAGACATTAAAAATAAATACTCCAAGGCACAACATAATCAAATTTCTCAAAGTTAGTGATAGAAAATCTTTAAAGCAGCCAGAGGAAAGATGACATCTTTAAACTAATTATGCATTTAACATAATATATTTTATGTACAAAATCAAAGATAAGGATGATTTATTTCTCAGAAAATATGTGAGATGACAATGGAGGAGGATCTTTAAAGTGCTGAAAGAAAATGCTTTCTCATCTGCTAAGTAAATATATCTTTCCCAAAAAATGTGAAGTAAAACTTTCAGACCATTTCCGTCCTTTATCGAGCCCATCTTTGCATGACACTTTTCAGACATCACCAGCAGACTGGCATTACATGAAAGACATTTCCTGTACTACAACTTGATCACTCTTGCTCTTAGGCACATCAATTCATGAGGTTTGTGACATTGTACAGGAGACAGGGATCAAGACCATCCCCATGGCAAAGAAATGCAAAAAAGCAAAATGGCTGTCTGGGGAGGCCTTACAAATAGCTGTGAAAAGAAGAGAGGCGAAAAGCAAAGGAGAAAAGGAAAGATATAAGCATCTGAATGCAGAGTTCCAAAGAATAGCAAGAAGAGATAAGAAAGCCTTCTTCAGCGATCAATGCAAAGAAATAGAGGAAAAGAACAGAAGGGGAAAGACTAGAGATCTCTTCAAGAAAATTAGAGATACCAAGGGAACATTTCATGCAAAGATGGGCTGTTGTTTTCCTCTGTTTCTTTGCATTGATCACTGAAGAAGGCTTTCTTATCTCTTCCTGCTATTCTTTGGAACTCTGCATTCAGATTCTTATATCTTTCCTTTTCTCCTTTGTTTTTCACATCTCTTCTTTTCACAGGTATTTGTAAGGTCTCCCCAGACAGCCATTTTGCTTTTTTGCATTTCTTTTCCATGGGGATGGTCTTGATAAGATCAGGAGAATAGAAAACAGTACAAGACAGATGAGAATCTAACAATATCAATGATCATGTAAAATGCAAATAATCCAAGTACCATATATATTATGAACATTCTTATTAATAAAATATCTCATAATATTTACCATAATTCTTCTTGCTTAAAACTTCTAAGAAATTTATAACTTTAAAGGTAATTTACAATATCCTCAGTATTTCCCAGGGAGATGGTGGCTCAAAGGTAAAGAATCTGCTTACCAATTCAGATGGGAGACTTGGGTTCAATCTCTTGGCCTGGAAGAACCCTGAAGGAGGAAATTGCAATCCACTCCAGTATTCTTGCCATGAAAATGCCATGGACAAAGGAACCTGGCAGATTTGCAAAGAGACAAAATGGAGCAACTGAGCATGCAATATATCCTATAAGACTCTGTATGATCTGACAGTCTCATTTCAGGAGTACCTCATATGATAATCTTTTCTTCCAACAAACTGAAATCCTTTAGTTTTACTACAATGCCATATTTTCTTTCTCCTTAGTTTAAGGTTCACCTTTCCTGAAAGAGTCTCCATCCTGAACTCTGCCATAGTTAAATCTTATAACTTATGCAGGCAGCAGGTAGCACTGTAGACTCTTCTTCAGGAACTTACCACCAACCCTGGGCCATCTGCCCCTTCCACTCATTTCTCCATCAGTGTGCGCTGTTCCTAAGAGCCTGGGAAGCAAGTGAGCTGGTTAAAAGTCTTTTTATTAATATATACCAAGGAGGATATGTTGATTCCACCTTGACCTAGGATTTTAGCAATAGAAATGGTTAAGTGATTATATTTGATATGTGGGTTGTTGTTCATTCACTAAGCCCTGTCTGACTCTTTGCAACTCCATGGACTAAAGCATACCAGGCTTTCCTGTCCTTCACTTTCTCCCAGAGTTCACTCAAACTCATGTCCCTTGAATCAGTGATACCATCCAACCAGTACATCCTCTGTTGCCCCTTTCTCCTCCCGCCCTCAATCTTTCCCAGCATCAGGATCTCTTCCAATGAGTCAGCTCTTCACAACATGTGGCCAAAGTATTGGAGCTCCAGCTTTGGCATAGGTCCTTCCAATGACTATTTAGGGTTGATTTTCTTTAGGACTGACTGGTTTGATCCCCTTGCTATCCAAGACTCTCAAGAGTCTTCTCCAGCACCACAATTTGAAAGCATCAATTCTTTGGCACTCAACCTTCTTTACAGTCCGATTGTCATACCATACATGACTACTAGAATATGTAGGTAAGTGGAGCCAAACAAAGTTGCTGATAGTTGGATATGGGGGTGAAGAAAGGAGCACAGTGAAGGATGACTTACCACATTCTATTTTAACTACCTGTTCACTTATACTTACTGCACAGTATACCACAAATGCCGTAACAGTAAGAAGTATTGGTTTCCCCAGACATAGTATATATGTCTGTGAGGCATAGTACATATCATAGTACTGTTGTCTCCAGTGCAGAACAGGTATTCTTTAAATAATTTTTTTCAATTGGAAACTGAACCTCACAGCAGTTCTACACATTTTAATTTACAATTTCTACTTACAGGTAAAGGTATTGATATTCAGATAAATTATGTAACTGTAACTAGAAGTGAGGGATATTGTTCCTAGAGGCATACAATCTGAATTTAAATTCTTAATTCTAACTTTACCAAGCTGTATGAACTTAGGCAAGTTACTTTAATTTCCTAAACTTGATTTCCTTTTCTATAACATGATAATACTAAGTAGGTTGTCAAAAGTATTATGGGATTATGTGCAGACACCATCAATACAATGTCTGACCACCAAACCACTCAATTACTATCAACTATTGTTTTTATATCATTATCACTATGATTATTATTATCTAGGGGAATCCAACCAATTAGAAGCAGATCTAGCTGAACTAGGCCTTTGTGATCTTTCACTACAAATTAATACATTAGAGGATAATACACACTCAAAAAATGAGATTTCAAATTTCATCATTCTTTTCCAATGTTTGGATTCTTCAGGCGCTTTTATTTGAACCTCACTGATGATCTCAAAAACTTAGAGTTTAATCACTTCTTTATGATATATGGCTTTTCACTCTCTAGATTTATAATGTAGATACTGAACCAAGTATGAGCCTATGGTTATTAGTTTGGGGAATGTTTCATTAATATTAATAAATGACAGTTGCATTCTCTTTTCTATGACATTCAACTGGTTTTTAATCTATGTACTCTTAGCTCACTTTAAAATTAACTTGAATTAACATGTTAGAAACTTAATATACATTTTGAAAGATTTTAAGTACTATTTCATAATGTACATACTAAACTCTGATTTGCTCTCAAAGAGCTTTAGCCTGAGGACAGGATTTTAGGGAGAAAAAAAATCAGGAATATTAGTAAATATACATTATTTCACTTAGGTTCATTATCTTTTGGTTAGCTACTGAAATTTGTTCAATCCAGTACAAATATTATTCAATGGAAAGTTTGGAACCTACAGTATCATTTCTAGGACAAATTACTACTTCAGCACATTAAACAATATTCACCTGGCCTGAAAAGATCATACATGAAAAGGAGAATTCTTTAGTCCCTGCCTTGCAGAGAGGATTACATCTATGAAAAAATTATGTCTTATCTAAATCAATAGCAGTAAAGGTGGTGCTTTACATACTTTACTGTAGGGAATGTTTTATTTAAATGGCAAAACTAAACACTGTCAGCAAATATTCTAAATTTTGCTTTAAAGATATGTCAAAATCACACCTAACATGTTTCCTCAAATAAAGTTAATTTGGCAAGACAAATAAACAATAGGTCCTAATTATAAATCTCAAATCAAGAAAAGAAAAACATTGTTTTCTCAAGAGGCTGATCAGAGATGCCAGAGAGAATTCAGAAGTGACTAACTACTTGAGGAATCATGGAAAAATCACCAGTAAGTCATACACTGTCAAAGCAACTCATACAGAGTACTGCTAAGATGTCTTGTTATTTTAACTGAAAGGGAAAACAATTTAGGGGGGAATTAATTAATTTCTTCAAGGCTAACCAAATCATAAATAGTATCTAACATCATCAGGAAAGGAGGAAAGAATGCTGGCAACAAAAACTGGAAATGTGTATTTCTCTTAGACAGAGAATTCTTTGGAGTGTCTCTTAAAAAGGCTACGGAAACACAATTGTTCTGGAAAGGTGAGCATTTGTTAAACAAATGATTATAAAGACATAGTTTCAGATGCCAAAGAGAAGTAGAAGGAACATGGCTCAAAAATAACAGACCAGGTCATCAGGGGAAGGAATGAAGTTTCAGCAAGTTATATTTAATTCAGACCATGTTAATTATCAGCACTGTATCAGCTTGACAACTTTCTTAGTTAAGGATTGAGACATATTATGGGACATATAGACAATTAATACTTGATATTATAAAATTATTATAAAATGAATGTTTAACCTCCTTGAAAATTAATGAATTAACTTTAGTAAAACTATTTGTATATTTAAGGCAATGTACAAACCACAATGCCAGAATATCTCACAAATCTAGAATTAGAGGAAAGGACAACATAAACTTTCAGGAGTTTGCAGCACTTCAAATAAGAAATAAAGTCTGGTCCCAACACTTCATGGGAAATAGATGGGGAAACAGTAGAAACAGTGTCAGACTTTATTTTTTTGGGCTCCAAAATCACTGCAGATGGTGACTGCAGCCATTAAATTAAAAGACGCTTACTCCTTGGAAGAAAAGTTATGAACAACCTAGATAGTATATTCAAAAGCAGAGACATTACTTTGCCGACTAAGGACCGTCTAGTCAAGGCTACGGTTTTTCCTGTGGTCATGTATGGATGTGAGAGTTGGACTGTGAAGAAGACTGAGCACCCAAGAATCGATGCTTTTGAACTGTGGTGTTGGAGAAGACTCTTGAGAGTCCCTTGGACTGCAAGGAGATCCAACCAGTTCATTCTGAAGGAGATCAACCCTGGGATTTCTTTGGAAGGAATGATGCTAAAGCTGAAACTCCAGTACTTTGGCCACCTCATGCGAAGAGTTGACTCACTGAAAAAGACTCTGATGCTGGGAGGGATTGGGGGCAGGAGCAGAAGGGGACGACCGAGGATGAGATGGCTGGATGGCATCACAGACTCAATGGACGTGAGTCTGAGTGAACTCTGGGAGTTGGTGATGGACAGGGAGGCCTGGCGTGCTGCAATTCATGGGGTCGCAAAGAGTCAGACACGACTGAGCGACTGAAATGAACTGAACTGAATGGAAGGCTTAAGTGTCTGCAATTACAAGAAATCTGCGATAAGATTTTTTTCCAGAAAAATCTTTTATTTGCTTGTAAAAGATCCTTCTAAAATCTTACTTACACTCATTGGAAAAGACTTTGATGCTGAGAGGGATTGGGGGCAGGAGGAGAAGGTGACGACCGAGGATGAGATGGCTTGATGGCATCACTGACTCAATGGATGCGAGTCTGAGTGAACTCCAGGAGTTGGTGATGGACAGGGAGGCCTGGCATGCTGCGATTCATGGGGTCGCAAAGAGTCAGACACGACTGAGTGACTGAACTGAACTGATGTTATTTAGCAACATATAGAGTACCTTGGGGGCTTCCAAGGTGGCTGCTAGTGGTAAAAAACCCACCTGCCAATGCAGGAGATATAAGAGACAAGGGTTTGATCCTTGGGTGGGAAAGATCCCCTGGAGAAGGAAATGGCATCCCATTCCAGTATTCTTGCCTGGAGAAGCCCATGGACAGAGCAGCCTGGTGGGCTACAGTCCATGAGGTTACAAACTGTCAGGTATGACTGAAGCAAATTAGCACACATACACACATGCAAGCACATACCACAGAGCATAACAAATATCAGCCCATCATAGTCCAATTCAAGATAGAGCAATGGAAAACAAAAGAATCGAAAACTTTTGTTCTGTGCCAGGTATTGAGCTAAGCGCTTCGCTTCACATGTACTATCCCTACTAAGTATCATTGCAAAAATGTGTGGTAAACTGTGTAAATTAAAAAAAAAAAAATGCTGCCTGCCATTGCAGTTCTACAAGGATCAAGCCATTAACTACTATAGTGTACCTGAGGGGAATTCAGGCTTGAGAAAGACAGAAAGCATGCTGGGCTTTGTACATTGGCCCCAGATAACTAAGATATATTTGTTGTTTAGTTGATGCAGCTGTGTCTGACTCTTTCCGACCCTATGGATTTTAGCCCTCAGCTCCTCCATCCATGAGATTCTTCAGGCAAGAATACTGGAGTGGGTTGCCATTTCCTCCTACAGGCAATCTTTCTGGAATTGACCCAAACCTTGAATCTGAGTCTCCTGCTTGGTAGGTGGATTCTTTACCACTAAGTCACCAGGGAAGCCCAGTTAAGATACATGTGTGCATATATGCTAAGTTGCTTCGGTCATGTATGACTCCTTGCAACCCTATGGACTGCAGTCTGCCAGGCTCCTCTGTCCATGGAATTCTCCAGGCAAGAATACTGGAGTGGGTTGCCATGGCCTCCTCCAGGGCATCGAGGATACATGCCCAAGCACAAATAAGATACATATCTAAGGACAAATTTCAGTGACTCCAGATTCTTGCATCTTTCCACACATAGAAAAGCACTTAAAATTGTGAAACTTAGATGTCTGTTCATTATGATTAGTAGTAATATTTTATGCTTAACTACATGACCCAGCCAAAAAATAAAAATCTTCATATGTATATAGACATCCTGGCTCCTCCCTTACCTCCTTGGAGCAGTTCCTAAGAGCAGCCTGAGAGGCTATCTACCTCCTGAGTCCTCAGTAGGGTCCTCAAATAAAACAACTTTTATGTTGTGAGTTTTTCTTTTAATTGACACTTGACACTTGTATTTTGAAATATGCATACTATCTACAATATGTACCTATATATATTTCTTTTTAAAGTAGAAATATTTGGTTAAAAGGATTTTCCCATTACATATTTAAGTTATTATAGTTGTGTTTCTTTTAACATTAATTATAATAGATAAGTCACAACATTAAGCATTTTATTTTATAAGCCTGAAGCATTTCATTTGGAATATTACCTACACTGTCTTTTTGTAAGTAGCTAGAAAAGATGTATATATAGCAAAGTAGTTTTATGGTAATTGAAAATCCATTTTGTATGGTTTTTGGTATTCTCTACATATTATAGACTAGGTGGTATTTACTTTTTATGACATTGTGATTTATAATGTTAGGGAAGAAGAAATTTTCTTCCACTATCTAGGTTCTTTTGGCTGGTCTAAGAATTAAATTGACTTGAGATAGATAATAGGAGAAAATCAAACAAAAGTTTAATAGCATGCATATTGGGGAGAGATTCAAGAGAATTAACTTGCCAAAATGGCTGAATCCCTCACTTTAAAGACTGTCTGTAGCTAAAGACACAATAGGATGCTGAGAGTAGGGGTTTGGAACTTTCAAAAAGAAGGAAGGGAATTCACATGGATATGGAAAAGCAAATGTTTTGTAGAGAAACATTTGCTGGGCAATGCAGAGACAGCGGGACACAGAGAGGAATTTTAAGAGACTTTGCTAGACTCCTTCTGGTGAATCTAAACAGCTAGTTCAAACTGTAGTTATATACGGTAATACTGTAGCTGTCTTCCTGCAAGAGTGAAAATGAAAATGTTAGTTGCTCAGTCATGTCTGGCTCTTTGTGACCCCATGGACTGTAGCCTGCCAGGATTCTCTGTCCATGGAATTTCCAGGCAAGAATGCTGGAGTGGGCAGCTGTTTCCTTCTCCAAGGGATCTTCCCAACCCAGGGATCAAACCAGGTCTCCCACATTGCAGGCAGATTCTTGCGAGACACAAGGGAAACACTGGTAGATGATGATGTCTGAATTGAGTTGAATTATAGGACACCCAGCTGGTGACTATGGAGCACTGGTGGTATGGGGAAAATCACCCTGCCACACACTAGAAGTGGGTCCAGGTACCCAAAAGGCTTGTATAATCACAGATAAAAATTAATGAATATTAAAAATTAATCAACAATGTTGGATAATTATGCCCTAACAGAAAACACACCAGTCTCAAAATATGTAAACTTGAATAAAATGGATCGTTTTGAAGAAAGAAATTCCGGCAATACATTTAAATGACAGTCTTTTCCTAGTGCCATTAGCAGCGATAGTCACAAATATATATTTGTGAAACTATTAGACACCTAGATTTTCATTGTTAACCTATTTTTTTCACACACTTTTTCAGTAAATATTAAAAATAACATTTCTTTGGACAAAACACTGGAAATTTCAAAGTTCACTTCTACCATAGACAAGCTTTATTCACAGAGGTTGTTCTTAGAATTAGCTCTTGTCATAAAATTAAGTTTTGCTGCGCATGGATTACTCTTCCTCCCTACTCATTTGTTCAAGTTTAAGCAAAATAATTAGTTAATAAGTTCAAATGGTTTACTACTCTAAGGAATTTTCAGCATCTGATACAGAAGAACTGGGTTTCCTGAATGGACTGACATAGCTTACCTTTTAAACCTCATGATTTTCAGTTTTCAAAACTTGTGCCTCCAAGTTGATTATCTGATTTGAGGCAACCTCTTTTGTTATTGCTGAAAGGAAAGTGAAAGGCTTCTGAACAAACTTTAGAAGCATTATTAAATTCTCAGTTACAACTGTCCCTCTATGTTCACACATCTAACTAATTAAATTATGTCCTGTAGTCCCCTCTCATATCCTCTAACCCTTTCCATTTAAATCAATTTCTGTTATTATCTTCTCTTTACTGCAAGGAGCCATTCTTGGTCCACTGTTCTCACCAGCTATCCTTAGACATATTCATCCTCGCAGTATTGGCTCTGGGTTCCCTATGTTTCTTCTACCTTCCACAGACTACTTTCATTATTTTTAAATGAATAATGTATTTATAAACTACTAGCAAATAGCTTATACACTAATGAAAACTTTAGTTTTCAAATAGCTTATACACTAATGAAAACTTTCTAAAAACTAAAAAATGCATTGTGATAGCTTTTCTTATATATAGATATAGAGATATTGACGGAGACAGATGGATACTATCGTTAGAGATATGGATTGGGGAATACAATGCATAATTACTGATTTACTTGGGTGTTTAAAATGTGAAGATGTGTTTGATATGACTATAAGCAAGTAAATATCAGAAGACATTTTACAGAGGTGATAAAGTGATTCCAGATTTAAGATTTGAAGTGAGAACATTATATAATGATCAAAATAATAATAAATAATGAGAAAAGAAACACCAACATCTGCCAAATTTACAATATTTTCTAAAGAAATGATAATTAAAATGCAATATGTAGGCCACATCTAGATGGAATACTGGAAAGATATCTGTGAGCTAGAAACAAAAGTTTTACACTTAATAATATGTAACAAATAAAATACAGACCTATAATCCACACATTAGAAGAAAATAAATTCCTATTGAATTAGAGTTAAAATGAAAAGAATGCGTATGTAACTTAATATTTTAAAATCAATGCAGATATGCCTTATTATTTGAATTCTATTTTAATAGTCCCTCAGATGAATCCCAAATATTTTGTTGAAAACACATTCCCTGAATATAAAACTGGCCACAATGAATCAGCTTCTGCATTCCAATAAAGAGTGCTTAAGTGGTACGCTTTGGCTAAGAAGATGTATAGTCAACGCAGTTGGATTTAGCTGTTTGCCCAAAAGGACCATGTTTTCCCAGAGCAGATCTTGGACGTTTATGCTTTCACTTGCCCTTCTCACGGTCACATAGCACCAAACAGTGCCAGTAACTGCAGACTCCATTTTCTTTCCTTTGTCATCAAATCTCACTCAAGACTCTTCATCTGGCCAGTAATAACTTAAAAAAAAAATTGATACCTACTTTATTTTGCTAAGTACTTTTGCATTCACCATTATTTTTAACATTTTTTTCATTTAGAAACCTAATATATGCATACATGTATTTTTGCAAATCTGCTTCAGTAAAAGGATAATTAATGTTTTAAACATCTTAAATGACACTCAATTTTCTAAAATAAATGAAAAAATTTAGCTCATTGATATTATTCATTTCTATCTCTCACAATATAATTGTGACAGATGCCTCACAATTATATTCATATTGGTATTACCCTTAGTTCTCTTACTTCCTTTGTGTAACTTTAAATAATATGCTTAAGCAGAGAATAATTTATACATCAACTTTTCAATAATAAATCCCTAATTCTAGAATGAGGTTTCCCAGGTGGCTCAGTGGTAAAGAATCCACCTGCCAATGCAGGAGATACAGGTTGTATCCTGGGTCAGGAGGATCTCCTGGAGAAGGAAATGACAACCTACTCCACTATTCTTGTCTGGGAAATCCCATGGACAGAGAAGCCTGACTGGCTATAGTCCATGAGGGTCGCAAAGAGCTGGACATGAGTTAGTAACTACACAACACAACAATTTTAGAACAGACTTTTAGTATTCCAAACTTTTCCTACATGTTTTCCAATTCTCAGTCACACTCTTAAATTTTCCAGTATAGTCTCTCTGCTTTTAAAGATTTCTCTTCCACAAATTAGATTTCTCTGACTCCGTATGAATTATTATTTTCCCTACTCTAGATTGTATCAATCACAGTAAAACTTTTGTTCATTGCTTGTCAGAACTGGAAACACTGCCTCCTGAAAGTTATGACTTGCTTTTTCCTGGTAGGTGTCTCATTTTCCTGGAGTAATACTTTACATAATTTAGTAAAACTGTTTTAGAAGACAAATGTACCAAATCCTTGTATAGTAAATCTTTCTATATATTACGACAAACTAATAATGAAATTCGAGACAATTTTTTTTTTTTTTTTACGATTTTGATGGAATGACTTTACTGTTGTCAGTGCACTATACAGTTGCTAAAATCAAAGGGATGAACCTCTTCTTTTGGTTTTGGTTTCCCAGTTGGAACTTTTAGCACCTCTTTATATTTTTGATACTCTGAACTTTCATAATAAGGATTATAAGTGTGAAAGTATGTTTACTAATTTTTCTGGGCCCTTGGTGGAATCTTTTAATCTGAAGATTTATGGTTTCAGTTTGGGAAAAATCCTTTTTAAGCGTTCTTTGATTTATTGTGGTCTAATTTTATCTTTTTATTCTTTTTTTTAGTAATTTTTATTCATCAGCTATTGAACCTCTCAGATTAGTCATATATCCTTGTTTTGTGTGTGTGTCTGTGTGTGTGTGCACACGCACATCTGTGTATTTTATCTTTGTATTTCTGAAATTTTTTCCAGGGGATTCTTTTCATTTCCAGACCTTTAAAAATATTTTAACGATAATATCATAACACCTAAGATATTTTTAAGTTACTTTTATCATTTTCATATTCTGGATGTGATGTCTTGGTGAATTTATATGTGTATATATTAGAGTATTTATAGATACAATGCTTCAATTGACTTTCATTATCACTGAAGATGATAGATGTCAGCAAGTCAGTCAAGATATTTTAAAATTAAAGTAAATCAAAAATTGCTAATGAAAATCACCATTTGACAGAATGTACTGGATTGCCCTAACCCATCTCTACATCAGTTCAGTTCAGTCGCTCAGTCGTGTCTGACTCTTTGTGACACCATGAATTGCAGCATGCCAGGCCTCCCTGTCCATCACCAGTTCCTGGAGTTCACTCAAACTCATGTCCATCGAGTCAGTAATGCCATCTAGCCATCTCATCCTCTGTTGTCCCCTTCTCCTCCTGACCCCAATCCCTCCCAGCATCAGAGTCTTTTCCAATGAGTCAACTCTTCACATGAGGTGGCCAAATATTGGAGTTTCAGCTTTAGCATCAGTCCTTCCAATGAACACCCAGGGCTGATCTTCTTTAGAATAGACTGGTTGGATCTCCTTGAAGTCTAAGGGACTCTCAAGAGTCTTCTCCAACACCACAGTTCAAAAGCATCAATTCTTCGGCGCTCAGCTTTCTTCACAGTCCAACTCTCACATCCATACAGGACCACTGGAAAAACCAAGCCTTGACTAGACGGACCTTTGTTGGCAAAGTAATGTCTCTGCTTTTTAATATGCTTTCTAGGTTGGTCATAACCTTCCTTCCAAGGAGTAAGCATCTTTTAATTTCATGGCTGCAGTCACCATCTACACTGATTTTGGAGCCCCCCAAAATAAAGTCTGAAACTGTTTCCACTGTTTCCCCATTTCCCATGAAGTGATGGGACCAGATGCCACTATCTTAGTTTTCTGAATGTTGAGCTTTAATCCAACATTTTCACTCTCCTCTTTCCCTTTCATCTCTAGATGGTACTTCTTTAATATTAATGCCTTTAAATAAAATTCTTCCTAATGTACAAGTGATGATAATGTAATGGAAAGTGGGAACAATCAGATAAACCCATTAGCCTTGGAGTCAGAAGTTTGGAGGAAAGAATGTAAAAAAAATCTGCTTTGATAATCATAAAAAAATCGACAAAGTTCGTCTTAGAGGAAAACAAAAATTAGATAAATTAGCTTAAAAGTTCTTTTTTTAGTAAGTTAGCATATGTTATACTATCACTGGAGATATATGTTGTGTACCTCTCTTTTTTCCAAATAGATCCTCTATTATCCTCAATTTCAGATGGTTATGAGCACCCAAGGTTTGTGTGTCAATTTCACACTGATTTTTCGTAACTTGGAATTCTATTACACCCATGAATATAGGTGTCAAGACCACTAATTTCAAAGAAGGGCAAAAAGGTATAAACACTATGTCACTATTTCAACATCTGTCGGTTCATGTCAAGTGGTGTATTCTTTTTTTCTTCTTAAAACAAGCAAATTATCTGATAAGTCTGCTCACAGAAGTATGAGGATATCCTTCCCAGAGTATTGTTTTGGTTAAGTGGGGACAGTAATAGGATCACATATATAGGCTGAACTACAGTGTTCAGGAATTCAAATTATATGTTACTTAATATGTTCATTGAGAAGCTAATATGGAACATTTAGATTCAAAAGAAAAGACATTGAAATTTCAGAAATAAGTTTGCAATGGGAAAAAGTTAGTATTGCCTAAGCAGGATTACTTGAATTTAAAAGCAGGCAACTTCATTGTTAAAATAACTATCTTATAGGTCTAAAATCAGTGAAATTCTAAAGTAGCAAGTAGAATTCTACCATTACTGCAGATTTTTCTATAGTTAAGAGTACAGTTTTCAAAAGGAATTTTGAAAACTGCTACAGTTGTTCGTATTCCATGGGCACACGCTGAAGGTAGGAATAGAGACACTCGTAGTTAATGGTTGTGTAAAACTTGGTTTCCTGCCCTCATCTGTGTTTTAAACTTTCTGACTTTGTTTGTGTGTTTCTTGCTTAAATAGTAAAGTTTATGTAAGAGTCTATTTAACCACTGACTAAAGAAAAAGGAAAGAGTACATGAGGAGCAGGAAAAGAAACAAAGACAGAGATGGAGAAGCAGAAGACAAAATAATAGAGTAAGAGAAGAACTCTATGTAACAATAGTGTGTGAAAACCACTGGTTAGGACTTTGAACAATTCTTTAAAATTATCAGTGCTTTTCCTGCAAATGTGTTATTCATCATTCAGTTCAGTTCAATTGCTCAGTCATGTCCTACTTTTTTGCAACCCCATGAATCGCAGCACACCAGGCCTCCCTGTCCATCACCAACTCCCGGAGTTCACTCAGACTCAAGTCCATTGAGTCTGTGATGCCATCCAGCCATCTCATCCTCGGTCGTCCCCTTCTCCTCCTGCCCCCAATCCCTCCCAGCATCAGGGTCTTTTCCAATGAGTCAACACTTCACATGAGGTGGCCAAAGTACTGGAGCTTCAGCTTTAGCATCATTCCTTCCAAAGAAATCCGAGGGTTGATCTCCTTCAGAATGGACGGGTTGGATCTCCTTGCAGTCCAAGGGACCCTCAAGAGTCTTCTCCAACACCACAGTTCAAAAGCATCAATTTTCTGGGCTCAGCCTTCTTCACAGTCCAACTCTCACATCCATACATGACCACAGGAAAAACCATAGCCTTGACTAGACGGACCTTAGTCGGCAAAGTAATGTCTCTGCTTTGAATATACTATCTAGGTTGTTCATAACTTTTCTTCCAAGGAGTAAGCGTCTTTTAATTTAATGGCTGCAGTCACCATCTGCAGTGATTTTGGAGCCCAAACAAACAAAGTCTGACACTGTTTCTACTGTTTCCCCATCTATTTCCCATGAAGTGATGAGGCCAGATGCCATGATCTTCATTTTCTGAATGTTGTAGCAGAGGGAAAACAATTCAAGTACATTTTTAAGCCAATTATCTGGCATATTGCTTTTGATGGCATTAATGAATAAAGAGACAAAAGAAAGAGGAGTGCCATCTTAGCACATGAAGAAGGCTTAGCTCTGATCGTGATGGTCTGTAAGCTGGAGAGCCTGGATCACCATGTCACATAGCTACATTCCCTATTGGTTACTCTCAGTCTCAGTCTCTCTCTGTCTCTCCCCTGCTCTCACTTACATACACCCAGAAACACTTGCAAGGCCACCTGTCCTATCTCACAGGTTTGTCCATTTCTTGGTAATCAACAGGTGCCTTCTAAAACTTACTTTCCTTCATTTTCTTTTGTTCTGGATACAAGGTACACTGAGCTGGAATCTCGCTTGACTATTGTGCACCATCAATTAGAACTGATTCCAGGGAAACTGCTTAACTTCAAAGATGTATGCTTTTAAGTGAAGATACATTCTCCTTTAGACATTCTTCAAGAGATTTCATAAAATGATTTTATTGAATTAAATGATAATGTATGTCAAAAGAATGCATAATGGTTTTAATTATGTGCATCTCGGCAAAGATTTCTGGGCTTCCCCGGTGGCACGGTGGTAAAGAATCCGAGATGGCAGGAGACACAGTTTTGATCCCTCAGTCAGGAAGATACCCTGAGAAGGAAATGGCAATCCATTCCATTATTGTTGCCTGGAAAAGTCCATGGACAGAGGAGCCTGGCAAGCTACGGTCCATGGGGTCACAAAGAGTCAGATAAAACTGAGCACGCTGCACCACTGCACCAGACAGACTTAGACAGATAAACACTCTGATAATTACTGGAAAAATCCTAGAGAAACATTTTCTTAAAAAACTTTTGTTTCAATCAAATGCAACTTTTGACTTTTAAGCTAAATAGTTACTTTTCCATTTTCAATTTCTTGCCTTGACAATATATACTAATAATGTTTTTCTGTCTCACTAGGTCTCAGAGGAAATATTGATAATGATTCGCAGCCTTTACTGTTGATTCATGATAGGTGCATATATTGAGTAAGATCTTTTCCCCCAGCTCCTCTTTGCTCTAAACTTTAATATTGTAATTTAATAAAAATGGCTTTGCAGCTGGGAAAGCTATCCTGGTAAAGAGATATATGTTTTCAAAGCTGGTTCAGGTTCAAAGTTAAAACAAGATTTTTTTTTTTTCTTTTTCTTTTGCCTATTGCCATGTCCGTCTTTCCCCACCAAGGGAAATCACCTCTTCAAAGGAAAAGACACTAAACCTCTAAATCTCCATATTTACTCAAGTCCCGAGACTCTGCAGGGCAAAAGCTGCCAAGTCTATAGATTTACAATGTTTTATGATAATGATTTCCTCCAAGGGCTCACCCGAGATGAAAAGATAAATTAATTTATCCACTTCCAACCACTAGTGAAAGTTTAGTCTCCATTCCAAAAGCTGCCTTCAGAGCAGCTCCTGCACTATATAATTCATCATCCGTGATTAAAATTTAAGAGCCTCTGGATATGACCATCTTGCACTGGGCCTATCAAGTAGAAAGAATCGTTAAAAAAATGCATTTAGAGCTGAAGAGGGCATTATGACTTTTTTCTGACCTTGTGATATTGCTTCTGCAATTAATGATAATAACCAGCTACTCGCCACCTACTCTGTGTTAGGCACTTTTTATATGTAGTTCTCAATGCATTCTTCCCAGCATCACTATGAAGGAGATTCTAAGAACCACGAGGATTAGACAGGTTAAAGAAATTTATAGAAATTACATTTTGTAACCAACAGAGCCAGATATAAGCCAAGATTAGTCTGATCCCATGCTCTTAAGCAATGTGACCTCCAATCTGCTCTACTATAGCTGCTGAGTTTGGCTGGGTTTAATTTTTCCTTGTAAAGATATTCCTTGAAAACTTTGATGTATTCAAATTTTCAATTTTCTCTTTTTCTTAGAATAAACTAGTGACTTCTCTTAATTTAGTATGTAACACACCCTATCTTTATTCTTACCTTATTTTCTATTTATACCTTGCTTGTTTTTAATATCATAAGAAAATAATATGATTACCTGACTTGGGACAGGTAGAGATGAACAGTTTTGAATGACATATCACAATACATCCCCATCCCCCATTTTATCATATTAACCACACAGACCTGCCTTCTCTGTGACAAGTAGTTTTCAGTCCTACTAAGTGCTGTCTTCTATTGCCTTGATCATCACTGGAAAACCGCCCCATAAGTGACAGAAATCATAAACTCTTCAAAATTTGAGACTTCAAGCTTTGAGTCAAATGCCCGGAAAATCATGTCATTTACACGTCTACATAATGCCTTGAGACACTTCAAAGAACAGAAACAGTGGTTATAAATAATTGTTGTTACTGTAAGTCAAATAGACCTCAGAGGGTTTATGGAAAGTCACGACAAGATTCATGCACATCTGTGCTAGTGGAAGAATCATGAAATAGTTACGGGCAAGTAAGGAAGAGATAACATCTTGGGACACGGGGTGTCATATTAGAAACCTAGATAATCTGTAAATTCAAAGTCAGGATTAAATCATCTACAATTTGGTGATCTAGGAAAAACATCATCATGACTAGAACAATCTGGGTCAACTGCCCAAATCTGTGTCCTGCTTGAGCTGGAATCTTGCCATTTTTAAAGTTATTAAAAATAAAATAGGATGAAAACATAATTATAAGCCATTTCATGTTTCCAGAAGTGATGACTAAATTTCACATTTGGGACAGAGATTTTTGTTTAAAAAATTTACCAGTGGAATATTTAGTTACAGAAGCTGAAAGCTATAAAATCAAAATTAATGCTGATGCTAGATATTAAATGAAAATTGCCAAGTGTAAAAGATATTAAATTTTGTCTTAAATCTAACTATTCTTTTGATCAAAAGGTTTTTTTTTTTGTTGTTGTTGTTATTATTTAGTTTTAGAGTGGGAGTACTGAAGAGAAGGATGAGATGCAGCTAAACTGTTTTACCATTATAATGGAACAAATATTAGTACTTATGTTGGATTTTTAGTATTGTTGCAAATACCTAAAATTTCCCCTGCAATTTTTCAGGAAGAAAACAACACTTCTTTAGGGTTCAGCTAATCATTCACAGCTTGCAATGTGGAATGAGCATTTTCCAAACTTAGTTAACAAATCCAAGACCATTTTGTCTGAGCTCTATGCACTGGGAATCTCACAAAGAAAATACTTATGAGCAATGGAGACCAATACTCCTTCACTATCTTCAAGACAGCAAGAGCTGCAAGAAAACAGAGGAAGAGGCAGAGGCTATAGTCATGAGAACACAGAGAAAATACATGGAAAATACGAAGATATGACTGTTGTTCATATCTGTCAATTACACAGCAGGTGGATTAGAGTTCTTGTATAGGAGGACAAAAATTATATATGAACCCAACAAATTTAAAAATGAAAGACAAAATTTACCCTCTAGACACAAAAGACAAGCATCTAAATGAGAAAATATAAGAGGCCTAACATCTCTGCATTTTCCATTCTGCTAAGAAGCCCAGGCTAATTGTGAGAGAAAGGTAAATTGAAACTGTGATGAAGCATCAACACATACAGTCAAAATGGACAGTATCAAAATACCTACAAATAACATATGCTAGGGAGACTGGATAAAAAGGAATCCTCCTACACTGTTGGTGGGAATGTAAATGGGTGTAGCTACTATGAAGAATTACTGGTAAAGTAATGCTCAAAATTCTCCAAGCCAGGTTTCAGTAATGCGTGAACCATGAATTTCCAGATGTTCAAGCTGGTTCTAGAAAATGCAGAAGAACCAGAGATCAAAATGCCAATATCCGGTGCATCATCAAAAAACCAAGAGAGTTCCAGAAAAAATATCAATTTCTGCTTTATTGACTATGCCAAAGCCTTTGACTGTGTGGATCACAATAAACTGTGGAAAAGTCTGAAAGAGATGAGAATACCAGACTACCTGACCTGCCTCTTGAGAAACCTGTATGCAGGTCAGGAAGCAACAGTTAGAACTGGACATGGAACAACAGACTGGTTCCAAATAGGAAAAGGAGTACTTCAAGGCTGGATATTGTCACCCTGCTTATTTAACTTCTATGCAGAGTACATCATGAGAAATGCTGGGCTGAAGGAATCAAGAGCTAGAATCAAGACTGCCAGGAGAAATATCAATAACCTCAGATAGGCAGATGACACCACCCTTATGGCAGAAAGTGAAGAAGAACTAAAGAGCCTCTTGATGAAAGTGAAAGAGGAGAGTGAAAAAGTTGGCTTAAAGCTCAACATTCAGAAAACTAAGATTATGGCATCTGGTCCCATCACTTCATGGCAGATAGATGGGGAAACAGTGGCTGACTTTATTTTTCTGGGCTCCAAAATCACTGCAGATGATGACTGCAGCCATGAAATTATATATGAACCCAACAAATTTAAAAATGAAAGACAAAATTTACCCTCTAGACACAAAAGACAAGCATCTAAATGAGAAAATATAAGAGGCCTAACATCTCTGCATTTTCCATTCTGCTAAGAAGCCCAGGCTAATTATGAGAGAAAGGTAAATTGAAACTGTGATGAAGCATCAACACATACAGTCAAAATGGACAGTATCAAAATACCTACAAATAACATATGCTAGGGAGACTGGATAAAAAGGAATCCTCCTACACTGTTGGTGGGAATGTAAATGGGTGTAGCTACTATGAAGAATTACTGGTAAAGTAATGCTCAAAATTCTCCAAGCCAGGTTTCAGTAATGCGTGAACCATGAATTTCCAGATGTTCAAGCTGGTTCTAGAAAATGCAGAAGAACCAGAGATCAAAATGCCAATATCCGGTGCATCATCAAAAAACCAAGAGAGTTCCAGAAAAAATATCAATTTCTGCTTTATTGACTATGCCAAAGCCTTTGACTGTGTGGATCACAATAAACTGTGGAAAAGTCTGAAAGAGATGAGAATACCAGACTACCTGACCTGCCTCTTGAGAAACCTGTATGCAGGTCAGGAAGCAACAGTTAGAACTGGACATGGAACAACAGACTGGTTCCAAATAGGAAAAGGAGTACTTCAAGGCTGGATATTGTCACCCTGCTTATTTAACTTCTATGCAGAGTACATCATGAGAAATGCTGGGCTGAAGGAATCAAGAGCTAGAATCAAGACTGCCAGGAGAAATATCAATAACCTCAGATAGGCAGATGACACCACCCTTATGGCAGAAAGTGAAGAAGAACTAAAGAGCCTCTTGATGAAAGTGAAAGAGGAGAGTGAAAAAGTTGGCTTAAAGCTCAACATTCAGAAAACTAAGATTATGGCATCTGGTCCCATCACTTCATGGCAGATAGATGGGGAAACAGTGGCTGACTTTATTTTTCTGGGCTCCAAAATCACTGCAGATGGTGACTGCAGCCATGAAGTTAAAAGATGCTTACTCCTTGCAAAGAAAGTTATGACCAACCTAGATAGCATATTAAAAAGCAGAGACATTACTTTGCCAACAAATGTCCATCTAGTCAAGGCTATGGTTTTTTCAGTAGTCATGTATGGATGTGAGAGTTGGACTATAAAGAAAGCTGAGCACTGAAGAATTGATGCTTTTGAACTGTGGCATTGGAGAAGACTCTTGAGAGTTCCTTGGACTGCCAAGAGATCCAACCAGTCCATCCTAAAGGAGATAGGTCCTGGGAGTTCATTGGAAGGATTGATGTTGAAGCTGAAACTCCAATACTCTGGCCACCTGATATGAAGAGCTGACTCATTGGAGAAGACTCTGATGCTGGGAGGGATTGGGGGCAGGAGGAGTAGGGGATGACAGAGGATGAGATGGCTGGATAGCATTACCAACTCGATGGATATGAGTCTGAGTGAACTCTGGGAGTTGGTGATGGACAGGGATCACAGAGAGTCAAACACAACTGAGCTACTGAACTTAACTAAACTGATCTATGAAGAATACTATAGAGTATGGAATTACTTATAAAACTACAAATAGAACTACCATATGATCCAGCAATCCTACTCCTGGGCATCAAGCCAAGTGAAAGTGAAAGTGAAGTCACTTAGTCGTGTCCGACTCTTTGCGACCCCATGGACTGGAGCCTACCAGACTCCCCTGTCCATGGGATTTTCCAGGCAAGAGTACTGGAGTGGATTGCCGTTTCCTTCTCCAGGGGATCTTCCCAACCCAGGGATCGAACCTGGGTCTCCCGCATTGTAGACAGATGCTTTAGCGTCTGAGCCAGCATCAAGCCAAAGAGAAGCATAATTCAAAAGGATCCATGTACCCCAATGTTTACAGCAGCACTATTAATAACAGTGAAGACATGGAAGCAGCCTAAATGTCCATTGACAGATGAATGAATAATGAAGATGTGATATACATAGAGAAATATTACTCAGTCATAATAAACAATAATATAATGACATTTGCAGCAACATAGAGTGCTGTGATTCATGGGGTTGCAAAGAGTCAGATACAACTGAGCGACTGAACTGAACTGAACTGAGAGCGACCTGGAAATTATCATACTAAAGTGAAGTAAGCCAGACAGAGAAAGAGAAATAGCATATGATATTGCTATATGCTGCTGCTGCTGCTAAGTCACTTTAGTCGTGTCCGATTCTGTGTGCTCCCATAGACAGCAGCCCACCAGGCTCCCCCGTCCCTGGGATTCTTTAGACAAGAACACCAGAGGGTGTTGCCATTTCTTTCTCCAATGCATGAAAGCGAATGCATGAAAAGTAAAAGCTCAGTATAAGGAATCTTAAAAAAATGAAACAAATGAACTTATGTACAACAGACTCACAAACAGAGAAAATAAACTTATGGTTACCAAAGAGAAGGGGAGTTTAATTAGGAGTTTGAGATTAAAATATACATAAAATATACTATATATTATATATACAGTACAATATGTAGTATTATATATATTATATATACTATATAATATATAGTGTAAATCAAATATACTATATATATAAAATAGATAACCAACAAGGACTTACTGTATAGCACAGGGAACTATCCTCAATATCTTATAATAAGCTATAATGGAAGAGAAGATAAAAAAGAATACATATAAATACACACACATATATATGTATATATGTATTATTGAATCACTTTAGTGTAAACCTGAAAACTAACACAACATTGTAAATTAATTATATTTTAATAGAAAACTTTAAAAAATAAAAGAAAGGAAGAATAAAAAGGAGAAAGAGAGGAAACTAAATCAGGAATAATTAGAATTAATTACAAAAATATTTGGTTAGAGGATGTAGAAATATCACAAAGTCAAAACAGAATTCTCATTTTTGTATTTTTGCTTTTGTAAACTATTGTAAATGACAAGAAAAATTTTCCTGGTCCAGTTTTCAATCCAGAATAATACTTGCATTTAGCTACCATTTGCTCAATCTCTCTCTTTTTTTTTTTTCTAGAATCAGATCCTGACTCTTCTGTGTTTTTTACTTTGACTCAAAGAAAATAGGCCAGCTATTTTGCAGAATAATCTTTAATTTGGGTTTGCCCTAAGCATACAAGTGATTCAATTTAGGTTGTGAATTTTTGATGAGAATGTTGAAAAAGTGCTACTGTGCTATCTCAATGCATCACATTATGAAGCTAATATGATGTAAATTTTACCTGTTATCAGAGAAGTTAACTTTGATCATTTTGATTCTACACTGGCACATATTTGTAGTAAGGAAAAATACAAAAAGGCAGTTTCACTTAAGAAAGTCTTCATGAGGCTTTCCTGGTGGTGCAGTGGTAAGGAATCTGCTTGCAATGCAGGGGACACCTGCCTTTCATCCCTGGTCCTGGAAGGTCCCATGTGCTGTGGGGAGACTAAGCCCATGCACCACAGCTACTGAACCTGTGCTCTGGAGTCCGCAGGCTGGAATGACGGAACCACCGGCAGCAACTATTAAAGCCCGTGCACCCAGAGCCTGTGCTTCACAACACTAAGAAGCTCACAAACCACAGCTGGCGAGTAGCCCTCACTCTCTGCAGCTAGAGAGAGCTCATACTCAGAAAGGATTACCCGGTCCAGCCCAAAATAAAAATACATATTTTTAAAAAGAATGTCCTTGATGAAGCAGTAAAAGTTAATTTTATTATATCTTGATCATATAAGTACATGTCTTTTTAACAATCTTTTTTATAAATGGGAAGTATATATAAAGCAAATTAGCTACCTGCTGAGATATGATAGTGGTCGTGAAGAAAAATGCTTGTGTGCTCTTTTTTTCATACAAAAACATTTTCATCTGAAATGCCAACTGACAGACAAATGGGAGTTATTCATACATGGTTACCTGGAAGATATTTTCTAACAAGTAAAAAAAGTAGCAAAGTAAAGCCATCACTTCAGAAAAAAACAATTGATAAGATTTACTACAAAAATAATATTCAACTTTTCAAATGAAAATTGGAATCTTGGAAAACTTGTATTTGAGGTTGAGATATTCCCAATACTTAAAAGTTTTTTGATGTAACTTTTAGTGATATTAACAAATAAAAATTTCTGATATTTTATAATGAAATGAGCTACCATTTTGAATATCTTTCTAATTCAGAAAACCTACATAGTTGACCTTTGAACAAAGTGTAGGTCGGGCACTGGCCCTTCATCCAGTCAAAAATCTGCTTATAACTTTTAACTGGCCCTCTGAATCCATGCTTCCTCTTTATAATTCTACATCCAAAAGTTCAACCAACCACTGACTGTATGGTACTGCAGTTACTTACTATTGAAAAAAAGCCCCATATAAGTTGAACTCTGCAATTCAAACCTGTGCTGTTCAAAAAGATTAACTGTATTTTCCAATTGACCAAAGCACAGAATGACAAAAGCATACAGAAATAAAAGATTCAATAAATAATGCAAGATAAGCAATGGAGTTTCACAGAGCAGCTATGAGAACTTCATTGAGTTTTTAAAATACTAAGTATTTTAGGAACATTAAGTAGTGTTGGAATTAGTATTGTTCTGTACCAGCAGAGAAAACGTGGATTACACTTCATCTTTCATGGCCTATTACAGAGAATTCCAAGACAGTCTTATTTAAATTATGGAGGGGTGATATGGAGTGGGAATAGGAGGTTTAGATTGCACATTGCAATGTGGATTTAGAGTTCACATTGCAGATGATTTTTAATAAATTACCATTGTTAAATATTGCTATAATACCAAAGAATATCCACCATTATCTGAAACAGCTATTAAAACACTCTTCCTTTTCCAAACATATGCATGTACATAGATTTCTTTGTACACCTAAAACAAAACAACATATCATATTAAGCAATATGCAGAAACAGAATAGAGAATTCAGCTGAGGAGCACCTCTCACAGGAAGGGCCAAGAGGTGCTACCTCCTTATATCTCAATACTAAAGAAGGAATAGGTTTATAGTCAATGATTTTGGAAGACAGAATAGAGTGATAGATACAGGAGGACTTAAACATCAGTCCTTTAAGTCTCTTTTTTTTTTTTTCCTACCAAACTCTTTTCTTCTTTAATTCTTATCAACTTTAAAGGCTGTTTCATTCTTGGAGTTTTCTCATTATACAGAGAAAGCATTTTCAAAACAAAGTTCAATCTAAACTTCCTATCCTCTCCATAATTTAACTAAGACGATCTTGGAATTCTCTGTAACAGGCCATGAAAAATGAAGAGCAATCCAAGTTTTCTGTGCTTATACAAAATACTAATTCCAACATTACAATTACTTAGTATGCTGTTATAATTATCTATATACTCTCTTTTTAACTCTCTGTTATATAAGAAAAGTTATGAGCAACCTAGATAGCATATTCAAAAGCAGAGACATCACTTTGCCAACTAAGGTCCGTCTAGTCAAGGCTGTGGTTTTTCCTGTGGTCATGTATGAATGTGAGAGTTGGACTGTGAAGAAGGCTGAGCGCTGAAGAACTGATGCTTTTGAACTGTGGTGTTGGAGAAGACTCTTGAGAGTCCCGTGGACTGCAAAGAGATCCAACCCATCCATTCTGAAGGAGATCAACCCTGGGATTTCTTTGGAAGGAATGATGCTGAAGCTTAAACTCCAGTACTTTGGCCACCTCATGTGAAGTGTTGACTCATTGGAAAAGACTCTGATGCTGGGAGGGACTGGGGGCAGGAGGAGAAGGGGACGACCGAGGATGAGATGGCTGGATGGCATCACTGACTCGATGGACGCGAGTCTGAGTGAACTCCGGGAGTTGGTAATGGACAGGGAGGCCTGGCATGCTGCAATTCATGGGGTCGCAAAGAGTCGGATACGACTGAGCGACTGAACTGAGCTGAACTATGTAAGTACATGACAATGAAAACTTACAAAAAATCTTGAACATACACAAAATACATAAGAAACATTTTAATGTGGTTTGTGTACCCATTTGTGGGGTTTTTTTTTTTGAAACTAGAAAATCAGCATCTATTTAGTGTTTCTAAACTCTGAAATGGACAATTTCTTAGAAACACAAACATGGGGAAGAATGATAAGTGTAAAACCTCTCTCTTCCAAAAAAAAGTTCCTACAACCTCACAAAGCTAAAAGTGTCATTTTTAAAAACAATTATCCTACAACTGTAACAGCCTCTGGAAGGGAAAATCTTATTATAATTTAAAAACACAATGTTTAGTTTATTTCTGTATATGGCAAATGAATAAATACGGTAAGGACAAAAGAAACAAACACCCAAGAAGTTAAAAAAAGTAAAATAAAATATGTCAGAGATACTGTATAATGGGGCATTTTTTTCAATATGTTCTTGTACACGCTTGCTTCCTTTAAAGAGAGCAATACAAAAATGGGAGGGAGTAAATGAGATTAGACAACTGGCTAATAATCATAAGAACACCCTTTTTAACAATCCAACTGCTGTCTATCTTGGAATCCAAAGCAATATAATGGAATGTTTTTGTCCATAAAAGTCACTCAACATCCAGAGTTATAAATGTCAACAATTTGCATAAAAGCTCAACTTTAAAGATTTAGTACTATGTACAAATGAAGATAAAAATAAGCACAAACAGAAGCGTTGCATTTTAATATAGGTATCCATTATCTAATGTTTATATAATGGAAGCCAAATGACTTCATTATTATCTGTGCTATTACACTGAATACTAAATGAACTCATCATACAGACAAACTTGCTTTAAAAACTATTACAGCCCCATCAATGACAAGGGAAACATATATATGCAAACTTCTTTACATGACTAATTTGATTTTTGTGTTAACTGCTAATGTATTATTAATCAACAGTTCATTATACTTTTAGATAACCTTAGTTTGTTTGTGCTTTTATTTGTACACAACTCATTTCTGTTATATCTTGCTCTATAAAATTTTATTCCTATTTAAACAATATTATCCTTAGGTAATGAGTACGTATATGCAAAAATCAGATGGAAGAGCATGGAAATAGCTAAATTATTTTTATATCTAAATCTCACAAATGCAATCATTTTGGCACAAAGATTTTTTTCCATTAACTCACTATTTTCAAAATAAAATGATTGTGCTCTAGTTTAGACTATATATTTATATCAAAACAGTTCCTTGAATATATTCAGCTTATCCTTTCAATTTTTATTGTTCTGAATTGGTTTCATGGATGGGAATTTAATTTGCTTGTTTTCATTTGTTAGCCCATACCCCAAATGGAATATTAAAGAGGATTTAGGTGAGATGATATCTGAAAAATAATCAATAGTGAGTCAAACACTGTAAAGTTGCTTTAAAAATTTATAGAATGAAAACAGACATTTTTATAAGCCAGTGAATGAAAGATGTTGATGCTTATGAGAAACAACATATTTGTTATGAGAAAATCTAGAATTCAAAACAAGCTGGTGTTAGTATGGAAAGACGAACGACTAGCAAAGAAAACCGAAAATGTTTTTTGATCCTTCAGTGAGGCAGTCGGAGATATCCACTAGAATTCCGTGCCATTTGTGTATAAGAACTGTTTGTTTAAAATCTCTAATTTAGAATTGGGTATTGTTTTGATGTATTATAAGCCCTTAAGTCTCTAAAAACATGATGGATTACTGGAACACATATGATTGGTCTTAAATATGGTAAATTTAGCAATATAAATTCCTTCATAGCATCATCTCAGATCACTGTTTCCCAAACCTTACATGTCAATACACCGCTGAGACATGAAACACTTATCAACATACTACAGTGACAGAGAGTGGCACTCAGAAAATAGAAGCAAGCTTCGGAACTCTGGTCACCAATGGCAATGGCACACGGAACTCATTCTCAGCACTGGCGAGGAAATTCTGCATGAGAAATATATTTTATATTACATACAGTGATTCTTATTTTGCATCGAGACGAATGGAATATTAGTTAAGTATACTTCCATACGAAATTACAGGTAGAGTCTTAATGAAAACATTTCAATAGATACTGCTGCTGCTAAGTCGCTTCAGTCGTGTCTGACTCTGTGCGACCCCATAGACGGTAGCCCACCAGGCTGCCCCGTATTCTCCAGGCAAGAACACTAGCTATTATTTATTTAATGCTTAATAAAAGTTGGCACTACTCCAAGTTTTTTGTTTGTGTTAAATAATATAATGCTTATTGCAACCCTATGGGCTGGAACTCTGATCTCCATTTGAGACATAAGGAAGCGATGGCCTAGAGCCAGAGCTCTAGCATGGACAAAGCAAGGTTTCCGTATTTGTCCAAAAGGACATGCTAGAAAGGAACAAGAGGTTTAAACCCTGACAGCCTGATTCTAGAACTTCTATTCTTTACCATTGTCATTTAAAAAATTATCTTTCAATTCACTAATAGAAGTCAAAATTAATATCAAGTAATTTATAACTTTTTGAATTCTAAAGGATATCTTGTGAAGAGATTTGCAGATGTGAAAATTTACAAAATGTATTTAAATACATGGATTTTAATTTTCCACTTGATTCAGGAGAATAAGACCATACTTAATTAACCAAAAGAGAAGAAATATTGATTCTTATTTTATCTTCATACAGGAAAATAGTTAAGACTTAACTAAAATTAGTTTCTATGTTCCTAATTTATAGATAATAATTTTCCACTTATACGATGTTTATATTACTATCTTTCTACAGGTATTATAAACTATATTTGTTTCCCTAGAAAATATTACTTTTATAAGAAGCATAGTAAGTATAATATTGGATAGTATTCTTTGTTGAATTTGATATTCTATTCTATTGGAACCATATCTTGTTACAAGCTCATCAGTCATTCATCAGTCTAAACATTTTCTTGCATAAAATGTACTTTTATGTGAATGGTCCTGGAAAAACTATGAATGTAACAGATGTTTTAAAAGTTCAGTTAAAATAATCCTAACATTTAAGCAGTATTTTCAGTAAAAAGTTATTGCAATTTTTACATATTTTGCAATTACAAAGAATTAGAATAAATAGAATGTTTGGCAGTGAATCTTGATCAATTTTTAACAGCTTCTCTGCTCCCAAATATAGCCAAAATGGGGCGATAGATATTTCAGTTTGAACCAAGCTGATTTCCCTGTGGTTAAGTCCCAGTCACTGAAAACTTCTGCCTAACAAGGTATTGGTTTTTTTTTTTCTTTCTTTATGGGAAGATAGACTTTTTTAATTTTAATTTTTTTTAATTTTTATTTTTATTTTACTTTACAATAGACTTTTATGTACTTCATTTGTGGAATTTGATTTCATGCATGGAATTTCAGTCAAAATAATAAATAACCGCCTTGTTGAGCTTAGAACAAACAAAACAAATCTAAAAGGTATAAACTTTTTATTCAAACAAATTTACAGCTACATCCCACCAACTCATTGGCAACAGTGATGTCTACAGATTGTTTTGGAAGTCTTGGATGCCACCAGATGGTGCTCTTACAGAGCCAAATAGAGAAGCATTCACTACAAAATTAAAAATAAATAAATAAATAGTGACTCTTTGGACTAGAAAAGCCATTATCTTTCTCTCACATATTCAGAGAATTTCAAGATGTCCAATAATCTATGACTGAAATCACACTTCATGATCTGAAAACTTTGGTCTCATAAAAAATCAAAGTAGCAATAACTGAACATCAAGTGTTTGTAAATTAGCAGGACTCTTGATATATATATATATATTTTTTTTTCTAGATAGCCTGTTCAATAATAATAATTCAAATGTCAAATACTATCATTAAATGTTATTTTTAAAAGTATTAACATGTCTACAGAAATTTATCATAATGTTAAATATATCAGATGCTCTTTAGAAATGGCACATATGAATATATATGCATATATCTAAATGCACATTATAAATGAAAATGTATAATACATAGACTTCAAATGCACCTACAGCAAATTAGTTCAATTCAATTGCTTAGTCGTGTCCGACTATTTGTGACGCCATGAACCGCACAGGCCTCCCTGTCCATCACCAACTGCCGGAGTTTACCCAAACTCATGTCCATTGAGTCAGTGATGCCATCCAACCATCTCATCCTCTGTCGTCCCCTTCTCCTCCTGCCTTCAATCTTTCCCAACACCAGGGTATTTTCAAATGAGTCAGCTCTTCGCATCAGGTGGCCAAAATATTGGAGTTTGAGCTTTAACATCAGTCCTTCCAATGAACACCCAGGACCGATTTCCCTTAGGATGGACTGGCTGGATCTCCTTGCAGTCCACGGGACTCTCAAGAGTCTTCTCCAACACCACAGTTCAAAAGCATCAACTTTTCCTCGCTCGCCCTCTTTATGGTCCAACTCTCACATCCATATATGACTACTGGGAAAACCACAGCCTTGACTAGACGGACCTGCTTTTTAATATGCTATCTAGGTTGGTCATAACTTTCCTTCCAAGGAGTAGTTCAGTTCAGTTCAGTTCAGGTAAGCGTCTTTTAATTTCATGGCTACAATCACCATTTGCAATGATTCTGGAGCCCAGAAAAATAAAGTCAGCCATTGTTTCCACTGTTTCCCCATCTATTAGCCATGAAGTGATGAGACTGGATGCTATGATCTTAGTTTTATGAACATTGAGCTTTAAGCCAACTTTTTCACTATCCTCTTTCACCTTTATCAAGAGGCTCTTTAGTTCTTCTTCACTTTCTGCCATAAGGGTAGTGTCATCTGCATATCTGAGGTTATTGATATTTCTCCTGGCAATCCAGTGACCCCATGGACTGAAGCCTACCAAGCTCCTCCATCCATGGGATTTTCCAGGCAAGAATACTGGAGTGGGTCACCATTGCCTTCTCCATGTGCTTCCTCCAGCCTAGTGTTTCTCATGATGTACTTTGCATGTAAGTTAAATAAGCAGAGTGACAATATACAGCCTTGACGTACTCCTTTTCCTATTTGAAACCAGTCTGTTGTTCCATGTCCAGTTCTAATTGTTGCTTCCTGACCTGCATATAGATTTCTCCACAGGCAGGTCAGGTAGTCTGGTATTCCCATCTCTTTCAGAGTTTTCTACAGTTTATTGTGATCTACAGTTAAAGGCTTTGGCATAGTCAATAAAGCAGAAATAGATTTTTAACAGATATCAGAATAATAAGTAGCTGTGTTCACCCAAAGCATTGATTGATAACAACAGGGATACTCAAAGTTTCTCCATTTGAAACAGCAGTACATATTTGATGAAAACAAATTACTGAGGAAAAAAACGAAATAATTATTTAGTAATTTGAAGCATAGAGAAACAGGACATGCCTAACATTTGTTAGGTATTCCTCTTTAGAGACTCAGGATAAGAGTGTCATCGTTTTTTCCTTCAAAACCAACCTGACCATTGGCACTTTTCACCAAGAATCCATTAAAATTAAAATTAAAATCCATTAAAAAAATCCATGCATGCTTTGCCTTCATTAGTTTCGATGATTCCAATCTCTGGTAATTTAGAGTTTTGTACAATACCTTAGAACCATAAAACAGTAAAAATGGAGGCCAGCACTTATCATCTGCTGTGTTTAAATCCACATATCTGTTGATTTGGGGCAAGTCATTATATGTCTCTAAGCCTTAGATTTATCCTGTATAAGATATGATAACTAAATAGTACCTATGTTATAGTGTTATTTTTCATTTTTTTGCTTGAGGATAAAATAAATGGGTCTATTCAGGTGTGTATACGTATGTTCCCTGAACAATGTGTTTAGCATAAAATGTGCTTTTAAATGCTAGCTATTATCATCATCATTATGGTTGCTGTTGTGAATGGGCACACGACAAAATAATAAAATATAGACAATTCAAGGAGTTCTTGTTTACAAAATATGTTAAAGATTTCTGCTATTAAGTGATTATGGCATTATCATTTAAACAACAAAGATATAAATATCCCATCAATGTTAGATAAGTAAATATCATTATCATGCTGAATAGTAGTTTTGTTTCATTTTTTAATAATTTTATGCATAGGGGTTGTAAGCTCTAGTAAAACAAGTAATATCTAAAAACAGTATCATAGTTACTGTTTTTAGTGTCATTTTTAATGATTTGGAAAAAAGCACAAGAATTTCAGTTTTTATGATTCACAAAAACCAAAAGTCTGATGATCTATAATAGATTCTGCCTTTAAATGTAGGCAGAATGCCTATATTAGTTCATATTCTCTTTCAAAACCTTCCACCATCTACCCTTTATTTTCATAGACAACTTGTTACATTCAATTCAAAATATGTACTGAGTTAACTGTATCTTTTTTTTACTCTTGATTTTAGGTAGATAACATATATCAAAATGTTGTGCTTGAAAGTTGTAGTCCATTGGTTTGCAGAGAGTCAGAAAGACTTAGTTACCGAACAACAATATGTGTGTGTGTGTGTGTGTGTGTGTGTGTACGCACAGGTGTGTGTGCTTAATTGCTCAATTGTGTCCAACTCTTTGCAAGCACATGGACTCCAGCCTGCAAGGGTCTTCTATCCATGAAATCTTCCAGGCAACAATACTGGAGTGAATTGCCATTTTCTACTCCAGGGAATCTTCCCCACCCACAGATCAGAATGGAATCCCCTGCATTGGCAGGTGGATTCTTTACCATTAGCAACCCCTGGGAAGCCTGTCTGTCTGTCTATCTATCTATCTATCTATACATGGCTATGTCCAACTTTTTGTGATCCTATGGACTCCTAGCCTGCTATCTATCTATACATGGCTGTGTCCAACTTTTTGTGATCCTATGGACTCCTAGCCTGCTATCTATCTATCTATACATGGCTGTGTCCAACTTTTTGTGATCCTATGGACTCCTAGCCTGCCCAGCTCCTCTGTCCATGGGATTCTTCAGGCAAGAATACTGGAGTGGGTTTCCATGCTCTTCTCCATATATATGTGTAATACTTATATATGTATATATATGATATGTTATATATTTTTATCTTAATAATTTAACAAAATTTAAATTACTGAAATAAATTATTATGCATACTTTTTCATAGAATATTTTTTAAAATATCCTGGATGTAAATATGACTACATCTCCTCAAGATCTTCATTTGTGTTTTTTAATAGCGTCAATATGAAAAAACTATGATTAGCAAATACTCCTTCATTTGCTGAAAGTAAAAACTCAAAGACAGCCTCTCTTTAAATTGCAGCCTCCATCTTAAAAGATACTTGCTGTCTGGGTCGTAAAACTTCAGAAAAAAACTCTGAAGATTTATCAGAGCCTATACTTTAAACTTCATCTCTTATCCAAAGTATTAGCAAAATGGTTAAGAGTTCGAATAAATGACTAGAGTGTATCTTTTTCCTCTGAATTATTTATTTATTCTTTGGTTTTTCCCCAGTGGAGGTGATAATAAGCAATGGCAGGAAGCCAGGGATGTGTTAATGTGAAGGAAATGGGAGATGCTAATGCTCAAAAGGTAAAGAAGAGAGATAAATATAAAGACAGTGAATTAAGTTTCTAAAAATTGGAATATTTGCAAATATAGGATGAAATACTATTATATTAGAATTAGGACATTATGGAAATTTAACTATTAAAAACAATTTAGCTATGAATTACATTCTGTACTTGGCTAAATTACAAGCCTTTCAAAAACATTTCCTCCCTTATGCTTGTATTGTTGCCCTTTATCTTCTGAAAAGACTGTCCCTGATTTCCGGCTTCATCCAGTTTTTCTCTTCCTCTATATTGCTCTCCTATATTTCTCTTTCCCACCAACACATTCAGTGTGTAAACCACACTCCCATTTTTTTTTTTTTTTTCAAAAACTACTCAACGGTACCAACTATTCATCTTCCTTTCTTTTGAATAATTATGGCTTAGTAAATAATACAGCATATTTACAATGCCATATGGCTACTATGGATATAATTTTGGCATATGGATACTATACAATTAATTTCCTTTGCTATTACTTCAGGTCTGTCAGTCTTTGCTTCCCAAACACTCACCACTTAAGACCAACGACATGACTATATTGCTTCTATGTGCAGGCCTCTCTGTCCTCCCCTGACCTGATTCAGTGAAGATTGTACAGTAGATATGTTCAAACGCATAACATAATGCATCTGAGTACCATACACATGAGATTTAAATTCCTCTCAATATGTACAAAATATTTTTTTCCATTCAAGCTTTAAGAAATGCATGGATAGAGGGGAAACGATATGAGATGCCTCCAAATAACTGGCAAAGAAGATAACTTGCTCATGTTATTTCACAGTTTGTTTTGACAACTGCTAAACGAGATACATCCTTAAAAATGTTCTAACAAGTAAACAAAATTTGAGTTTCACTCTTAAAATTTTGTGATGGATACTCAGAAAATTAGGGTGAAGACAGAGAACTAGAGTTGAATGTTTTATTATAAACAAACAAGTTTATTTACAGGAGTGAAAAACTACAGAGGTGAAATGAATGAGAAAAAGAAAAAATGGATCTTATAATCTTATTGTTTGGAAAGAGATTTTGATAATGAGAGTAGTAGGTGAAGAAGAAAGGAAGGCTGGAAAAATTCATGTTAGATTTACATATTCTTTAATGCTTTTTGGGAAAGATAAGTAAACAGAAAATTGAGAATTATTTCCATGATCATGGATGTCAACACTGTATTTCTTTTAATATTCTTTTGTATAAGTTTATCATAGACTTAAACTTATTCATATAAGTTTATCTTATGTAGTTTATCATAGACACTAGCCCCAGAGGATCCTGGATATTACTTGAATTACATATAAAAATTAGTGTAATTTATAATGTGATTTATACATTTCAAGCTAACTGATAATTACATTACCTAACAAGTGCTTTCCTGGATAAACTGCACTACACTGTTAGGCAAATTACCTAGAATCATGAGTATGGAATTTCAAAAAATGATAGTTGATATTAAAGGCTATATTAGGATTTAACTTCATTTCCTCTTTATATTAAGCAGAGAAATTTAGCGAACTTCAGAATTCAATAGTTTTACTATAAACTATACTATAGCAACCCATTATTCTTGGATTACCAAATATTTCCTATGCATATTTATTAGATAGCCTTACTGAAGAGAGAGATAAAGTAGTAAAAATTCACTTTAATACTTAAAGAAACTGACACAATAGAGGTAAAATTAATAGTATTGTTTTTCCTAAGAAGATGTGATACATTTAGATGACAGGACGTAGCCATCTATTTAAAATTTTTTTTTCCTATTCAGTTAAAAATATAAATAAAGGGCATTACAGCCTCCACATTTCTGGTATGATCAGATATTAAACAATGTAATAACTAGCTTCTTTGGTAATGTTTCAGTTGCTAAGTCATATCTGACTCTCTGTGACACCATGGACTATAGCTTATCAGGCTCATCTGACCTCTACTATTTTCCAGAGACTGCTCAAATTCATGTCCATTAGTTAGTGATGCTAGTTAACCATTTCATCCTCTGCTGCCTCCTTCTCCTTCTGGCTTCAGTCTTTCTGAGCATCAGGGTCTTTTCTATTGAACTGACTCTTCACATCAGGTGGCCAAAGTATTAGAGTTTCAGCTTCAGCATCAGTCTTTCCAATGAATCTTCAGTGTTGATTTCCTTTAGGATTGACTGATTTGATCTCCTTGCAGTCCAAGGGACTCTCAAGACGCTTCTCCAACACCACATTTCAAAAGTGTCAGTTCTTTGGTGCTCAGCCTTCTTTTTGGTTCAACTCTCAAATTCACACAAAACTAATGGGAAAACCATAGCTTTGGCTATATGGACTTTTGTTGGCAAGGTGATGTCTCTGCTTTTTAATGCTGTCAAGGTATGTCATAGTTTTCCTTCTAAGGAGCAAGCATCTTTTAATTTCATGGCTGCAGTCACCATCAGTAGTGATTTTGGAGCCCAAGAAAATAAAGTCTGTTATTGCTTCCATGCTTCCTGTTCTATTTGCCATGAAGTGGTTGGTCTGGATGCCATGATTTTACTTTTTTGAAAGATGAGTTTCCTGCCAGGTTTTTATTCTGTTTCACCCTCATCAAGACACTTTAGTTCCTCTTCACTTTGCGCCATTAGAGTGCTACCATCTGCATATCTGAGGTTGTAGAGATTTCTCCCAGCAATCTTGATTCCTGCTAGTGATTCATCCAGTTCATCAATTCACATAATGTACTCTGCATAGAAGTTAAATAAGCAGGGTGACAACATATAGCATTGTCATTTTCCTTTCCGAATATAGAACCAGTCCATTGTTCTATGCCCCATTCTGTTTCTTCTTCACCTTCATACAGGTTTCTTAGGAGACAGGTAAGGTTGTCTGGTATTTCCATCTCTTTTAAGAATTTTCCAGTTTGTTTTGATCCACACAGTCAAAGGCTCTAGCATAATGAAGCAGAAATAGATGTTTTTCTAGAACTCCCCTGCTTTCTCCATCATTCAACAAATGACCTCTGCCTCCTCTCCTCTTGGAAATCCAACTTCTGCATCTGGAAGTTCTCCATTCACATACTGCTGAAGCCTAACTTGATTTTTTTTTTTTTTTAGTATAATCTTATGAGCCCATGAAATGAGCACACTTATATGGTAGTTTGAATATTTTTAGGCATTGCCTTCTTGGGATTGGAATGGAAAATTTTCCAATCCTATGGCCACTGCTGAGTTTTCCAAATTTGCTGGCATATTAAGTGTAGCACTTTAACAAGATCATCTTTTAGGATTTGAAATAGCTCAGCTAGAATTCCATCACTTCCTCTAGCTTTGTTCACAGTATGCTTCCTAAGGCCCTCTTGACTTTACAATCCAGGATGTCTGGCTCTAGTTGAATAACCACATCATCATTATTATCTGGGTCATTAAGACCTTGGTATAGTTCTTCTGTGTATCTTGCTACCTCTTCTTAATCTCCTCTGCTTCTGTTAGGTCCTAGCCATTTCTGTCCTTTATGGTGCCCATCCTTGCATAAAATGTTCCCTTGGATCTCCAATTTTCTTCAAGAGACCTTTCTGAGTCTAATATTTCCCCCTACTTCTTTGTATTGTTCATTTAAGAAGGCTTTCTTATATATCCTTGCTATTTTCTGGAACTCTGCATTCAGTTGGTTATATGTTTCCCTTTCTCCTTGTCTTTTGCTTCTCTGTTTTTCTCAGCTATTTGTAAAGCCTCCTCAGACACCCACTTTGTTTTCATGCATTTCTTTTTCTTTGGGATGGTTTTGGTCACTGCCTCCTGCATAGTGCTGTGAATCTCCACCCATAATTCTTCAAGCACTCTATCTGCCAGATCTAATCTCTTGAATCTATTTGTCACCTCCACTGTATAACCGTAAGGGATTTGATTTAGGTCATACCTGAATGACCTAGTGGTTTTCTCTACTTTCTTCAATTTAAGCCTGAATTTTGCAACAAGGAGCTCATGATCTGAGCCATAGTCAGCTTTAGGTCTTGTTTGTGCTGAGCTTCTCCATCTTTGGTTGCAAAGACTATACCAATCTGATTTCAGTACCAGCCATCTGCTGATGTCCATGTGTAGTCATCTCTTGGATTGTTGGAAAAGGGTGTTTGCTATGACCAGCATGTTCTTCTGACAAAACTATTTGCCTTTACTCTACTTCATTTTATACTCCAAAGTCAAACCTGCCTGTTATTCTGGGTATTCTTGACTTGCTACTTTTGTATTTCAATCCCCTGTGATGAAAAGGACATCTATTTTTGGTGTTAGTTTCAGAAGGTCCAGTAGGTCTTCAGAGAATCAGTAAAATTCAGCCTCTTTAGCAGCATTAGTTGGGGCTTAGACTTGGATTTACTGTAATGTTGAATGGTTTGCTTTGGAAATGAACTGAGATCATTCTGTTGTTTCTGAGACTGCACCAAATACTGCATTTCAGACTCTTTTGTTGACTATGAGGGCTACTCCATTTATTCTAAGGGATTCTTGCCCACAGTGGTAGATATAATGGTCATCTGAATTAAATTTGCCCTATTCCATCCGTTTTAGTTCACTGTTTCCTAAGATGTTGATGTGCAATCTTGTCAACTCCCGCTTGATTACATCCAATTTAGCTTGATTCATGGACCCAACTTTCAAGCTTCCTATGTAATATTATTCTTCTTTATAGCATCAGACTTTACTTTCACCATTGTACACATCCACAATTCAGCGTCCTTTCTGCTTTGTCCCAGCCACTTCATTCTTTCTGGAGCTGTTAGTAATTGTCCTCCACTCTCTCCTAGTAGGGCTTCCCTAGTGGCTCAGACAGGGAAGAATCTGCCTGCAATGCACGGGATCCAGGTTTGATTCCTGGGTTGGGGTGATCCCTTGGAGAAGAGAATAGATACCCACTCTTGCCTGGATAATTCCATGGACAGAGGAGCCTGGCTTGCTACAGTCCACATGGTCATAAGGAGTTAGACATGACTGAGTGATTAACACTTTCATTCACATCCTTAGTAGCATATTGGTCACCTTCCAGCCTGGGGGCTTCGTCTTGCAGTGTCTTTTTTTTTTTTTTTTGCCTTTTCATACCATCTATGGATTTTCTAGGCAAGAATACTGGACTGGGTTGCCGTTTTATCCTCCAGTGGATATTTTGTCAGAACCATTTGCTATAGCCCATCTGTCTTGGGTGGCCCTGCATAGCACATTTCATAGCTTCATTACACAAGCCCCTTTGCACAACAAGACTCTGTTCTATGAAGGGGTCTTTTGTGACAAGTCAGTCTATTTGTCAATATACTTAAAGACTCTAAATAAATAGATAAACACTTAGGTTTATTCAATCTCAAGCAAAGACTGACTATTATATTAATTTTTAGCTATTTTCAAGGGAAAAAATGATCAATTGCATCATGACCAGCAATCTTGTAAGTGGATCAAGATTAGAATTCGGCTTGTGATTTATAATCTGTGTGTTCTATCTATCTATCCATCCTAATTCAGAGCAATGATTAAATGAAGTTTATCTGACTCTAACCATAAATTAAATTCTCCCCTGATTTAGTCAAGCAAAAAATTATGTACAAGTTAATATAGTGATATTTTCATACTAACATAAATTAGAAATAAACTGGTCAAGATAGAGATGCCTAAAGAAACTATTTCTAAGTATTGATTTTTCATTTCACTAAAATAAGCATTTTAAAAATAATATTGATCAGAAACAACATTAATAAAGCTTCAAATTATTTATGAAAAGTAATATTTTGATCATTTCACTCAAAACATGTGTAGAACAATCAATGGGAAATATGAAAAAGAAGGAAATTAAATGCAAGTCTTTCATTCAGTGCAATCAATCTGAAGACAATCAAATCAACCCTTCAGAAGTTTGCTCTTGATGACTTTCTGTATTATTTTACATTGACTTTACCTCCTCCTTCACATATAGGCAATTCAACTTTACAGAAAGGTGGGCACAGCCAGCCATCAGCTCAGAAATGGAAAATTGTAATAACTATATTTTCAGACGTAATTCACAGGTTAAACCTGGTGGGAATTGCTTTCCCCTGTATGGACTTTTAAGGAAGATGCATCCACAAAATAGTTGTTCATTCTTTTTTTTTTTCTCTGAAGATTATTGGATGTTCTGAGATGCAGATGATGATACAGGTAATGCTACAGCTTACTATCAAATTAACTCTGGATTTCAACAGCAATTTGTTGATATAGATTGACTCCCATGTCATTTTTTTTTCCTCTTTTGATTGGGAAATACAATCTTTAATGGCTGAATGAATTTCTCTCCACACATTGACTAATAGTAAATCTTTTTAGATCTCATTCAGCTTTATCGTTCCCTCTGGCAGTTTAGTTGTTGGCCTAGATTTATTGAGGTCCAACAGAATGCAATTGAAACCTCCCTTTGAAATAAAGTTCCTGGCATGAAGGAAAAAAAATCCATAAAAAGCCTCATCCTTGGGATAGCAACTTTTATAACGCAGAACTGATCTGAATAGTTCTTAGATGTTGGCCTCAGATAACAGTTTACATTGCATTATTAGATATGAACTTTGAACTCTGAGTCTCTTCTCTTCCTTTTTCTTTCTCTTTCTAGGACATTCACACATATTCTTGCTTACCACCCAAAAGTGAATTCAATCTTAAGTTAAATATAAAAAACCTCTCTAGCATTTCTCTCTTCCCTGTAAAACTCAACAAAGCAATAATAGGAAATCAGTAATATCAGTAATCTGCTTTTAAGCAGTTAAAGTACTTTGTTCATGTTCCATTTATTCTCACATATATATTGGAATGTTTGTTTAAGATTAAGTATAAATGGGGGAGACCAAAATTGAGTAATAACTTTATAAAACTCTCACTAGTCTCTTGAAATAATTATGCTTATTTTATGAGTTTTGCATAATAAGAACATCTTAAAGGTATAGGACTTCACTGTGGCCCAGCCCTTCTCTTGAATGAAATTAAAATCCAAACGATGAGTAATATGCAAACAACATAATTCTAAAACAATACCTGGATATAAGCCACAGCTCTGACTGTGTCAATTTCCTTTGCTAATGAAGTTTTCTAGTTTTACTTTCTGTTTATATTTTTAATTTCCCAAAGGAAATCTCATCTATGACTTTGATATGTACCACTCTATGGAAACTACTCTTGTGTTTGGAGCTGAACTGGTGGAGAAAGAGTACAGTGTCTGCATTTCTGATTTCTTGACACATTCTTCATTCGTATTACCATATGTAACAAATGTCGTATTACAATAAGAGAATTTACTCTTCTTAACATAAGGAGAATGGATTTCTAAGGGAGGCAGACAAACTGTAACTGTGGGGAAAAAAAGACTCTGAGATCAGAATCAACTCTCATCATCATACCTCAGAGCTATAACACAAAGAGAACTTGCCTCTGTCTTACAAAGACATTCTGAATCATGGTTCTTAACTTCTGTTTCATGAAATTCCAAAAGATTTTCAATTATAATTCAGAATATCTGAGTAGTTTGTTGGGAAAAACAATTATATACCATATTTATTTTTGTTAACTTCTGTAATCATAAAAATAGGCAATTATTAGCATTAATTAAGGATTATAATTAGCATTTATTATTAAATTATATAGTTAATAAATAACTATTAGTATTAATAGCACCAGTGACTTAGACAAGTAAAATGTAAAGATATTTCATATCACTGTGGTAGTTGTAAATTTGTGAATATTATTAACATTTACCTTTATTATTATTTCAAACTTTGGTAAGTGAACTGTTGTTTGATTTTGTTGTTCATTTCTTTATAAAATACAAATATATTACCATATTGCAAACTCTTAAAAAAAGTTTGATGATGTATTTCTGAGCTTTCTTTGCAATCATTTGCTTTCCTTTATACATGTATTTTGTATAGGTTTTTAGAGCAGTTTTAGGTTGAAAGCAAAATTCAACACAAAATATACAGAATGCCCATATGCTCCTTGCCGTGATACACACACACACTGCCTCTCCCACTTACCAACATTCTGCATCAGAGTGGTACTTTTGTTATCTATATTAAAAATAATTATTATTCAAATCATTATTACTTCATATTAGGGCTCACTCCTGATATTGCATGTTTTATGGTTTTGACAAATATAATGAAATGCATTTATAGTTGCAGTATCATACAGCATAGTTTCACTGCTCTAAAAAATCCTCTGTGTTCTACCAATTTGTTCCTCCCTTCCTTCCTAACCTCTGGCAGCCACCGATCTCCATGGTTTTGCCTTTTCCAGAATGTCATATAGTTGGAATCATACAGTATGTAATCTTTCTATATTAGCTTCTTTCATTTAGTAATAAGCATTTCACTTTTCTCCATGTCTTTCCATGCCTGAATAGCTCATTTCTTTTTACCACTAAATAAAGTTCCATCATCTGGATGTACCAGAGTTTATTTGTAAACTCACTTATTGAAAGACTGTTGGTCACTTCCAACTTTTGGTAATTATGATTAAGCTGTTATAAACATGTATGTGTAGGATTTTGTTTGGACATAAGTTTTAAACTTCTTTGAATAAGTATCATGCAGTATGATCATATGATAAGAGTATGTTTATCTCTAAGAAACTGCCGCATTGTCTTCCAATATGGCTGCTTCACTTTACATTCCCATAAGAGTAAGTAAAAGTTCTTACTGCTTCACATCCTTGTCGGATCTTAAGTGCATTCAATATTTTTGGCTCTTTGTCATTCTAATGTTGCAAAATAGTATGTTATTGTTTTAATTTGTAGTTCCCTAATGACATGTGGGCTCCCCATGTGGTACTAGTGGTAAAGAACCCGCCTGCCGGTACAGGAGGCGCTGGAGATGTGGGTTCGATCCCTGGGTCAGGAAGACCACTTGGAGGAAGGCACGACAACCCACTCCAGTATTCCTGCCTGGAGAATCCATGGACAGAGGAGCCTGGCAGACTTCGGTGCATAGCGTCCAAAGGAGTCAGACACGACTGAGCGACTCAGCATAGCACAGCATAATGACATCTGATGTTGAGTCTCTTCTCATATGCTTACTGATCATCTTTGTATCTTCCTTGCTGAGGTGTCTGTTCACGTATTTTGCCCACTTTTTAATCAAGTTGTTCATTTTATTTTACTGTTGAGTATATATGTTCTTTATATATTTTAGATAACAGTCCTTAATCAGATAAGTCTTTTACAGATTTTTCTCCCAAATTTTTGCGTGTCTTCTTATTCTTCTCACAATGACTTTGTTACATAGCAGTTTTTAAACCTAATTGAGTCTAGCAATTATTTCTTTCATAGAACATGCCTCTGGGATTGATTGATAGATGGCAATAAAATGTCATTGTCATATTCAAGATTTTCTAAGTTTTGTCCTGTGTTATCTTCCAGGATTTTTACAGTTTTCTGTTTTGCATTTAGGCTTATGATTATTTTAACTTAACATTTTTGTGTATAAGATCTGTGTCTCCATTCACTTTTTTTTTTTTTTGCATGGATGTTAGTCATTCTATCATCATTTGTTGAAGATTATTTTCCATTATATTTTGTTTTAGTGTCAAGGTCAGTTGACTGTATTTCTTGGGGTCTATTTCTTGGCTCTCTATTTTGTCCCATTCATTTGTTTGTCTATTCTTTTCAATAGACAAGTGAGAAACAATATCACACTGTCCTGACTACTCTACTTTTACAGTAAGTCTTTAAGTTGAGTAATTAGCATAAGTCACCTGACTTTGTTCTCCTTCAACTATGTTGGTTAATCTGGGTCTGTTGCTGTTCCAGATAAATTTTATAATCATATTTCTGATATCCATAAACTAATTTACAGGGTTTTTATTGGAATACAATGGAATTAAGAGATCAATTTGGAAAGAACGAAAATGTTATGATATTGAGTTCTTCTGAAAATGAACATAGAATATCTTTCTATTTATTTGGTTCTTGTTTGAATTATTTAATTAGGGTTATCAGTTCAGTTCAGTTCTGTCACTCAGTCATGTCTGACTCCTTGCAACCCCATGAATTGCAGCACACCAGGCCTCCTAGTCCATCACTAACTCCTGGAGTCCACTCAAAACCATGTCCATAGCGTTGGTGATGCCATCCAGCCATCTCATCCTCTGTCATCCCCTTCTTCTCCTGCCTCCCAATCCCTCCCAGCACAGAGTCTTTACCAATGAGTCAACTCTTCACATGAGGTGGCCAAAGTACTGGAGTTTCAGCTTTAGCATCATTCCTTCCAATGAACACCCAGGACTGATCTCCTTTAGAATGGACTGGTTGGATCTCCTTTCAGTCCAAGGGACTCTCAAGAGTCTTCTCCAACACCACAGTTCAAAAGCATCAATTCTTTGGTGCTCAGCTTTCTTCACACTCCAACTCTCATATCCATACATGACCACTGGAAAAACCATAGCTTGACTAGACGGACCTTTGTTGGCAAAGTAATGTCCCTGCTTTTTAATATGCTATCTAGGTTGGTCATAACTTTTCTTCTAAGGAGTAAGCATCTTTAAATTTCATGGCTGCAATCACCATCTGCAGTGATTTTTAGAGCTTCCAAAAATAAAGTCTGACATTGTTTCCACTGTTTCTCCATCTATTTGCCATGAAGTGATGGGACCAGGTGCCATGATCTTCGTTTTCTGAATGTTGAGCTTTAAGCCAACTTTTTCACTCTCCTCTTTCACTTTCATCAAGAGGCTTTTTAGCTCCTCCTCACTTTCTGCCATAAGGGTGATGTCATCTGCATATCTGAGATTATTGATATTTCTCCCAGCAATCTTGATTCCAGCTTGTGTTTCTTCCAGTCCAGCGTTTCTCATGATGTACTCTGCATATAAGTTAAATAAGCAGGGTGACAATATACAGCCTTGACGTACTCCTTTTCCTATTTGGAAGCAGTCTGTTGTTCCATGTTCAGTTCTAACTGTTGCTTCCTGACCTGCATACAGATTTCTCAAGAGGCAGGTCAGGTGGTATGGTATTCCCATTTCTTGAAGAATTTTCCACAGTTTACTGTGATCCACACAGTCAAAGGCTTTGGCATAGTCAATAAAGCAGAAATAGATGTTTTTCTGGAACTCTCTTGCTTTTTCCATGATCCAGCGGATGTTGGCAATTTGATCTCTGGTTCCTCTGCCTTTTCTAAAACCAGCTTGAACATCAGGGAGTTCACGGTTCAATATTGCTGAAGTCTGGCTTGGAGAATTTTGAGCATTACTTTACTAGCATGTGAGATGAGTGCAATTGTGCGGTAGTTGGAGCATTCTTTGGCATTGCCTTTCTTTGGAATTGGGATGAAAACTGACCTTTTCCAGTCCTGTGGCCACTGCTGAGTTTTCCAGATTTGCTGGCAAATTGAGTGCAGCACTTTCACAGCATCATCTTTCAGGATTTGAAACAGCTCAACTGGAATTCCATCACCTCCACTAGCTTTGTTCGTAGTGATGCTTTCTAAGGCCCACTTGACTTCACATTCCAAGATGTCTGGCTCTAGATTAGTCAACACATCATCATGATTATCTGGGTCATGAAGATCTTTTTTGTACAGTTCTTCCGTGTATTCTTGCCACCTCTTCTTAATATCTTCTGCTTCTGTTAGGTCCAGACCATTTCTGTCCTTTATCGAGCCCATCTTTGCATGAAATGTTCCCTTGGTATCTCTAATTTTCTTGAAGAGATCTCTAGTCTTTCCCATTCTGTTCTTTTCCTCTATTTCTTTGCATTGATTGCTGAAGAAGGCTTTCTTATCTCTTCTTGCTATTCTTTGGAACTCTGCATTCAGATGCTTATATCTTTCCTTTTCTCCTTTGCTTTTTGCTTCTCTTCTTTTCACAGCTATTTGTAAGGCCTCCCCAGACAGCCATTTTGCCTTTTTGCATTTCTTTTCCATGGGGATGGTCTTGATCCCTATCTCCTGTACAATGTCACGAACCTCATTCCATAATTCATCAGGCACTCTATCTATCAGATCTAGACCCTTAAATCTATTTCTCACTTCCACTGTATAATCATAAGGGATTTGATTTAGGTCATACCTGAATGGTCTAGTGGTGTTGCCCACTTTCTTCAATTTAAGTCTGAATTTGGCAATCAGGAGTTCATGATCTGAGCCACAGTCAGCTCCCGGTCTTGTCTTTGTTGACTGTATAGAGCTTCTCCATCTTTGGCTGCAAAGAATATAATCAATCTGATTTCAGTGTTACCATCTGGTGATGTCCATGTGTAGAGTCTTCTCTTGTGTTGTTGGAAGAGGGTGTTTGCTATGACCAGTGCATTTTCTTGGCAAAACTCTATTAGTCTTTGGCCTGCTTCATTCCTCATTCCAAGGCCAAATTTGCCTGTTACTCCAGGTGTTTCTTGACTTCCTACTTTTGCATTCTAGTCCCCTATAATGAAAAGGACATCTTTTTTGGGTATTAGTTCTAAAAGGCCTTGTAGGTCTTCATAAAACCGTTCAACTTCAGCTTCTTCAGCATTACTGGTTGGGTCATAGACTTGGATAATTGTGATATTAAATGCTGGAGAGGGCATGGAGAAAAGGGAACGCTCTCGCACTTTTGGTGGGAATGTAAATTGATACAGCCACTATGGAAGATGGTATGGAGATTCCTTAAAAAACTAGGAATAAAACCGCCATATGACCCAGCAATCCCACTCCTAGACATATACCCTGAGGGAACCAAAACTGAAAGAGGCACATGTATCCCAACGTTCACTGTAGCACTGTTTACAATAGCTAGAACATAGAAGCAACCTAGATGTCCATCGACAAATGACTGGATAAAGAAGTTGTGGTACATATTCACAATGGAATATTACTCACCCATAAAAAGGAACTCATTTGAGTCAGTTCCAATAAGGTGGATGAATTTAGAACCTATTATACAGAGTGAAGTAAGTCAGAAAGAGAAAGACAAATATTGTATTCTAATGCATATATACAGAATCTCGAAAAATGGTACTGAAGAATTTATTTACAGGGCAACAGTGGAGACACAGACACAGAGAAACAGACACAACAGTGGAGAAACAGACACAGACTTATGGACATAGGGAGAGGGGAGGAGAGGGTCAGATGTATGGAGAGAGTCACATGGAAACTTACATTACCATACGTAAAATAGATAGCCAGTGAGAATTTGCTGTATGGCTCAGGAAACTCAAACAGGGGCTCTGTAACCACTTAGAGGGGTGGGATGGGGAGGGAGATGGGAGGGAGGTTTGGAGGAAGGGGATATATGTATACCTATTGCTGATTCATGCTGAGGTTTGACAGTAAACAACAAAATTCTGTAAAGCAATTATTCTTCAATAAAATAAATTAAAAAAAGAATACACACATGGCTATTGTAAAAATGAAATAATAAAACAGGGGAAAAGTAAAGAATGAATCATTCACGACAGACCTTCTCATTTGTTTCCGAAGGAAAAGTACAATCTATTTTGACGTAAAATCCTAAAATCTTCTGGAGGTTTGTTGTTGTTGTTGTTGTTGTTGTTGTTGTTAAACTCTATCTCAACCGAGCTGAATGTATTCCAAATATGGATTTCAGATATATGGGACTGAGGTGAGAAACAACAGAGGGAAGCCTCCAAATCAGTCCTGTGTACAGATTATTAAACTACCACTTTCAGGAGCTTGTGATTTCTTTCAGTTATTGCTGCCATAAAGGTTGTATGGCATGGGAATCACATGGCATGTGGATGACTGAGACAATGTGTCTAACACAGCAGCCATCTATATTATTTCAAACTATTTATTCAAGACATGTCTCCTTGACAATGGACCAGAATTATGCTTCTTCCTTTTCCCTGGAATGTCAAAATGGATAAGCCAATATTTTCCAAGTTCTCTTAAATTATGAAACATTTTTCTAGTCATATACTTCACTTTAAAGAGAACACGTGTATTTGAAAACAGTATTAATATTTTAGTTATTTAAAATTTTTCTCTCAATCCAAATTGATTATGGAAATTTACAATTAACAGACAAGAAATGAAAAAGATTTAGGCAATTTCCGACTTTCTGACAGCTCATTCTAAATTAACCCCAAATTGTTGTTTTTTTAACATATATTTATCACTTTTAAATGTGTTAATTGTGTTGCAAGCACTGCAGCTGGGATTAATTTAGGGCGTTTGAATTGCCTTCTCTGCAGCTGGTGAACACTGAAGCAAAACTGTGAAATAAGCTTTGCTAAAGAATTAGATAGTTTTCAGTGTTAATTATTCAATCCTTTCTTTAGAATTCTTTCTAAGAAGTCTAGTTCTAAATTATAAAACGAATTGTACTTTTCTCATACTATGATCAGGAATATGACATTTGGTTGCTGATGATGCTAATGTGTATCCTTCTCCTAGTTTAATGTCTAAAACTTGCAAGTATTTTGAGATAGTGCACTCCAGTAACAAAGTGACACAATAGAAAATCATCTATTATTTAAACATGACCCAAAAAAGAGGGATTATAGCATCTTCAATATTTATTTGTTTATTAAAGATTATTTCTTATGTTCATCTCTTTCAATAAGAGACACTATTCTGGAAATAATTATTTAAAAGCTCGGTCTTCTTCCTTTCACTCTGTTCTTATATATGTCTATGGATATAGAAAGAGCATGACATTCTTGCTCCCTGAGCATAGATAAATGCAACAAACTAGGTCAATTAATATTTTCTGTTTATATATATATAAATAGATATATATATTTATATATATAAATATATATATGAATATGTACATACATACATATATATATATAAAAGACACATGTTTGTTTATATACTTCTTTGAGTATAAATATAAATAAAGGAAACGTAGAAAGTAATTCTTAGCTTAAAAGGCACTCTTAAAGGATGGTCTGCTTTAAGTTAGAAATTGACCTCACAAGTAGTCTCTGTTGAAATTAAGTATTAATGACCCAGAGGAAAAATAGTCTACAAATACATTATTAGGTCTGGTTTAATTTCTTATTAGCTCTTTTAGTGGTTAGCAGTCCCAAAGAAAGGCAATGTCAAAGAATGCTCAAACTACTGCACAATTGCACTCATCTCACATGCTAGAAAAGTAATGCCCAAAATTCTCCAAGCCAGGCTTCAGCAATACATGGACCGTGAACTTCCATTTGTTCAAGCTAGTTTTAGAAAAGGCAGAGAAACCAGAGATCAAATTGTCAACATCCGTTGGATCATGGAAAAAACAAGAGAGTTCCAGAAAAGCATAGGACTTCCCTGGTGGCTCAGAGGTTAAAGCGTCTGCCTCCAATGGGGAGACCCGGGTTCAATCCCTGGGTCGGGAAGATCCTCTGGAGAAGGAAATGGCAACCCACTCCAGTATTCTTGCTTGGAGAATCTCATGGACTGAAGAGCCTGGTGGGCTGCAGTCCATGCGGTCACAAAGAGTCGGACACGACTGAGTGACTTTACTTACTTCAGAAAAACATCTATTTCTGCTTTATAGACTATGCCAAAGCCTTTGACTGTGTGGATCACAATCAACTGTGGAAAATTCTGAAAGAGATGGGAATACCAGACCACCTGACCTGCCTCTGGAGAAACCTATATGCAGGTCAGGAAGCAACAGTTAGAACTGAACATGGAACAACAGACTGGTTTCAAATAGGAAAAGGAGTACATCAAGGCTGTATATTGTCACCCTGCTTTGTTAACTTCTATGCAGAGTACTTCATGAGAAATGCTGGGCTGGAGGAAGCAGAAGCTTGAGTCAAGATTGCCGGGAGAAACATCAATCACCTCAGATATGCAGATGACACCACCCTTATGGCAGAAAGTGAAGAGGAACTAAAGAGTCTCTTGATGAATTTATAAAGTAGTTATATAGTTACAAGAAACTAAGGCCATAAGGTTGCAGCAAAGCAGCTAGTAGATACTGTTTTGAGAATTACTAGTTTTTGAACTGTGGTGTTGGAGAAGACTCCTGAGAGTCCCTTGGACTGCAAGGAGAGCCAACCAGTCCATTCTAAAGGAGATCAGTCCTGGATGTTCATTGAAAGAACTGATGCTGAAGCTGAAACTCCAGTACTTTGGCCACCTCATGCAAAGAGTTGACTCATTGGAAAAGACTGTGATGCTGGGAGGAGTTAGGGGCAGGAGGAGAAGGGGATGACAGAGGATGAGATGGCTGGATGTCATCACTGATTCGATGGAGATGAGTTTGAGTGAACTCTGGGAGTTGGTGATGGACAGGGAGGCCCAGTGTGCTGTGATTCATGGGGTCGCAAAGAGTTGGACACAACTGAGTCACTGTACTGAACTGAACTGAGTGTAGTGCTCAGTCGTGTCCAACTCTTCACGACTCCGTGTACTGTTGCCTTCCAGGCTCCTCTGTCCGTGGAATTCTCCAGGCAAGAATACTGGAGTGTATTGCCATTCCCTTCTCCAGAGGATCTTCCCAACACAGGGATCAAAATTGTGCCTCCTGCATTACACTGTATTAGCTGTGACCACAGGCAATATCTTAATTTCAAATTGAAGAAAAATACCTAATTTACAAGATAGTTTAATGATACAATATACAAAGCCTGCTTTGCCAATAGCTTCACCACAGATTCTTAATACATGACTACTATTTTATATGTACATTTTTAAAATTTTTGCTGAGAAAAATTTCAAACACCCAAGAAGAGACATTAGCATTATAAACTTTTATCCATCTTCAAAATCTACCAACTAGGCCAATTACTTTTAAACTATATAAATTCTTTCCATTTCTTATTTTTGTTTACAAACTTTTTGTTGAAGATAATAAGTCCTTCAGCAAGTGGTTCTCTATAATCTGTATTTTGCTGGTGGCATAGATAAGATATTTAATATGCTTCTCTGTCCCACAGATTTTCTATAAATTAAAAGCTATAACTGGAGATGTGATACAAATACATATTTTAAAATATCTGACTCCCTACAGCTATTTGGTTTATGTGTTCTTATTCTACCAGTCCTGTTTCTCTCTTTGTTTCAGTGACTTATTTCTGAAGTCTTCTCAAAATTACAGATTCAAATGATATATAAATCAAGGGGAGATGTACAGTTTTCACCAGAAATATTTGAACACTTTTTCAATGTAAAGTTCTATTAAGGATTCATTATTTGGCTGGATTAGAATCTCAATGGCTAGCTGATTATCTGTCACTACTCACCAGGAGGAAAATGTGGTAATATGGACTAACCTAAGTGAGAAGTGAAAACCAGGACTTCCCTGGTTGCTCAGTGGTAATTCAATGTAGGTTCAATTCCTGGGTTAGGAACAGCCCCTGGAGGAGGAAATGGCACCCACTCCAGTATTCTTGCCTGAAAATCCCATGGACAGAGGAGCTTGGCAGGCTACAGTCCATAGTGTTGCAAAAAAGAGTTGGATACAACTTATTCACTGAACAACTCACCAGGAAGAAAATCTGCTTTATGGGCTTGCCTAAGTGAGAAGCAGTTAATAGGAAATCACACAGGCAAATTCTAGATTCTAGCCTTAGGAATATTCAACTTGGAGTTTGTACTGCAAATGTCTGACCTAGAAACAAATATTTGTTTCTTCTGATGAGTCAATTTGTCTATATTTAGGCAAGGGCTTCCCCTCATAGCTCAGTTGGTAAAGAATTTGCCTTCAGTGGAGGATACCCAGTTTGATTCCTGGGTCAGAAAGATCCCCTGGAGGATCCCTACACCAGTATTCTGGCCTGGATAATTCCATGGACTGTATAGTTCATGGGGTCACAAAGAGTTGGACACAACTGAGTCACTTTCACTTCACAGGCAAGAAATAACTTCTAAGAACCAGCTCTTGGCTTTGTTGATGAATTAACGAATTGAATCTCTATGCTCAGTATTTTGAGTCTTCTCTGGTAGCTCAGAGGGCAAAGAATCTGCCTCCAATGCAGAAGACCCAGGTTCAATCCCTAAGTTGGAAAGATCCCCTGGAGAAGGGGATGGGTACCCATTCCAGTATTCTTGGCTAGAGAATCCCATGGACAGAGAAGCCTGGTGGGCTACACAGTCCACAGTGTTGCAAAGAGTCAAATACAACTGAGTGACTAACATTTTCACTTTCACTTATTATTTTATACCCATCTTTCTGCTTTTATCAGTTTGACTTTTTCCATTTCTATTATAATAAAATCACATAACATAAAATTACAAATGTAAATTTTTACTTATTTCAATTTTTCTAGCCTATTGAGGTAAAATTGACAAATAACATTGTAGTATCTTTAAAGTGTATGATGTGAAAATTTGATGTAGGTATACATTGAGAGGAGATCTGCCATCAAGTTAATACATTAGTTGGTAAAGAATCTACTTGCAATGCTGCAGGTGACCCGGTTTGATCCTTGGGTGAGGAAGATCTCTTGAAGAAGGAAATGGCAATCCACTTAGCAATCTTGCTTGGGAAATTCCATAGACAAAGGAGCTTGGCAGGCTAAGTCCATGGGGTCACAAGAGTCAGACATGCCTTAGTGACTAAACCACCACCACCTTATATAGTTTTCATTTATCTATCTATGTTGAGAATGCTTAAATCTATTCTCTTAGCAAATTTCTGCTATATAATACAGTATGATAAAAGAAATATTCACATGTTGACTAAGAGGAACTTATTCTGTCTTAAATATTTTTTAATCTAAACTTCATGCTAGCTAGAGCCACATGTTTTGTGGCCTATTAACCTTACATTGTACTTATACTTTAACCATTAAAGAAGAGAATACATTTAAAAATCAAGATGGAGTACCTGGGATTCAGGCATCCACTGTGGAGCCAGGCAGCCACTGTGCATGTGTTTTCAGATACATTCCTGCATCACTGAGAACTTAAATTTTCTGGATTGTATCACAATCAAGGATAGCACTTCAGTTCAATTCAATTCAGTCACTCAGTCATGTCCGACTCTTTGCAACCCTATCAATCGCAGCACACCAGGCCTCCCTGTCCATCACCAACTCCTGGAGTTCACCCAGACTCGCATCCATCGAGTCAGTGATGCCATCCAACCATCTCATCCTCGGTCGTCCTCTTCTCCTTCCTGCCCCCAACCGCTCCCAGCAGCAGAGTCTTTTCCAATGAGTCAACTCTTTGCATGAGGTGGCCAAAGTATTGGAATTTCAGCTTCAGCATCATTCCCTCCAAAGAAATCCCAGGGCTGATCTCCTTCAGAATGGACTGGTTGGATCTCCTTGCAGTCCAAGGGACTCTCAAGAGTCTTCTCCAACACCACAGTTCAAAAGCTAATAGTTCTCAAAACAGTATCTACTAGCTGCTTCGCTGCAACCTTATGGCCTCAGTTTCTTGTAACTATATAACCATTTTGGACCCCAATCAATTCTTACTGAACAATCACCCTTACTCTAGCCAGCCCCAATCCTAATTCTTAACAATTAATATAATTATGTGGATATACACACACACACACACACACACACACACACAACTTTATCAATTCATATATATATACACACACACATGCACCAGTATTCTCATCTGGAGAATTCCATGGACAGGAGCCTGGCAGGCTATAGTCAATATGGTCGCAAAGAGTTGGACATGACTGAACAACTAAATAGCAGCAGCTTTTTAATACTCTATCTAGATTTGTCATAGCTTTTCTTCCAATGAGAAAGTGTCTTTTAATTTCAGTCCTGCAGTCACCATCTGCAGTGATTTTGGAACCCAAGAAAATAAAATCTGTCACTTTTCCATTTTGTCCCTATCTATTTGCCATGAAATGATGGGGCTGGATGCCATGAATTTAGTTTTCTCAAAACTTGAGTTTCAAGTCAGTTTTTCACTCTCTTCTGTCAACTTCATCAAGAAGTTCTTTAGTTCCTCTATGCTTTCTGCCATTAGGCTAGTATCATCTGCATATCTGAGGTTTTTGATATTTCTCCCAGCAATCTTGATTCCAGTTTCTGATTCGCCCAGTCCAGCATTTTTCACAATGTACTCTGTACATAAGTTAAATAATCAAGGTGACAATAAACAGCCTTGATGTACTCTTTCCCCAATTTGAAACCAGTCCTTTATTCCATGTCCGATTCTAACTGTTGCTTCTTGACCTGCATACAGGTTTCTCAGGAGGCAGGTAGGATGGTCTGGTATTCCCATCTCTTCAAGAATTTTCCACAGTTTGCTGTGATCTACCTTGACAAACACAGATAAAGGAAGCACAGTTCAGACTCCTAGAGTACTATAGCTAAGATCATGCTTTATTTGACAGAGAACAACTCTTGTACAAAGGGGAGCTCCTCATATGATACCGTGCCCCAGTAGAAACTACATGCATGCTCATAGGACATCAAGTGGATATATTAGTGGAGCATCCTAACATATATAATTTATTATCTGATGTGCCAAGTCATAAGGTCCAATCGCATAATGGCAATTTAGCACATGATTGAAGTGGTGCAGTCAGGAGAGAGCTCAAACAGATTTAGAGGATATGAGTGAGTTACAAGAACAGGTTGCCTTGATTTCTCTGCTACTTATGCCTATTGTACCAAATTACTTCCCTCAGTCCATAACAATAGCCTTGAGTAGGGAGGGGTGTTTCTACTTAACCAAATGATATATAAGGAAAAATTCTAGGCCTGGTTCAATTGACATGCTAAACTAGGATGTTCAACTACAATATAAACAAGAAATAATGAATAACTGTATTAGACATTCTAAGTCACTTCAGCCATGTCTGACTCTCTGCAACCCCAGGGACTGTAGCCCACCAGGCTCCTCTGCTCCATGGGATTCTCCAGCCAAGAATACTGGAAGGGGTTGCCATTATAAATAACAATAAAAACGCTAACTGAGGTGGAAATGAAAATAATTCACCTCAGTAAAGTTGAAAATGTGATTTGGCCACTTTAAGATGAAAGCCAAAACAAAAGACTTACACAAATACTGGGCCCTAGTTAGCAAATTTGTTTTTCATGAAGGTATAGGCTAGCAATTCTGAAATTAACGTATGTGTATTCTAGGACAGATTTTTGCAATAAGGAATTCATGATCTGAGCCACAGTCAGCTCCTGGTCTGGTTTTTGTTGACCATATACAGCTTCTCTATCTTCGACTGCAAAGAGTACAATCAATCTGATTTCAGTATGGATCATCTGGTGATGTCCATGTGCAGAGTCAACTCTTGTGTTGCTGGAAGAGTGTGTTTGCTACGTGTTCTCTTGGCAAAACTCTGTTAGCCTTTGCCCTGCATTATTCTGTACTCCAAGGCCAAATTTGCCAGTTACTTCAGGTATCTCTTGACTTCCTACTTTTGCATTCCAGTCCCCTGTGATGAAAGGCACATCTTTTGGGGGATGTTAGTTTTAGAAGGTCTTGTAGGTCTTTACACAACCATTCAACTTTAGCTTCTTCAGCATTAGCAATTGGGGCATAGACTTGGATACTGTGGTATTGAATGGTTTGCCTTAGAAACAGAGATCATTCTCATTTTTGAGATTGCATCCAAGTACTGCATTTAGGACTCTTTTGTTGACTATGAGGGCTACCCCATTTCTTTGAAGGGATTCTTGCCCACAGTAGTAGATATAATAGTCTTCTGAATTAAATTCACCCATTCCAATCCATTTTAGATCACTGATTCCTACAATGTCGATGCTCACTCTTGTCATCTTCTATTTGACCACTTCCAAATTACCTTGATTCATGGTCCTAACATTCCAGGTTCCTATGCAATACTGTTCTCTACAGCATCAGACTTTATTTCCATCATTAGTCACATCCACAACTGGGCACTGTTTTCGTTTTGGCTTTGGCTCCATCTCTTTATTCTTTCTGGAGTTATTTCTCTACTCTTCTCCAGTAGCACTGTGGGCACCTATTGACCATGGGAGTTCATCTTTCAGTGGCATATCATTTTGCTTTTTCATACTGTTCATGGTTCTCAAGGCAAGAATACGAAGTGGTTTGCCATTACGTTCTCCAGTGGACCACGTTTTGTCAGAACTCTCCAATATGACCCATTCCTCTTGGGTGGCACCCACCATATGGCATGGCTTATAATTTCATTGAGTTAGACAAACTGTGGTCCACGTGATCACTTGGGTTAGATTTCTGTGACTGTGGTTTTAAAAAGCTAACTTAACTACCATACATTTACCATATCAGTGATTTGGCCTAATATAAACTTATTAACAGGTATACTGTTTACCAGGTATAAGATAAGCTTATTATAAATATATAATATATAAACATGAATATATATTTATATGTAAATACACACAAAATATAATATAAACTGATTAACAGGTATACTTTCTTAAATTGAAGAAAGTAGGGAAAAATAATAGATGATTCAGGTATAACTTAAATCAAATCCCTTATGATTATATAGTGGAAATGACAAATAGATTCAAGGATTAGATTTGATAGTGTGCCTGAAGAACTATGGACAGAGGTCCTGAAATGTACAGGAGACACGGGTCAAGACCATTCCCAAACAAAAGGAAATGCAAAATGGCAAAATGCTTCTCTTAGGAGACCTTACAAATAGCTGAGAAAAGAGAGAAGCCAAAGGCAAAGGAGAAAAGGAAAGACATACCCATTTGAATGCAGAGTTCCAAAGAAGAGCAAGGAGAGATAAGAAAGCCTTCCTCAGTGATCAATGCAAATAAACAGAGGGAAACAATATAATGGGAAAGACTAGAAATCTCTTCAAGAAAATTAGAGATATCAAGGGAACATATAATGAAAAGATGGGCACTATAAAGGATAGAAACAGTATGAACCAAAGAGAAGCAGAATATATTAAGAGGTGGCAAGAATATACAGAAAACCTATACAAAAAAGATCTTACTAACCCACATAATTACAATGGTGTGATCCATCACTTACGGCCAGACATTCTGGAATGTGAAGCCAAGTGGACCCTAGGAAGCATCACTATGGAACAAAGCTACTGGAGGTGATGGAATTCCAGTTGAGCTATTTCAAATCCTAAAAGATAATGCTGTGAAAGTGCTGCACCCAGTATGCCAGCAAGTTTGGAAAATGCAACAGTGGCCAGAGGCCTGGAAAAGGTCAGTTTTCATCCTAATCCCAAAGAAAGGCAATGCCAAAGAATGTTCAAACTACTGCACAACTACACTCATCTCACACGCTAGCAAGTGGAAGTGAAAGTTGCTCAGTCGTGTCTAACTCTTCCATGGAATTCTCCAGGCCAGAATACTGGAGTGGATAGCCTTTCCCTTCTCCAGAGGATCTTCCCAACCTAGTGATTGAACCCAGGTCTCCCACACTGTGGTCAGATTCTTTACCAGGTGAGACAGCAAAGTAATGCTCAAACATCTCTAAATAATGCTTCGAGAGTATGTGACTCAAGAATGTCCAGATGTTCAAGCTGGAATTAGAAAAGTCAAAGGAACCAGAGATCAAACTGTCAACATCTGTTGGATCACTGAAAAAGCAAGAGAATTCCAGAAAAACATCACTTCTTTTTATTAACTATACCAAAGCCTTTGACTGTATGGATCACAACAAACTGGAAAATCCTTCAAGAGATGGGAATACCAGAACACCTTACTTGCGTCCTGAGAAACCTGTATGCAGGTCATGAAGCAACAGTTAGAACTGGACATGGAACAACAGACTAGTTACAAATTGATAAAGGAGGACATCAAAGCTGTATATTTTCACCCTGCTTATTTAATATGTATGCAGAATATATCATGTGAAATGCCTGGCTGGATAAAGCACAAGCTAGAGTCAAGATTTCTGGGAGAAATATCAATAACCTCAGATATACAGATGACATCATCCTTATTATAGAAAGCAAAGAACTAAAGGGCCTCTTGATGAAAGTGAAAGAGAGTGAAAAAGCTGGTTTAAAACTCAACATTCAAAAAACAAAGATCATGGCAGCCAGTCCCATCACTTCAAATAGATGGGGAAACATTGGAAAGAGTGATAGACTTTATTTTTTTGAGCTCTAAAATCACTGCAGATGGTGACTGCAACCATGATATTAAAAGACACCTGCTCCTTTAAAGAAAAGCTATGACCAACCTAGATAGCATATTAAAAAGCAGAGACATTACTTTGCTGACAAAGGTCTAGTCAAAGCTATGGTTTTTCCAGTGTGTGAAAGTTGCACTATAAAGAAGGCTGAGCACTGAAGAAATAGATGTTCATCTATTTCTGCTTTATTGACTGTGCCAAAGCCTTGACTGTGTGGATCACAATAAACTATGGAAAATTCTGAAAGAGATGGGAATACCAGACCACCTGATCTGCCTCTTGAGAAATCTGTATGCAGGTCAGGAAGCAACAGTTAGAACTGGACATGGAACAACAGACAGGTTCCAAATAGGAAAAGGAGTACGTCAAGGCTGTATATTGTCACCCTGCTTATTTAACTTCTATGCAGAGTACATCATGAGAAACGCTGGACTGGAAGAAGCACAAGCTGGAATCAAGATTGCCGGGAGAAATATCAATCACCTCAAATATGCGATGACACCACCCTTATGGCAGAAATTGAAGAGGAGCTAAAAAGCCTCTTGTTGAAAGTGAAAGAGGAGAGTGGAAAAGTTGGCTTAAAACTCAACATTCAGAAAATGAAGATCATGGCATCTGGTCCCTTCACTTCATGGGAAATAGATGGGGAAACAGTAGAAACAGTGTCAGACTTTATATTTTTGAGCTCCAAAATCACTGCAGATGGTGACTGCAGCCATGAAATTGAAAGACGCTTACTCCTTGGAAGAAAAGTTATGATCAACCTAGATAGTATATTCAAAAGCAGAGACATTACTTTGCCAACTAAGGTCCGTCTAGTTGAGGCTATGGTTTTTCCTGTGGTCATGTATGGATGTGAGAGTTGGACTGTGAAGAAGGCTGAGCCCAGAAATTTGATGCTTTTGAACTGTGGTGTTGGAGAAGACTCTTGAGAGTCCCTCGGACTGCAAGGAGATCCAACCAGTCCATTCTGAAGGAGATCAACCCTGGGATTTCTTTGGAAGGAATGATGCTAAAACTGAAGCTTCAGTACTTTGGCCACCTTATGTGAAGAGTTGACTCATTGGAAAAGACCCTGATGCTGGGAGGGATTGGGGGCAGGAGGAGAAGGGGACGACAGAGGATGAGATGGCTGGATGGCATCATGGACTCAATGGATGTGCGTCTGAGTGAACTGCGGGAGTTGGTGATGGACAACTAGAGTCAAGATTTCTGGGAGAAATATCAATAACCTCAGATATACAGATGACATCATCCTTATTATAGAAAGCAAAGAACTAAAGGGCCTCTTGATGAAAGTGAAAGAGAGTGAAAAAGCTGGTTTAAAACTCAACATTCAAAAAACAAAGATCATGGCAGCCAGTCCCATCACTTCAAATAGATGGGGAAACATTGGAAAGAGTGATAGACTTTATTTTTTTGAGCTCTAAAATCACTGCAGATGGTGACTGCAACCATGATATTAAAAGACACCTGCTCCTTTAAAGAAAAGCTATGACCAACCTAGATAGCATATTAAAAAGCAGAGACATTACTTTGCTGACAAAGGTCTAGTCAAAGCTATGGTTTTTCCAGTGTGTGAAAGTTGCACTATAAAGAAGGCTGAGCACTGAAGAAATAGATGTTCATCTATTTCTGCTTTATTGACTGTGCCAAAGCCTTGACTGTGTGGATCACAATAAACTATGGAAAATTCTGAAAGAGATGGGAATACCAGACCACCTGATCTGCCTCTTGAGAAATCTGTATGCAGGTCAGGAAGCAACAGTTAGAACTGGACATGGAACAACAGACAGGTTCCAAATAGGAAAAGGAGTACGTCAAGGCTGTATATTGTCACCCTGCTTATTTAACTTCTATGCAGAGTACATCATGAGAAACGCTGGACTGGAAGAAGCACAAGCTGGAATCAAGATTGCCGGGAGAAATATCAATCACCTCAAATATGCAGATGACACCACCCTTATGGCAGAAATTGAAGAGGAGCTAAAAAGCCTCTTGTTGAAAGTGAAAGAGGAGAGTGGAAAAGTTGGCTTAAAACTCAACATTCAGAAAATGAAGATCATGGCATCTGGTCCCTTCACTTCATGGGAAATAGATGGGGAAACAGTAGAAACAGTGTCAGACTTTATATTTTTGAGCTCCAAAATCACTGCAGATGGTGACTGCAGCCATGAAATTGAAAGACGCTTACTCCTTGGAAGAAAAGTTATGATCAACCTAGATAGTATATTCAAAAGCAGAGACATTACTTTGCCAACTAAGGTCCGTCTAGTTGAGGCTATGGTTTTTCCTGTGGTCATGTATGGATGTGAGAGTTGGACTGTGAAGAAGGCTGAGCCCAGAAATTTGATGCTTTTGAACTGTGGTGTTGGAGAAGACTCTTGAGAGTCCCTCGGACTGCAAGGAGATCCAACCAGTCCATTCTGAAGGAGATCAACCCTGGGATTTCTTTGGAAGGAATGATGCTAAAACTGAAGCTTCAGTACTTTGGCCACCTTATGTGAAGAGTTGACTCATTGGAAAAGACCCTGATGCTGGGAGGGATTGGGGGCAGGAGGAGAAGGGGACGACAGAGGATGAGATGGCTGGATGGCATCATGGACTCAATGGATGTGCGTCTGAGTGAACTCCTGGAGTTGGTGATGGACAGGGAGGCCTGGCTACTGCGATTCACGGGGTCGCAAAGAGTCGGACACGACTGAGCGACTGAACTGACTGAGCACTGAAGAATCGATGCTTTTGAACAGTGGTGGTGGGGAAGACTCTTGAGATTCCCTTGGACTGCAAGTAGTTCAAACGAGCCTATACTAAAGCAAATCAGTCCTGAATATTTATTGAAAGGACTGATGCTGAAGCTGAAGCTCCAATACTTTGGCTACCTGATGAGAAAAACTGACTCTTTGGAAAAGACCCTGATGCTGGTAAAAATTGAAGGCAGTATGATAAGCGCATAAGCGATGATGGATGGTTGGATGGCATCACCAACTCAATGGACATAAATCTGAGCAAGGTCGAGGAGTTGATTTCAGGGAGGCCTGGCATGCTGCAGTCTATGGGGTTGCAAAGAGTCAGACACAACTGAGTGACTGATCTGAACTGATTCTAGGTCTGAGCATGTAAATAAATAAAATAAGCAAAAGGAGATGTGATTTTTCACTCTCAAAGGAAAGCTACAAATAGAAAAATAAGACAACCTAGAATGAACCTCATAGTGTTGGTTTAGAATTGGAAGTCAGTATGATTTAACGATTTTATGCATAAATACACACAAGCAGACAAACTGAAAGTAAGTATAGAAACCTCTCTCTCCATAGGTATGTTGTGTTCATATGTGTATGTGTGTGACAATAAATATATTAAGTATTGGAAACTTTCAAACAGAATTTCAATTACTAGATGCAGAAAACTTGTGGAAATAGAAAACTGAAGCAATTCCTAGGGTCAGTGTACTAATGGAAGAAGGGGTTGGATCCTAGGTCAAATGGGATAAAAGCTTGCATAAGATGAACCCACTTTCCACTGTTTCTATTCTCTCAACACAGATAGCTCTTTTAAGTCTCAGACAACTTTGCAACAAAAGAGAGGGAAAGATTAAATGACACAGAGGATATAAATAATCTACTTGCTCTGAAGCTATTTAAATCGATAAATTTAGGAAAAGTAGGTTCATCCAGTACAGTTAACTGTCCCACAGGTTACTAGAGTAGGGCTTCATGACAAAGAATTAAGTATTTCCCCTTTGCATCAATGTTTGGAACCTTACTATCTCTGAATAGTTCATGAGAAGTGATTGCTTTGTGGGCAGTTTGTATCCCAATATATGCTAACTGATAATATCTGGTATTCTTAGATGGCTGTTTTCAAGCTACTGAGGGTACATCAACAAATGAGTATATTTATCCAGGCTGCATTGTTAGCGCTAATATTGTTGACTCATGATGAGAAATAGGATAACATTAAAAAAAAAACAGAATTACATAGCTATTGTCAAATTTATATTTTTCTATTTGCTTCCCATAGTCTACTGATTATATTTTATTTTTATATTTTTTTCTGGCTGTTAAAGATGACTAGTTCTGGGATCAAGTAGATGTGGGCTTGAATCAAAGATGTTCCACTTATTTTTGATGGTCTATTTCTGCTTTATTGACTATGCCAAAGCCTTTGACTGTGTGGATCACAATAAACTGTGGAAAATTCTGAAAGAGATGGGAATACCAGACCACCTGACCTGCCTCTTGAGAAACCTATATGCAGGTCAGGAAGCAACAGTTAGAACTGGACATGAAAAAACAGACTGGATCCAAATAGGAAAAGGAGTACATCTAGGCTGTATATTGTCACCCTGCATATTTAACTTATATGCAGAGTACATCGTGAGAAACACTGGACTAGAAGAAACACAAGCTGGAATCAAGATTGCTGGGAGAAATATCAATAACCTCAGATATGCAGATGACACCACCCTTATGACAGAAACTGAAGAGGAACTAAAAAGCCTCTTGATGAAGTGAAAGAGGAGAGAGTGAAAAAGTTGGCTTAAAACTCAACATTCAGAATACTAAGATCATGGCATCTGGTCCCATCACTTCATAGGAAATAGATGGGGAAACAGTGGACACAGTGTCAGACTTTGTTTTCGGGGGGCTCCAAAATCACTGCAGATGGTGATTGCAGCCATGAAATTAAATAAAACTTAATCCTTGGAAGGAAAGTTATGACCAACCTACATAGCATATTCAAAAGCAGAGATAGTACTTTGCCAAAAAAGGTCCATCTAGTCAAGGCTATGGTTTTTGCAGTGGCCATGTATGGATGTGAAAGTTGGACTCTGAAGAAAGCTGAGTGCCGAAGAATTGATGCTTTTGAACTGTGGTGTTAGAGAAGACTCTTGAGAGTCCCTTGGACTGAAAGGAGATCCAACCAGTCCATTCTAAAGAAGATCAGTTCTGGGTGTTCATTGGAAGGACTGATGCTTAAGCTGAAACTCCAGTACTTTGGCCACCCATGTGAAGAGTTGACTCATTGGAAAAGACTCTGATGCTGGGAGGGATTGGGGGCAGGAGGAGAAGGGGCAACAGAGGATGAGATGGCTGGATGGCATCACCAACTCGATGGACTTGAGTTTGAGTGAACTCCGGAAGTTGGTGATGGACAGGGAGGGCTGGTGTTCTGCGATTCATGGTGTCACAAAGAGTCAGACACGACTGAGCTACTGAACTGAACTGAAAGTTATTTTGAAGGAAAGAATTATTTCTCCTATTGTAATGACCAATGTGAAAAAGGGAGAATGATTTAGATTACTTCTATAATTGCTTTTAAATAAGAGCTAATATTTACTGAAATTCATTGTATGAAAGATATTTTGTTAATACTTTTAAGAGAAAAATTTTCCAAATAATCCTCAACATATTCTAAACCAAATACTATTTTCAACCTTATTTAGCAGAAGAAGCTGATTATTAGAAACTGATGTAACTTACACAATGCCACAAATTGTAATGGAGTGTAGTTATGATTATTTATCAGGGCCAGCAATGTATGTCCATACTTATTAATTTATTCATGCATTTCTTTATTCACTTGGAAAGAATATTATGTGTTAGAGCTGCAATGGATACCTTCCATAGACACACAGGAGTTGGTTTTGTAAGAGTATTCATCCTAATAATAAACAAGAAAAGTTGTAACAATGTAAACTTAACATTATTAAGTTGTATAAAGGTGAACATACAAAGAAAAAACTGTAAGTGAATACCCTCTTCCTCATTCTTCAAATTTCAAATGACCCAGTGGTTAAAGTCAAAGACTTTTTCGCTTTTCAGTTTCAGTGAAAGCATTACACAATTCCTCAAAAAATCAAATCAAAGAGTAAATTGAGGAAATGACAAAATACATACACAGACACACACATACACAAACACAGACACACGTATATTATCATCTTTCTTTAATGCTTTAAGCTTTGAAAATTCAGTTTTAGATATTAGATGATTAAAAAGAAAGCTAACTGCTGTTACTGTCACAATCAGAGAGGTCAAGATGACATTCTTTATAATTTTTGAAACAAATTTGAAAACTGTGTATTCCCATGATCACCAAAGAGTTATTTCACACATGCTTGTATATCTGAGATAATATACTCTTGTGATATGTCTTCTGTAATTCTGCTATTGACAAAACCATGGATTTTATGATATATTAAAATTATTTGCTCAATAACTAAGTCAGCACATTGTTCTATTGAGGGATAATGACCCACAAGGAAAATAAGGACACCCAAAAAGAACACATAAAAAGAAACTTTTAAACATGTTACAGTAAGCTCAACAAACAAATGAGGGCAATACTGAATAGAGAAAGTTACTGCTTGTCTGAATAAAGAATATTTTAAAGGAGATTTCTACATTTATTTATGAGAAAGGATGAATGAATTTTTTAAAAATATCTATATGTGTGGTGTGAAAATAAAAGGTAAATACATGTTATATATAACATATATAATATGTATAAAATGATAATATAAATGATTAGCTACCTGGGCTGACATCCACCTGTGCCATGTCAATTCAGTTGCTCAGTCCTGTCCAACTCTGTGACCCCATGGACTGCAGCACGGCAGGCTTCCCAATCCATCACCAGCTCCCAGCGCTTACCCAAACTCATGTGTATTGAATCAGTGATGCCATCCAACCATCTCATCCTCTATTGTTCCCTTCTCCTCCTGCCCCAATCCATTCCAGCATCAGAGTCTTTTCCAATGAGTCAACTCTTCGCATGAGGTAGCCAAAGTACTGGAGTTTCAGCTTCAGCATCAGTACTTCCAATGAATATTCAGGACTGATTTCCTTCAGGATGGACTGGTTGGATCTCCTTGCAGTCCAAGGGACTCTCAAGAGTCTTCTCCAACACCACAGTACAAAAGCATCAATTCTTTGGTTCTCAGCTTTCTTAAGGTCCAACAGTCACATCCATACATAAATACTGGAAAGACCACAGCTTTGACTAGACAGACCTTTGTTGGCAAAGTCACGTCTCTGCTTTTTAATAGCTTTCTAGGATGGTCATTGGAGAAGGTGATGGCACCCCACTCCAGTACTCTGGCCTGGAAACTCCCATGGACGGAGGTGCCTGGTGGGCTGCAGTACATGGGGTCGCAAAGAGTCGGACATGACTGAGCGACTTCCCTTTCACTTTTCACTTTCATGCATTGAAGCAGGAAATGGCAACCCACTCCAGCATTCTTGTCTGGAGAATCCCAGGGATGGAGGAGCCTGGTATGCTGCCATCTGTGGGGTTGCACAGAGTCAGACATGACTGAGGTGACGTAGCAGCAGTTTGGTCATAGCTTTTCTTCCAAGGAGCAAGTCTTTTAATTTCATGGCAGCAGTCATCATCTGCAGTGATTTTGAAGCCCCCAAAAATAAAGTCAGCCACTGTTTTCTATTCGCCATGAAGTGATGGGACTGGATGCCATGATATTAGTTTTCTGAATGTTGAGCTTTAAGCCAACTTTTTCACTCTCCTCTTTCATTTTCATCAAAAGGCTCTTTAGTTCTTCTTCACGTTCTGCCATAAGAGGTGGTGTCAACTGCGTATCCGGAAATCTGGATTTCAGCTTGTGCCTCATCCAGATTGGCATTTCACATGATGTACTCTGCATACCCATTAAATAAGAAAGGTGAGGATATACAGCCTTGATGTATTTCTTTCCAAATTTGGAACTAGTCTGTTGTTCCATGTCCAGTTCTAACTGTTGCTTCTTGACTTGCATACAGGTTTCTCAGGAGGCAGGTAAGGTGTTCTGGTATTCCCATCTGTTAAAGAATTTTCCACAGTTTGTGTGATCCACACAGTCAAAGGCTTTGATATAGTCAATAAAGCAGAATAGATACTTTTCTAGAACTCTGTTTCTTTTTTGATGATTGAATGGATTTTGGCCATTTGATCTCTGATTCCTTTGCCTTTTCAAAATCCAGCTTGACCATCTAGAAGTTCACAGTTCATGTACTATCAAAGCTTGGCTTGGAGAATTTTGAGTATTAACTTTCCTAGCATGTGAGATGAGTCAATGTGCCGTACTTTGAACATTCTTTAGCATTGCTTTTCTTTGGGATTAGAATGAAAACTGACCTTTTCTAGTCCTGTGGCCACTGCTGAGATTTTCAAATCTCCTGGCATATTGAACACAGCACTTTCACAGCATTATTTTTTAGTATTTGAAATAGCTCAAATGGAATTTCATTACCTCCACTAGCTTTATTCAGTAGTGATGCTTCCTAAGGCCCACTTGATGTCACATTCCAGGATTTCTCACTCTAGGTGGGTGATCACACCATCAAGGTTATCTGAGTCATAAAGATCTTTTTTGCATAGTTCTTCTGTGTATTCTTGCCACCTCTTCTTAATATCTCTGCTTTTGTTAGGTCCATACCATTTCTTTTCTTTATTGTGCCAATCTTTGCATAAAATGTTCCCTTGGTATCTCCAATTTTCTTGAAGACATCTCTAGTCTTTCCCATTCTATTATTTTCCTCTATTTGTTTGCATTGATCACTGAGGAACGCTTTCTTATCTCTCCTTGCTATTCTTTGGAACTCTGCATTCAAATGGGTATATCTTTCCTTTTCTCTGTTGCCTTTAGCTTCTCTTTTTTCAGCTATTTATATTAATATGATCATATATATTTTCAGCTATCATATGTGATACATAATCATACATAATATGATGTATAATCATATATATTACTCTCTCTCTCTGTGTATATATATACTAGTAAATGAAAATGAAAAGTCTATAATTTTTCCCAATTGAAAATTCAAAATTCCCTGAAATAATTTATATAAGCAAAAATAAAGGGGTGTTAATGCTGATTGACTTTTGTCTCTGCAACATAGGTTCTAAATTAACTTTGACCTCTTCTAAAATGTACCAACAGATGAAGCTTCATGGACTTTTAATAAATACCGAGGCTCAAGTTGCAGTATATCTCTGTATCCCATTAAGTTTAAACATAGTATTCCTTATCATCTTAGGGGAAAAGCTCAGTATACAATAGAGAAAAAATAGGGATGATCCCTTCAACTATCAGTTCGTTCAGTCACTCAGTCGTGTCCAACTCTTTGTGACCCCATGAATCGCAGCACGCCAGCCCTCCCTGTCCATCACCAACTTCCGGAGTTCACTCAAACTCAAGTCCATCGAGTTGGTGATGCCATCCAGCCATCTCATCCTCTGTCTTCCCCTTCTCCTCCTGCCCCCAATCCCTCCCAGCATGAGAGTCTTTTCCAGTGAGTCAACTCTTCGCATGAGGTGGCCAAAGTACTGGAGCTTCAGCTTTAGCATCATTCCCTCCAAAGAAATCCCAGGGTTGATCTTCTTCAAAAAGGACTGGTTGGATCTCCTTGTGTCCAAGGGATTCTCAAGAGTCTTCTCCAACACCACAGTTCAAAAGCATCAATTCTTTGGCACTCAGCTTTCTTCAGAGTCCAACTTTCACATCCATACATGGCCACTGCAAAAACCATAGCCTTGACTAGACGGACCTTTGTTGGCAAAGTAATGTCTCTGATTTTCAATATACTATCTAGGTCGGTCATAACTTTTCTTCCAAGGAGTAAGTGTCTTTTAATTTCATGGCTGCAGTCACCATTTGCAGTGATTTTGGAGAGCTTTGCCTAAATTACCATAGTCATATTACAAATTGCTCTAAAATATCCTATGGTGGGCATAAACATTTGAGCACAGTGAGTAGGCTTCCCTGGTGGCTTAGAGGTTAAAGCGTCTGCCTGCAATGCAGGAGACCTGGGTTTGATCCCTGGGTCAGGAAGATCCCCTGGAAAAGGAAATGGCAACCCACTCCAGTACTCTTGCCTGGACAATCCCATGGACAGAGGAGTTTGGTGGGCTACAGTCCATGGGTCGCAAAGAGTCAGACACGAATGAGCAACTTCACTTTCACTTTCTCCACAGTGAGTAGTAAAACCAAAGTAATTTAAGTCTTCAAAGACTGCATAAATTGGCTTGATAAAATAGAACTTCATAAACGTCCAGTTAAGATAGTTAACACATCCCAATTTAAGTTCCGTTCAGTTGCTCAGTCATGTTTGATTCTTTAGACTCTTTGCTATCCCATGAATCGCAGCATGCCAGGCCTCCCTGTCCATCACAAACTCGCGGAGTTCACTCAAACTCAAGTCCATCGAGTCAGTGATGCCATCGAGCCATCTCATCCTCTGTCGTCCCCTTCTCCTTCTGCCCCCAATCCCTCCCAGCATCAGTCTTTTCCAGTGAGTCAACACTTCGCATAAGGTGGCCAAAGTACTGGAGCTTCAGCTTTAGCATCAGTCCTTCCAAAGAACACTCAGGACTGATCTCCTTTAGAATGCACTGGTTGGCTCTCCTTTCAGTCCAAGGGACTCTCAAGAGTCTTCTCCAACACCACAGTTCAAAAGCATCAATTCTTCAGAGCTCAGCTTTCTTCACAGTCCAACTCTCACCACTGGAAAAACCATAGTCTTGACTAGAAGGACCTTTGTTGGCAAAGTAATGTCTCTGCTTTTCAATATGCTATCTAGGTTGGTCATAACTTTCCTTCCAAGGAGTAAGCGTCTTTTAATTTCATGATGCAATCACCATCTGCAGTGATTTTGGAGCCCCCAAAAATAAAGTTTGACATTGTTTCCACTGTTTCACCATCTACTTGCCATGAAGTGTTGGCACCAGATGCCACGATCGTAGTTTTCTGAATATTGAATTTTAAGCCAATTTTTTCACTCTCCTCTTTCACTTTCATCAGGAAGCTTTTTAGTTCATCTTCACATTTTGCCTTAAGGGTGGGGTCATCTGCATCTCTGAGGTTATTGATATTTCTCCCGGCAATCTTGATACCAGCTTGTGCTTCTTCCAGTCCAGCATTTCTCATGATGTACTCTGCATATAAGTTAAATATGCAGGGTGACAATATACAGCCTTGACATACTCCTTTTCCTATTTGGATCCAGTTTGTTTTTTCATGTCCAGTTCTAACTGTTGCTTCCTGACCTGCATATAGGTTTCTCAAGAGGCAAGTCAGGTGGTCTGGTATTCTCATCTCTTTCATAATTTTCCACAGTTTATTGTTATCCACACAGTCAAAGCTTTGGCATAGTCAATACAGCAGAAATAGATGTTTTTCTGGAACTCTCTTGCTTTTTCCATGATCCAGCAGATGTTGGAAATTTGATCTCTGGTTCCTTTGCCTTTTCTAAAACCAGCTTGAACATCTGGAAGTTCACAGTTCAGGTACTGCTGAAGCCTGTCTTGGAAAATTTTGAGCATTACTTTACTAGGTGTGAGATGAGTGCAATTGTGTGGTAGTTTGAGCATTCTTTGGCAGTGCCTTTCTTTCGGATTGGAATAAAAACTGACCATTTCCAGTCCTGTGGCCACTGCTGAGTTTTCCAAATTTGCTGGCATATTGATTGCAGCACTTTCAAAGCATCATCTTTCACGATTTGAAATAACTCACCTGGAATTCCATCACCTCCACTAGCTTTGTTCGCAGTGATTCTTTCTATGGCCCACTTGATTTCACATTCCAGGATGTCTGGCTCTAGGTGAGTGCTTACACCATTGTGATTATCTGGGTCGTGGAGATCTTTTTTTGTATAGTTCTTCTGTGTAATTTAAGTTAAATAAGCTAAAATATGGCTGTAAATACTTGGATCTATTATGTGAGATCTAACTAATAAGTAGGTGATTATCCCCACTGCTTCTCCTCTTTTTGTTCTTACACATGGAAAGAATACATGCCACCAGATGGTGAATTACTAAATGATGTGTTCTTATTCACTGAATCCATTCCCTTCCCCAGGGGTCTTTCTGACCCAGGGATTAAACCTGGGTCTCCTGCATTGCAGGTAGATTTTTTAACCATCTGAGCTACCAGGAAAGTGCCAAATCCTCTACATCTAACACCATATATTATTAAAATTATCTACTCTATCCAAATGATAACTGGATAATGTTTTGCTATTACAGATTTGGCTAATGTGTTCTTTCCAGTGCCTGTTTCAAAAGCTTCCCAGTTATAAGTTTATCTTCACCTCCAAAGTACAGCGTACATTTTTCCAGGTTACCTATAGGAAACTCTAACCGTTTTGTCATTACACACTATCTTGAAGACAAAAAATTATTTGTATTCACCTTTCTCCAAATATAGGTTTTGCATTAAAATTTTGATCTCTCCCTGCTGCAAGGAGACTTGCTTGACACACTCAATAAAGATATAAAAATCCAATATGATGTTGTCCTTTTTGAGTTCCGGTGGCAACATATTGCTCATTTATAAATTTTACTCAATTTCACCAATGCTGTGACTTTGAAATCAGTGTATCTTAAATGAGGGCCCCTCCAACCAAAGGCTGTTGAATGCGTAAAACATAAAATCAAGAGACACTCCTATTATTGTCCTCAGAGACTTCACTCTAGAGATTTTGACAACCTCTTCTGAGGCATCCTGGAGACAATGGACACATCTATGTGGCTGTAAATTATCAAAGGGCTTCACATGCAAGATTTTTGCCTCTCTCTTATCCTATGTACCATTAAAAACAAACAAACAAAAAATCTGTCTGACTGCATCCTAGGCTTTCTTGGATACAGGCTCTTATAGACCTTGAACCTGTGCCTCTTTATAACCAGCTGTTCTTGCCTTATATCATGGAAACAACATCCCACAAACTCAGCAAGGCTAATAAAGCCTCCTTAATATAGAATGGAGATAAAACCTAGGCCCTCTGATATATTCCAGCCTCAGGAGATGGCCTCCCTGTCCTCAGTCTTTTGACAGATGCCATAGTGCTACAGGAGACTACCCCCTCCAGAGTCTTTGTCCACCTAGGAGTCTCTTTGTGATAAGATGAGTAAACAAAGGGAATTTCATAGTTTGTACTTATGGCATTAGCACCATTATTTACGCTGGAGCTCAGTGGAATGGTACTGCAATCTACCACTCAGCCAGGATGTTCCTAGTAAAGGATGAGACACCAAGCTCAACACACTTGCACAAACTTCAGGCTGTCACCTTAGCTCTCGATGGTCTGATTAACAGACAGATGATCTTCACGTTATTCTAAATGGTTGCTCCAGTATCTAAGAGTATATTTTGCTTGAGGATAAATAACTCACCAATCTCATAGGCAGAGACAACTGTGTACTTAAATGTCTTCTTTTATTTTATAAATTTATTTACTTTTAATTGGAGGATAACTCCAACTTACTGTAAATTGATTCATTTATCAACATGAATCAGCATAGGTATATATATTGCCCCTCCCTCTTGAAACTCCCTCCCACTTCCCACTCCATCCCACCCCTCTAGGTTGTCACAGAGCACTGAGTTGGAGTTCCCTGTATCATACATATACAGCAAATTTCCACTGACTATCTGTTTTACATATGGCAATGTATATGTTTCAATGCTACTCTCTCAATTTGTCCTAACCTCTCCTTCCCCCACCATGTCCATTAGTCTGTTCTCTATGTCTGTGTCTCCATTACTGCCCTTCAAATAGGTTCATAAGTACCATTTTCTAGATCCCATATATATGCATTAATATATGATATTTGTTTTTTCTTTCTGACTTAACCCTGTATAAAGGCTCTAGGCTCAACCACATTAGAACTGACTCAAATGTGTTCCTTTTTATGGCCAAGTAATATTCCATTGCATATATGTAACACTTCTTTATCTGTTCATATGTCAGTGGACATTTAGGTTGTTTCCATGTCCCAGCTATTATAAAATATCTCCTTTTTAAACTGTCAAATGGACCCCTTAATGGATCTCTACCTTTTTCCAGGCCTTAATCTCTTTTAATTTAAGGCCCTTTGTGGACTGACACCTCATACCAACTTTAAAAAACTTTTTCACAGCCCTTTCCTACCTGTATTTAAAAGGAACATGCCTCCCCTACATGTATGTGAAGTCTGATTATATGAGACCCTTTAATAATTTTTTTTATAAAATTTTATAAAACCCCATTTTTATAAAAATTTTCCTCTTGCCCTTAACCTATAAGGGTTAGAGGCCAGATCAGGTGCAGAACTCTTGGGACTTCTTAACCATAGACTGTCACACAGCCTTGCAGCTGCCTATCTGATGTGGGGCCCTAAAGTTTCACCATCCAAAAAACCTTCTTAATATTCTCATTATAAGAGGTAATAATTAATATAGGTTCTCCCTCTAATTCCTTCCAGAAAATTAAAATGGTACTATACAGCCATTCCCATAGACTGGGTGGGCTAACAAAAAGACAGATGGAGAACTCTACTCAGTAAATAAAAATCATATTCAAAGATAATAAAAGTCAATACTGTATCCCATAATGACGAAAAGAGATAATGTCTCCTTGGTAATAATACATACAGGAGGAAAATCAAAAGTAAACAGCAAAAGCCTACCAAGTACAGCTGCTCACCATTCTACTGTGGTCTTCCCTTATTGCTCAGTCAGTAAAGAAACTGCCTGCAATGCAGAAGACCAGGCTTTGATCCCTGGATCGGGAAGATCCCCTGGAGAAGGAAATGGCAACCCACTCCAGTATTCTTGCCTGAAGAATACCATGGACAGAGGAGCCTGGGGTCCATGGGGTTTTTGCTGGGGTCCAGCCCTGGTGGATCCAGGGTGATTAGAAGGGAAGACAGATAGGTGAGGAAAAACTTATTTCTTTAGAAATATAAGATTAGGAAAGAATAGTATAGTAGGAAAATTTAGTGGAGAAAAGAGGCTGAATAACTTGGTTTACGTGGAAAACCAATAAAGTTCCAAGACAAGGAACTTGCACCATCTACATTAGGCTACCAGCATCCTCCTGAATATTGGGGGGTGCCCCACCTTGGGCTCCCCCTCGCGTGGATCTTAGAAGCTGGGACAAGTAAGTAGACATGGCGAGCCTCCACGCCCCAGATGGGAATTCAGCCTGAAATTAGAGTAAAGAGGAGACATGGGGGAAACCAGTCCAGCGACTGGCCCGTCCTCTATTGTTCAGAAGGCCTTATATACTTTTTGATTATGCATAGAGATCAATGGGTAATACAAAGTTGGGCAGCGTTAGCAGCCTAGACTCTTATCAAAACCAGGCTTTTCTCTCTGCATACCTAGTTGTATACACAGGTCTTAGGTGATTTACATCATCTTCCAGCCAAAAGGCCAATTAACATTTTATGGCTCTTTTCTGATAAGATTTGTTAACCAGAAGACTTATTTGTGTTAAAAGTGTTGTTCTCCCCAAAGTCTGGTGCCACTCTCAGAAAACACTAAATAAAGTTACATTCTTACATAGCAAGGACACAAGAGGAGTGCAGTGATACATAACAAAGAGAAAAGTAATTAACTCAAAAGTCTAGTGTTGCTAACATCAAAACTATTAATATCTTTTTCCATATTCCATTTACATTGATTAATGTCCTCCCAGGTGCCTAAAAGATAAAGAATATGGAGGCCTGGCAGCAATCATTGAGTCAACAGTGAAATCCGTCACCAATATGATTTTTAGCTCTTTAGAAAAGGCTCTGTATCTTTAAGATGCTTTAAGCTTTGTGCCTCTCGCTGTTGGGGGCTGTAAGCAATTCACAAGCTGTAAGAGGTCCGGGGGAACCTGTTAGGCAAACTAGAGAGTTATCAGAGGGGGTTTAACTGAAACATCCCTTTCAAATGCAGAAGACTAAAGCCCTGAGTTGACTTTTCCCAGAGAATGTCAGAAGAGTGGAAAAGCAGGTAGATTCTTATTTTTGGGGTACATGCTCAGGAAATACCAGGGGGAAAACCTGAGGCCTGACTTGCCTTGCCCATCAAGGCCTCTGCTGCATGACCTTGTCACAGGTGGGATTCCTCATGCTGGCTCCTGGCAGGGTTTCAAGAGTAGGACAGGACTTAGTGGCTAAACCATCACCATTCTGCTGTCTCTTCTTCTTGTTACAATCAGTCTGACTGGCTTTACTGGCTTCCAATCAAGAGGTTCTATTCCTTTGAGTAAGCTACTGTTTCAACCAAAAATGACAACTGCTGAGACTCCTGTGCCATCAAGTTTGGCTAATATAAACCCTATAATCCAAAGAAGTCTCTGGCTTGCCATCACCAAATCAACCAACAAATGAGGCAAAGGGCCCTTAGTATTTGGCTAAATTAGTGGGCCTGCCTACAACCTTATACAGGAGCTCTGACCTCAGCCTCATGGTGCCACAGAGCCATAAAAAAAAAGACCGGCTCAATTTGAGTGGGTGCTCACTAAGAAAGGATTCCTCAGTCCCATACACTAGAAGACACTGCTCAGCCCCCGACTTTGAGATCTACCGTTGGAAATGACTATCTTCTGTGTCAAAGACAACTTTACCCGAGACACTAAACCTTTCTTCCCAGTCACAGCCACAGGCTGACTCCGAAGAGATGGGGACAAATTGGACACAAGACAGTTACTGCTACTCTTCCTTTGATGTTGCTGCTGCTGCTAAGTCACTTCAGTCGTGTCCGACTCTGTGTGACCCCATAGACGGCAGCCCACCAGGCTCCCCTGTCCCTGGGATTCTCCAGGCAAGAACACTGGAGTGGGTTGCCATTTCCTTCTCCAACGCTTGAAAGTGAAAAGTGAAGTCGCTCAGTTGTGTCCAGCTCTTAGCGACCCCATGGATGGCAGCTTGCTAGGCTCCTCCATCCATGGGATTTTCCAGGCAAGAGTACTGGAGTGGGGTGCCATTGCCTTCTCCGTCCTTTGATGTTAGGGAGACTCTTCTTGAGGTTNTTGCCATTTCCTTCTCCAACGCTTGAAAGTGAAAAGTGAAGTCGCTCAGTTGTGTCCAGCTCTTAGCGACCCCATGGATGGCAGCTTGCTAGGCTCCTCCATCCATGGGATTTTCCAGGCAAGAGTACTGGAGTGGGGTGCCATTGCCTTCTCCGTCCTTTGATGTTAGGGAGACTCTTCTTGAGGTTGCAGTATGCCTATCTAGTGATCATGGTTCTCACCAAAATGAACAGCCCTATTCCTCCATGTTTTGTTGTGGGTCAGCCCCTCAGTCATGTCCAACTCTCTATAGCATGCCAGGCTTTCCTGCCCTTCACCATCTCCCAAAAGCTTGATCAAATTCATATCCATTGAATCAGTGATGCCATCCAACCACCCCATCCTGTCATCCCCTTCTCCTCCTGTCCTCAATCTTTCCCAACAATAGGGTCTTTTCTAATGAGTTAGTTCTTCACATCAGGTATGCAGGTGGACTTTCAGCTTCAACATCAGTCCTTTCAATGAACACCCAAGACTGATTTCCTTTAGGATTGACTGGTTGGATCTCCTTGCAGTTCAAGGGACTCTCAAGAGTCTTCTCCAACAGCCAGTTCAAAAACATCAATTCTTTAGGGATCAGCTTTCTTTGTTGTCCAACTCTCACATCCACACATGAATACTGGAAAAACCATAGCCCCTACCTACAGGGAAATCTGGTAGAGGTTACTACTATCAGTCGCATTATATAAGACAATGGAGATATATTGCTTTCCCCAGGAGGCACCCACCCCACAGTCAGCCTAGGAAGAGAATCATTGCCAGGGCTTCTTCCTACTCACCCCACCTTCAGCTTTTCACCCCAATCTCCTGTCTAGTTCTCATCCACGGACATAATAATGAACCCTCCTTCAATTCTACACAAATACCACTAAGCTTTACATATACCTTACTAAACCATTAGTTTATATCTTCCAACAACATGACTACAGAACATACCAACTTGACTCGAAATATATCAAGATTTTGCTGTTAGCAAGGTGGACAGGAAGATAGGTAGGTAGGTAATAGACAGACAGACAGATATAGGTATTATACTCTTTTAACACATTTTCTAATTCTGTATTATTAAAGATCCCAGAAATTTAAGATCTGTTTTCATGGCTAACATTGTATAAATGAGAAATCACTTATGGGCCAGACTATAAGGATTCCTTAAAATTCTATCCATGTTTCTCTTTATTACTCTCTTAATGAAATGTTTATTCTGTTTAGGCAACTAATGGCCTACTAAATAAAAGTATTTTACTATTTAGGTCACTCAGCTATTCCAAATAATCAAGCCTAAAAGTGATGTCAATGCATCAAGGGGTTAACTATAATTTTTTAAAACATGCTAATTTTCATCCCTGGATAAAGTTATTTGCCTTTCTTGAGAAGCTAATTAAGTCCACAGGCTCAGTTATTTCCCTCCTGGGGCTTTCATGTTCTGGGCCTCTATATACCTATCTTAACTGTCCCAGGGTCAGTTACGGACAACCAGGAACAGTCCATAAGCCCCAGAGTATACTGAAATGATTCAAATGAGCCAATCATAACTCTGCTTACCCTGCCTTGTCCTTTATCCTGCAGAAACCACAATAAAGGTGCCTGCCCACATTTTTCCCTTCTCTCTCTGGCTTATCATGGCCTAGATGCTCTCCTTAACTGGTCCTGCACAGTTCCAGAAATTCCTGAGCCCAGTAGTGAGAAAAACTGAGACCCATCTCAACCCACTAATATGCCAGCACTAGCCCCAGGGTTCTGAAGCTAGCTGCCTCATGATACAGCCTACCAGCCAGCAACTGGAACCCTCCACTCAAGGCAGGACCTGACAACCTTTTGGACTAAGAATCAGTCACACCTACCAGACCACCCACATTAGCCAGCCAGCCACACCAGAAGGAGCCACACAGCTCACAGAAGGGGTACCCATAAAGTATACAGCTCTGTTCACCAAGGAGTTGCTGCTAAAAGATATAGGACATCTATATAAAGGCTATCGATACATAGAACATCTATACACAGGACATCTCCTACAAAGGCCATTATCCCAGGCCAGAAAACATAGAAAGATAGATAGAAATTTCAGAAAGACAGAAATAAAAGCAGAAAACTAAGCAAAATGAGGCAACAGAGAAACATGTTTCGAACATGGATACATAAAACTCCAGAAGAACTCTGAACTGGAAATAGGCAATCTGCCCAATAAAGAGTTCAAAGTAATGGTCTTAAGGATCTTAATGATCAAAGAACTCAGGACAAGAATGGATGAACACAGTGGGAAGCTTAACAATCTTCTGGAATACTATTCAGTCATGAAAAATCATGAAAATTTGCCATTGCCAACAACATAAATGAACTTAGAAAGTATTATGCCAGGTGAAATAAGTCAGAAAGAGAAAGGAGAATACTATATAATATCCCTTATATGTGGATGCTAAAAAACAAAATAAACTAGTAAGTATAACAAAAAAGAAACAGGCTCATGACTATGGAGAACAAACTAGTGGTTACTAGTAGGAAAGAAAAGAGGAAGAATGGCAAAATAGGGGCTGGAGATTAAGAGGTACAAACTCCTATGCATAAAATAAATAAGTTACAAAAATATATTTTACAACACAGGGACCATAGCCATTATTTTGTAACTTTAAATGGAGAATAATCTATCAAAATTTTGAATCACTATGTTGTACACCTGTAATGAATATAACACTGTAAATCAACTATATTTCAATTAAAATTAAAAAGAACATATGGCAGTGGGGATGATATTGCTTATAAAACAAAACACACTGTAAATCTAATTAAAATTATATATTGGTATAAAAACTGGGAAATCAATCACTGAAAAGAAATAGACAATAATAAAGACTCACAAAAGCTATGAAATGTAGCCTGCAATAAAATCAAAGATTTAAAGTAATTCAGGAAAGGAAACATTTTAAATAAATGGCATTGTGGAATCTGAACAGACATAATGAACAAAGATTTAAAAGGATATATTCCCTGACTGTGGCTCAGATCATGAGCTCCTTATTGCCAAATTCAGACTGAAATTAGGAGACAGGGATCAAGACCATCCCCATGGCAAAGAAATGCAAAAAAGCAAAATGGCTGTCTGAGGAGGCCTTACAAATAGCTGTGAAAAGAAGAGAGGCGAAAAGCAAAGGAGAAAAGGAAAGATATAAGCATCTGAATGCAGAGTTCCAAAAAATAGCAAGAAGAGATAAGAAAGCCTTCTTCAGCAATCAATGCAAAGAAATAGAGGGAAAGAACAGAATGGGAAAGACTAGAGATCTCTTCAAGAAAATTAGAGATACCAAGGGAACATTTCATGCAAAGATGGGCTCGATAAAGGACAGAAATGGTCTGGACCTAACAGAAGCAGAAGATATTAAGAAGAGGTGGCAAGAATAAACAGAAGAACTGTACAAAAAAGATCTTCACGACCCAGATAATCATGATGATGTGATGACTAATCTAGAGCCAGACATCATGGAATGTTAAGTCAAGTGGGCATTAGAAAGCATCACTACAAACAAAGCTAGTGGAGGTGATGGAATTCCAGTTGAGCTGTTTCAAATCCTGAAAGATGATGCTGTGAAAGTGCTGCACTCAATATGCCAGCAAAGGAGATCGAGAGAAGTCAGCAGGCCTGTACGCAAAGGAAAAATAACAAATAATTTGACCTCCTGCCTTAATGATTAACTGAAATTATTTCCTCTTTTTCCATTTAAAAATTAATGGCTTGAGCAGAATATTTGGATATGGTCTCTGCATATAAATCCACCTTGTCTCTAGATCGCCAGCTTTGCTAAATAAATTACCTTTCTTCTCTAGTGAAGTTTGCCCCTCTATTTGTTGACTTTTGGGAGCAAATCTGTGAAACCTACATTCACTTACAGTCTGGAATATATGCAATATAAAACTGAATGAGACAGGATTGCTAAATACAACTATGCAGTGATCTCCAACATACATATCTTACATAGGAAGAATAAGGGTGAAAAAAAAACTGTTTATAAGTTCTCAGTAGTCTGAGAGATGGAATTTGTGGATCTTTGAGCAATCTGACATCATAGTAGCTATAAAATAAATTACCTTTCTTCTCTAGTGAAGTTTGCCCCTCTATTTGTTGACTTTTGGGAGCAAATCTGTGAAACCTACATTCACTTACAGTCTGGAATATATGCAATATAAAACTGAATGAGACAGGATTGCTAAATACAACTATGCAGTGATCTCCAACATACATATCTTACATAGGAAGAATAAGGGTGAAAAAAAAACTGTTTATAAGTTCTCAGTAGTCTGAGAGATGGAATTTGTGGATCTTTGAGCAATCTGACATCATAGTAGCTATAGAGATATTACTTTGCAGACTAAGGTCCGTCTAGTCAAGGCTATGGTTTTTCCAGTGGTCGTGTATGGATATGAGAGTTGGACTGTGAAGAAGGCTGAGCGCCGAAGAACTGATGCTTTTGAATTGTGGTGTTGGAGAAGACTCTTGAGAGTCCCTTGGACTGCAAGGAGATTCAACCAGTCCATTCTGAAGGAGATCAGTCCTGGATGTTCTTTGGAAGGAATGATGCTGAAGCTGAAGCTCCAGCACTTTGGCCACCTCATGTGAAGAATTAACTCATTGGAAAAGACTCTGATGCTGGGAGGGATTGGGGGCAGGAAGACAAGGGGACGACCGAGGACGAGATGGCTGGATGGAGTCACTGACTCCATGGGCGTGGGTCTGGGTGAACTCTGGGAGTTGGTGATGGACAGGGAGGCCTGGCTTGATGCGATTCATGGGGTCGCAAAGAGTCGGACACGACTGAGCGACTGAACTGAACTTAACTGAACTGAACTTTTCAAATAGGTATCTTCTCTGCTTCTCAGGTGCTTCCAGCAGAACTGAGCTCCTATATCCTATAGCTATGATCATAATAATACACCATCATATTGGCTTTCTTCTTTCCTTGTCACAGTCTTTCTACTTCCTCTTTCCAACTTCCTCGGTTCATCTTATAAATAATCAGTCCACACTGGAGTCTTTGCCCTGGCTCTGCTGTTGAGGATACACAATAAACTGTAAAACCAACCAACTGCAAAATCTCAGAAGTCTTTGGACATTTGTCCATAGTGGCTAATTCATATTAGTTCTCCATAAACAGTCTCGATGAGGAATGTTTCTAAATTATGTCATCCATGATGGTCCTCCTTAGGACACATGGCCTTCCTAAGATATAAAATTTTCATACTATAGACCTGATTTTTCTGGCACATCAAATCTTAATATTCTTACTTTACATTCATGTTGCGTTACACCTCAAAGAGGATTATTATATGTTTTATAAATATAAAATCTCCAAACTACTAGCAGATGTTATTTGCATTTTAAAGATATAAATAATCTTTAGCTAAAAATTTTAAATGACAGATGAAGAGACATATTTGGATGAAATTTAAACCAGTTATTTTCCAGAGTACTATTTGATTTTATTGTACTTTGTTTTCAAAGTAGTTTTAGGACTTCTTTTTTACACTCTATTATTTTACAGCAAACTTGAGACATCAGAAACTAGACAGTGTGTATAAAATATATATAACATGCAATTATGGACCAGGACATAATTTTTTTAAAAATTAGCTACCCCAATTTACAGATGAAAAATCATAATTAGGATCTATGTCATGATGCCTATCATGTACATAATTGATATGTGAATGAATACTTGAATTATATTTCACAAATTGAAGTCCAAAGCACTGTCCACTAAACAGGCCAGAGATAACTATGTAAGATTTTGTATATTTCTTGTTTAATGCAAAAACATTAGCAGAGTTTCATAAGTACAGTCTTAACCTACTTTAGCATAAGATGACTGCATATAAAGGGTTATTTTTCTAACTAACAATTATTCTTCTCTTGAGTCATATATTTAGCTCTCATCTACCTCATTTCTTCTTAATCATCTTATCTGCAGAAATACTTTCTTTTATTAGAAAAGATCTTTGAAAATATTTATTTATATTTTCTGTGCCAGCAGGAATTAATTTTATATTCCTTTATTTTGAAAAATAATCCAATTTTTAGGTTGAACTATGATAAATTTTGTTTCCCATAATGAGATGCTCTCAGAGTTACAATATTGTGTAGCATCAAATAGGGTTTTTATTTATTTATCATTTTCATTATGTGTAATCTTCATGCTCAATATTTTAGTCATTAAATAAACAGCAAAATTATACTGTAAAATGTCATGAAAATGAGGTTAGTCTATGTACAAGTCAAGTAAAAAGACCATCTCTCATCTCAAATGAATTTGTGAATTAATAAATAATGTAAGAGGGAAAAGACTGGCTGATGAAAATCAATTTCACTATCTAAAGTATATCAATAAATTGAAAACATATAGAAACTGTAATAATGCAAGTCACTGCAGAAGTGGGAGGAAAAAAGACTGTGGCAAGTTGCAAAGTAGAATTTCATTATATAAAATATTACCTACATTAAATTTGGTCAAAACATCAAGATAGAAGTAAAACTTCCTAAAAGAAGACATGAATCTCTAGGAAGCATTGTTATAAATAAACCTATCAAGTAAGATTTGAGGAGTCTTTAAAGATTGAATACAAACCCTCTTTAATTTTGTGTTTGAGTAGTCTATCTAACTGTAATTTTATGACATATTCTTATCAGAGTGACTCTCAAATGAAAAAAAATGTTGTAATATTCTCAATGAAAAATAGATTCCATTATCTAATATTATCATAATGTCTTAAGAGGAATAAAAACATCCATATTTTGTCACAAAGCAAAATTGAACATTTTTAACATCTAATTGGTATCTGTGACAACAGCTTGCCTCAGAATTAAAAGTAATGCCTCCTTATTTGTATTCTTCTCCCCTCTTAGGGTTTCTTTGGCTATTCAGGGTCTTTGTGGGTCCATATAAATTTTAGGTTTGTTTTACCTATTTCTTAAGAAAAAAAATGCCTTTGAAAAGATAGTCTTTTCAATAAATGGTGCTGGAATAATTGGATAGTCACATGTAAAAGAATAAAATTGAACCCATATCTTATGCCACTCACAAAATTTAACCCAAATGCATTAAAGATTTAAATTAAGTCTGAAAACTATGGAACTCCTAGAGAAAACATAGGAACAGAGTTCCTTGATGTGGGTCTTGGTAATGAATTTTTAGATATGACACTTAAGAGTATGAGCAACAAAAGAAAAAATAAACAAGGAGTACATCAAATTTAAAATCACTTACACAGCAAAAGAAACCATCAACAAAGTGAAAAGACAATCTATGGATTGGAAAAATACTTGAAAATCACATTTTTGAGATGTACACATTTCAAAATGTACAAAGAATTCATACAACTCAATAGCTGTAAACCAAATAACTCAATTTAAAAACCGGCAAAGGGCCTGGATAGCCATTTCTCCAAAGAATGTACATGAAAGGCGAAAAGTGATCTGCAAAGATGCTCAACATCACTACTCTTTAGGAAAATGCAATTTAGAATGACAATGAGCTGTCACCTGTTAGACTGGCCATTATCAAAATAACAAGAGATTGCAAATACTGGAGTGGATGCAGAGAAAAGGGAACCCTTGTGTCCTGTTGGAAGGACTGTAAATTGGTACAACCACTATGGGAAAGAGTATGAAGGATTTTCAAAAAATTAAAAGTGAAACTATTCTATTATTCAGCAATTCCATTTCTGGAAATAAACACAAACAAAATGAAAACACCAATGGGAAAAAATATCTTTACATCAACGTTCATAACAACTTATTTACAGTAGCCAAGACACAGAAACAACCTAAGGGCCCATTAATGGATGAATGGATAAAAAAGTTGTGAGATAATATTCTACACACTGAGATATTATTCAGCCATATAAAAATTATGCTACCATTTGCAACAACATGAATGAACCTTGAAGGCATCAAATGAAATAAATCAGACAGAGAAAGGTAAATACGTATGAGCTCACTTATATGTGGGGGAAAAAGAACACCCAAATTCATAGAAAAACAAATCAGATTTGCAGTTAGCAGAGACGGAGGATCAGTTCAGTTCAGTTGCTCAGTCGAGTCCAACTCTTTGCGACTCCCATGGACTGCAGCACACAGGCCTCCCTGTCCATCACCAACTCCTGGAGTTTGCTCAAACTCATGTCCATCGAGTCGGTGATGCCATCCAACCATCTCATCCTCTGTCGACCCCTTCTCCTGCTGACTTTAATCTTTCCCAGCATCAGTGTTTTCTCCAGTGAGTCAGTTCTTTGCATCAGGTGGCCAAAGTATTGGAGCTTCAGTATCAGCATCAGCATCAGTCCTTTCAATGAGTAATCAGGGTTGAGTTCCTTTAGGATTGACTGGTTTGATCTCTTACTGTTCAAGGGACTCTCAAGAGTCTTCTCCAGCACCACCATTCAAAAGCATCAGTTCTTCAGCACTTAGCCTTCTTAATGGTTCAACTCTCTCATCTGTACACAACTATTAGAAAAACTGTAGCTTTGACTAGACAGACCTTTGTTGGCACAGTAATGTCTAATTAAGTAGCTTGTATATATTCTGCATTTGAATTATTTCTTTGGATGAGGCTTACCTTCTTATACTATTGATGGTATCCTTTTATAAACAAAACTTCTTAATTATAATGTTACTCAATTTATCAATTTTTCCTTTGTAGTTAAATGTTTTGTGTCTTTTTTTTGTTTGTTTTTTACTTTACAATACTGTATTGGTTTTGCCATACATTGACATGAATCCACCATGGGTGTACATGAGTTCCCAATCCTGAATCCCCCTCCCACCTCTCTACCCATATCATCTCTTTGGGTCATCCCAATGCACCAGCCCCAAGCATCCTGTATCCTGCATCAAACTTGGACTGGCAATTCGTTTCTTGCATGATAGTATACATGTTTCAATGCCATTCTCGCAAATCATCCCACCCTTTCCCTCTCCCACAGAGTCCAAAAGTCTGTTCTATACATCTGTGTCTCTTTTGCTGTCTCACATACAGGGTTATCACTACCATCTTTCTAAATTCCACATATATGTGTTAGTATACTATATTGATGTTTATCTTTCTGCCTTACTTCACTCTGTGTAATCGGCTCCAGTTTCATCCACCTCTTTAGAACGATTCAAATGTATTCTTTTTAATGGCTGAGTAATACTCCATTGTGTATATGTACCACAGCTTTCTTATCCATTCATCTGCTGATGGACATCTAAGTTGCTTCCATGTCCTGGCTATTATAAACAGTGCTGCGATGAACATTGAGGTACATGTGTCTCTTTCAATTCTGGTTTCCTCGGTGTGTATGCCCAGCAGTGGGATTGCTGGGTCATAAGGCAGTTCAATTTCCAGTTTTTTAGGGAATCACCACACTGTTCTCCATAGTGGCTGTAATAGTTTGCACTCCCACCAACAGTGTGAGAGGGTTCCCTTTTCTCCACACCCTCTCCAGCAGATCTTTACTCCAGAGCTGTAAAGATATTATCTTTCCTTATTTTTTATATTAGGTCTACAATATATATTGAAATTGATTTTTGTGCTTGGCATGCTGTTGCTGTTGCTGCTAAGTCGCTTCAGTCATGTCCGACTCTGTGCAACCCCATAGATGGAAGCCTGCCAGGCTCCCTCGTCCCCCAGGATTCTCCAGGCAAGAACACTGGAGTGGGTTGCCATTTCCTTCTCCAATGCATGAAAGCGAAAAGCGAAAGGGAAGTCACTCAGTTGTTTCCGACTCTTAGCGACCCCGTGGACTACAGCCTACCAGGCTCCTCCATCCACGGGATTTTCCAGACAAGAGTACTGGAGTGGGGTGCCATTGCCTTCTCCATGAGGCAGAGGTAAAGATATATTTTTCCAAATAAATATCCAATTAATCCAGCTTTTTCACTTATGAAAAAATATTTTATCACTATACTGCAGTGTCATATTTATAATTCTAATTATACATATGTGTGGACTCTATGCTCTTCCATTGGTGAATTTATGTATCCTTACACAAATATAATCATGGGCCTTGTGTGATGAGTATTTGGAGGGAGGGCCTTTTAGAGTTAATTAGCTATAGATGACATCATCTGAGTGGAGCCCTAGTGATGAGATATCCTTATGCTGAATTTCCTAGAACACTGAGCAAAAATTTGCTTATCCTTATCCTGTGGGAGAGGGGAATGAAGGCGAGTAGCAAGAAATGAAAATCTCAATAAGTCCTTTTGTTTGTCTGATATAATGTAAATCCTTAGGATGCTATTCACATTAATCTCTAATACAGTACCATGCTACTTTTTCATTAATATTTCTCACTCTATACCACTCAAGACTTAAAACTTTTGATCAACATTATGCTATTTATTTTCCTACGTTATGCATGAATTTTCATACCTCTATGCTTCTGCTGACACTATTACTATTGTCTCACACATTCTTTTCAAAATTTATGAATCTAAAAAATTGTTTCCCTACAATAAAAGCATGATTCATGAAAAGAAACTGACAAGCTGGACTTCACTAAAATTAAAAATGAGAATATAAGCCACAGACTGGAAGAAAATATTTTCAAAGGCCATATCTGATAAAGGACTGTCATCCAAAATATATAAAAACACTTTAAGTTTACAATAAGAAAAAAACAACTTGATTAAAAAATAGGCAAATTATCTGAATAGTCTCTTTATCCAAGAAGATATATAAACAGAAAATAGAGGTGTAAAAATATGCTGTACATCATTTCATCAGGGAAACTGTCAAAACTTGGAAGCAATCAAGATGTCATTCAGAAGATGAATGGATAAATAAACTGTGGTATTCCCAGACAACAGAACATTATTCAGTGCTTAAGAAAAAGAGAGCTATAAAACCATGAAAAAATATAGAGGAGACTTCAATGCATATTTAAACTGAAATACGCCAATCTGAAAAGGTTACATTCTGTATTATTCCAACTATATGACATTCTGGTAAAGGCAAAGATATGGGGATAGTTAAAAGCTCAGAAGTTAAAACAAAGGTGGGCTTCCCTGGTGGCTCAGATGATAAAAAATCTCCTGAAACAAAGGAGAAACAGGTTCGATACCTGGGTTGGGAAGATCCTCTGGAAAAGAGAATGGCAACCCACTCCAGTATTCTTGCATGGAGAATCCCATGGACAGACGAGCAGGGTGGGTTACAGTCATGGCACCACAAAGAGTTGGACACAACTGAGCAACTAACATACACACATACAGATGGAAGGCAGAGATGAATTGATACAGCACATATTTTTAGAACAGTGAAAATACTATTTATGATAATATAATTTTGGACACTTATCACTGTATGTTTATTAAAACGCACAGAATGCATAACACTAAGAGTGGACCCTAATACAAACTCCAATCTTTGAGTAATAAGGATTTATCAATGTAGTTTCATCACTTGTAAAAAGTGCACTGCTCTGATGGGAGATGTTGATTCTTGTATATCTGAGGACATGCAATAACTTTCTGGACATTCTTTTGTTTTACTTCAAGTAACTACAAAGTCCAGTTTCAGAAAAAAGTAGAAATTGCTTTATCAGAGGAACTATAATTTTATTGTTGTGTAACTAATTTCCTTTAAAATTTCATATTTATGTATGAAAGTAATTTTATATTCAGTAGAATGTGAAGAAAGTTGAGTTTGGATCCTTTTTTCTACATCTAGCTGTGAAGTTTTTTTACCTATTATGCCTTCCTGTATGATTTTTTAAAATTGTGGCTGTGACTTAAAGGTTTTGCTTTGGGAAATTAAACAGTGCTTGAACTGTGAGTAGTGGTTTTATCACAGAATTTTTAGGAGTGCACAGCATAGCACAGGAGCAGAGAGAATGCAGAATCTTGCTCTCTCCAGAAAACACTTTCTAAGTAATTAATATGAGATAAAAATTTAAACCATGTAAATTCTACTGTAATACCTTGGCCTGTGGGTGACCAGGATATTTCAAATAGCAATAGCAGAAATAATACCTGATTGAATATCAGTGGCATGTAGCTATAATAGCTGTGACCTTATAGACACCTCAATTGTTTTAAACATAAACAGTGATAATAATTTTGCTGCAGTTTATGATCCATTCATATGACTTTGCCTAAGAACAAAAAGCCAGTAAAAAAGGTCTCCAAGGGACATCACATAATCCAATCTATGAAAGAAAATATAAATAGCATCTTGTGCCAGTATGAAATTTCTATCCAGGTAGTGGATACTGCCATTGACAACTATAGGTCATAAGAAATTTTAAGTTAAAAATTCAAATATATTACTTAAACCAAAAACAACATTATACCCTTTTATTTCAACATAGATTTACATGCTGAATATGTAAGCTTGAATAGAGAGGTACTGTCTTAATTTGTCTGTAGTCATTGATCATACTGAATTAAATATTGTGAGGTTAAAAAATATGCAATAATTTTCTCAAGTATTAAACTGTCAATTGTTTACATATATGATATTATTTTTATCAAAGCACTGAATTTCAAAGTTACTAGCTAAAAGCACTTTCATAGTTGATTGATTATGGCTTATATTTAGTGCAGATAAATTTAACAAACACATTTACAATACAGAAAAAAGAAAATATGTTTGTAACACAACCAAAACTAGGTAGATTTTTTAAATTACAATATTTCAGGATCTAAATTTTGCCAGACATTTAATAAATGTTCTGGGTAATTATAGTTAACTAATTGTTTTGATGCTATTAAATTGTTTGATTATGGAAAGCATCTCAGTTATAAGATAACTATATTCATACTATCAATAATATCAATAGACCATCCAAGATTTAAGAGATAAGCTTTTAAAATTCAAACACATCTCTAGTATAAACAGCTGAAAAAATTGGAAATATATTCAAAGGAGACCTAGTTTAGTTCAACAATTTAAAGTATGCTTTACTGGAAATACTGCAAAGTATTTACTATGTTATGAAAAAAAAATTTAATTTGTAAGTCAAACTTGCTCTAGAGTCCAGAACCAAAGTATATTTTGAGTCAAAACTTGAATATACCTGTTTATGTGTATGTATGTGTGTGTGTGTATATATATACACCTTAGCATTGTTATATATCTATATGTCTTTATAACTGTATCTGCATCAGTATTGCTAAGGAACTCCCAAAACTCAATAGTTAAAAAAAAATTTTTAATGAGCAAATAATTTGAAGAGGCATTTCTCCAAATAAGACATACAACTCCAATAGGTGTATGAAAAAATACTTAAAATCACTAATCATCAGTGAAATGTAAGTCAAAACAAGTGGTTTTGCTAGGATGGTTATTTTCAAAAAGACACAAGATAACAAGAGTATGTGGATAAATAAAAGCCCTTGTACGATGTTGGTAGAAATGAAAAATTGTATAGCCACTACAGAAATTGGTATGGACTTTACTCAAAAAATTCAAAATAGAATAATCACATGATCAATGAATTCTGTTTCTGGGTATGCATCTAAGATAATTGATATCTGGATCCTGCAGAGATATATGCATTCTCACGCCCACTGCAGTATTATTCAAAACAGCCAAGACACAGAAATAACTTAAATATCCACTGAGAAATGAATGGATAAAGACACACATACAAACAGAGGATGATGTTTTAACCTTAAAAAAATGATTTATTTCCATATGCAAAGCATTAATGAACTTGGAGTACATTATCTTAAGTGAAATAAGCCATTTATAAAGGAACAAATGGTACATGATCCCGCTGCTGCTGCTAAGTCGCTTCAGTGGTGTCCGACTCTGTGCGACCCCATAGATGGCAGCCCACCAGGTTCCCCCGTCCCTGGGATTCTCCAGGCAAGAACACTGGAGCGGGTTGCCATTTCCTTCTCCAATGCATGAAAGTGAAAAGTGAAAGTGAAGTCGCTCAGTCGTGTCCAACTAGTAGCGACCCCATGGACTGCAGCCTACCAAGCTCCTCCTACATGAGGTATATTAAACAGTCAAACTCATAGACACATAGTGTGGAATGGTGGTTGTTAAAGAGTGAAGAGAGGTGATTGCTTTTGAAAAGGTATAAAATTTCAGTTACACAAGATGAATATAGAGATCTGCTATACAACATTAGGCCTAAACTTTATGACATTGTGTTGAGGACTTAGGTAGAGCTCAAGTTCAATGGTCTCATCACAGTAATTTTAAAATATTCTTAAGTTATGGTCATTATTATTCTTACTGTCAAACAAAATAGTATTATGTGGGAAAATAAGAAAAAATGTTACTGAAGATAAAAGCACATGGGTGATATACTCGTGACTTTTAATGTACATAATCATCACTTTGAAGTACATAAGCAAAGCTAAAATAATCAAACACATAAATCGTATTTGAAAAATTTAACACACTCCTCTCAGAAATCAGTAAAACAAATGAGAAAATATCAAGTATATACAGGAACTGAATAAATCACATATAAATAGGCTTAATCTAATAGACAAATAATGAATTCTGTACTCAATTTACATGGATTACTCATTTTAAAGTAAAAACCTGTGCAGTATTAGTAATAGTGATCACATATGAATTCATAAAGATATTAACAAATTTCAAAGAGCAGCTTGTGTAACATTATATTCTCTAAGTGCAATAAAAACAATTAGAAAATAATACTGTAGTAATCAAAATATAAATCTGTCTTAAATCTGAAGACAGATTCTACTGAATAACTTATTTACAAATGAGACAATCTTATACTGTTTATAAATAAGATTTACAAAAATTGCAGATCTAAACATATATAATAGTGATATATGGAACTGCAGGTTTTCAGGTAACAGTACTGAGTAGTATAAACAAAGGAAGGCAACTTTCAAATAATCATTTAAGACTCATGGGGGCTATGCTATTTTCTGCATGTGCTGAAGGTTTTTACTGATTAGCCCTGGATGTGGCACAAAAGCCTCTGCTCACACTTCAATGGCTAGAAATAGTCACAGGGCCACCCCTGCCTGGAAGAAAAAAGACTATGAAAACAGTTCCAGGCTGGCTGCCCACTCCAGTGTGAATTCTTTACCAACAGAAAAAATGGGATCTGTTTTTCACTTGGTAAACTAGCCGTCTCTTTTCAGAATACACTGGAAAACCTAGAACATAAACATTCCTGAGATGCAACACTATTTGTTTTCCATGAAAAATAAGATCTTGCACTGACAACTCCATTAGAAAACAAAGATTTAGCTGAATATATTAAACATTAAACTCAGTAATCTAAAAGAAGAGCAATGGAATAACCCAAAGAATGTGGAGAGGATTTAATATAAAAGCAAAATTAATGACAGAAAACAAACTGCTAAAAACAGATGCTTTGAGTTTCCAGTTCTAGGATAAAAAAATATATCATTAATTTCCTCTGTTCCATGTTTCTAAATTCAACAAAATACCCTAGAAAAAATTCAAAAGGCAATCATAACAAGACTCTGCAAAGCAGACAGAAAGTCGACGGACTAGGGCCTACAAGACTGAAAGGACACCTGTGAGTTTCCTGGGTTTTATGTTTATATTCCATACTTGCTAAATAGAGTGCAGGGAGCCCTCCAACCTTGAACAGAAAGATTGACAAGAAAAAAACAATGAACAACAATGATGTCAATAACAACAAAAACAAAATATAAAATATAAGAAAAGCCTGATCTCTCTGACCAAGGTTACCTTACCTGGAAAGAGGAAGAACAGCAGAAACTTGGCATTCAAATCCATATCTAATGATATCCTAGGCCAGCTTTTCTGTGGCATCATCACCAGGGAGGCCTTGACAGGCCAAACCAGCTCCTCCTACACCTCCCTACAGCTGCATCTTATCTAACACTGACATAACTTAGCGCATCTTGTGAGGGCCACCAGAACCTACAGACTAGACCTAAACAGGGTGCTTGCTTGCCAAAACAAGACTTAAGGAGCATCAAAGACCTCCTAATATAACATCCAACATGTCCAGCATACAGCTGAAAATCGCTCATCAAGCCAAGAATCAGGAAAAACAACTTGAATAAGAAGTGAAAATTGATACATCATCACTGAGATAAATCAGATTTGGGAATTCTCTATCAAATATTTTAGAGCAGTCATCAGAAACTTACTTCAAAATAGGTATTTTGACCTTTGTAAGATCAATAAATCTATAAAAGAGTATATTTTATTTATAGACACAAATATCCTTCACAAACACATTATGCTAAGTGAACTTAATCAGGCAGAGAAAGACAAATGCTATAAAATCTCTGATATATATATATATGGAATGTTTTAAAAATGGAGAAGAAAGAACAGACTGGTGGCTGTAAGAGGTGAGGGAGGATACAGAGAAACATTTGAGGTTCTTTATTTTAAATAAATAAACATTTTAAATGAGTATACAGCATCACCTAATATTTGTGTGATGATCAAATTATTTAATGAAAATAAGGTATTTACACATGACCTTCTATGTGTGTAAAGTCAAGAGTATGTAAAGAAAAACAACTATATAGAAATATACCAAATCATGACCATATTTGGATTGTAACTGAGAGGAAGAGATAATGGATTTTATTTTACTCTTTATTAATTCTGCATTTTGACATTTCAACTATATATATATATAAGGCTTGAGGAGGTTGCTTAACAAAAGCAAGGTAAAAAGAGAATTACATAACCTATCATCTATCTAACTGAGTTGAGCCAACAGCTCATGGAAAATATGAAGATAGATATTTCTGGAACTCATTCCATGTAATAAGCTCTCTACTAAGTGGAAGATCTATGGTGGGACTGTGGGATCGGTATTGTTCAATGATTACGATTATATAAACTCACCATTACTTGATTCAAAGTACAATATATTATTTATTTCCTTAGTTTTCAAATGTCTCATTTTAAATTGAATACTGATGATAATAAACTCATAGGGTTATGAAGGGGATTTATAAGTTAATACATCAAAAACTTTCAGACAAAAACTTTCAGACATGCCTGCATGCTCAGTAATACTATTAGTCTATTTTATAGATAAGGAAACTGAGGTTAGAGAAGTTATCTTTTGCCAAAATAAGTTGCAAATAATGATCTTTAAAAATGAAAGACAGGCTATAAACTCAGACAGGAGATGAGTGGTAATATTCCATTACACAAAGAACAGTGTATCAACACAGTCATTTGTAAAAAGGAAAAATTATATAAAATCGTATGTGTTTGAATGAGGATCTGTGTCTTAATTGGCATTTGATGTAAATTATGCAAGTAGGGTAATCATGATGAGATATATTTTAACTAAAGAACAAATATAAACTAAGGGAGCTTTATTATCAGAAATTATTTTTACAGTAAGCATATTAAATATTGTAACTACTTAATAATTAAAAGCAGTATTGATTCCTTATAACAGTTGTGGAAGTATTTGTAATAAACTTAGAATTATAAATATATCAAGAAATTGACAAGAGACATTTGTCAAATGGAGCAGAGTTTTCTGATACAAGAGGATAGCCCACATGGTTACCCTTTTCCATTAGCTATTGTTCTAGCTCTAGGATTAATAAATACTTCCTACTATTTTATTTATGGATAAGACCTGCCATTTCAATAGGCTTGATTTTAATATAATACTATAATAAACATTTAATTTCTTAAATATAACTGCACCTTTTAAAATAACTTTTTAAAACTTCCTGTGTTAAACATCCATTGTCATAAAACATAATAAATATATCTGTTTGACAAACAAATGATATACTTAAATATTTTGGTGTTCATATTAGGTTTTCTGGTTGATTTGGAAGTATTTTCACCCTGAGAGAGCTGTTATACTTCTCTAGGAGAATATGATTGTCTCAATCTTGATTTCAGTTTCAACTTCCTACAAAATATTTTTTCTTGGCATAAAGAAATAGTTTATTTTGGTAATTCTCCTGTAAATTAACTTAAACAATGCAGAAAAAGAGCAGGAGAGTATATTAAGAATAAGTTCTATGTATGTGTGTGTGTTTAGCCACCTTTTTAATGAAATTGTAACTAGTTTAGCCAGCTTTTTTTAAATTAATTTTTATTTTTTAGTTTGTTTTGCTTTACAATACTGTATTCCTTTTGCTATACATTGACATGAATCAGCCACGAGTGTACTAGCCAGCTTTTGTATGAAATGTTAACTACAAAGACAGCCTTTATATACAGATGGAACATAAAAGTTGAGCGCATTGTATTGTGTAAGGAGCAACCATGTTGTGCCTATCAGAAGGCATCTTAATAAACCTTTACTATTTTTGCTTTCTTAAAGAATAAAATTTATCATAACATAGACTTTCCTTCTGGAGAAGGAAATAGCAACCACTCCAGTATTCTTGCCTGGAAAATCCCATGGACAGAGGAACCTGGCAGGCTACAGTCCATGCGGTCGCAGAGAGTCAGACACAACTGAGCAACTTCACTTTCACTTTTTATTTTCATGCATTGGAGAAGGAAATGGCAGCCCACTCCAGTGTTCTTGCCTGGTGAATCCCAGGGACAGGGGAGCCTGGTGGGCTGCCATCTATGGGGTCGCACAGAGTTGGACATGACTGATGCAACAGCAGCAGCAGCAGACTTTCGTTATTTTCATATCCCTTCTTATCCATCTCAGATTTCTTTGACCATCAATATCATGCTTCCAATCTGTTACCTTTTGTTATCATTAAGCATATACCTGATAAAAACCCAATAATATAGCAACATAAGTATATTAATCTATTGATTATATACCAATAATGAATGAACTATTGGAAAAGTTACCCAATTATAGTCAAACTGGTGCCATTCTAAATCTGTGATCATAAGTGTAGGACTCTCTTTTCATCGTATGGATTGCTTAGCCATACTGCTTACAATGACAATATCTGGTAAATAAAAGGTATATGAAATTATTTGCCAAATCAATGATGAAACCAACATATGAACAAATCCATCCCTTATCTGCATCCTTTTAACAAAATCAATAAAAGCAGAAAAATTTCCAAGTCCATTCTCTTCTCAGTCTTTCAAGCAGCTTGGTCTATATTCACTTTAATTAATCCCACATGCCAATGACAGACAGATCTCTCCAGCACATGCCTCTGAGTTGCAATCCTATAAATCTAGTACATTATATTTTCACTTGCCGATATTAAAAATACTTCTACTAATTTAAAGTTCAAACTATAGTCCTCTCCCTACAACCTCTCAGTTTTTTCCAGTCTAATTCTTTTCTAGAGTTTCTTATTTCAGTGAATGCCTATTCAACCCAAGAAACTCACAGTCACTCTTGAAAACTTCCTATCTCTCCTCTTTCACTTTTATTTCTATCACTAATTCCTGCCTGTTTTAACCACCTAAAGTTTCTAAATTTAAATTCTTCATTCCATCTCTATAAGCCTTCACACTGGTCTAAGCTACCTTTTATTAAAAAAAGTGTATTTAAGTTTAATTTACAGGGTGTGGGGTCACCAAGTCAACAAGATAAAATTCTCCATCATTCTAAAAGGATCTTTCATGGACCTTGGTGCTCAATAATTTCCCCACCCCATTCCTTAGGCAACAACCAATCTAATTTCTATGACTATGGGGTTTCTTTTTGTTTGTTCGTTTTAGAATTTCACATGACTGGAATGATAGAGTTTCTACTTTTTTGTTTGATATATATATTTTTTTAACAGCAGAATGTTTTCGAAATTCTTCACATGTATCAGTGGTGTGTTCTTATATTGACAGTTATCATCCTTTATGGGCTTCCCTGGTGGCTGAGATGGTAAAGCATCTATCTGCCTGTAATGTACGAGACTCAGGTTCAATCCCTGAGTGGGGAAGATCCCCTGGAGAAGGAAATGACAGCCCACTCCAGTACTCTTGCCTGGAAAATTCCAAGGACAGAGGAGCCTTGTAGGCTACAGTCCATGGGGTTGCAGTGAGTCAGACATTACTGAGCGACTTCACTTTTCATCATCCTTTATATAAATATATGAAAGTTTATTAATCCAATCAAGATTTTAAATAATCCAAAAGCCTAACAAATTTATCTGTTATAAATAAAGATGCTATGAATATTTGTGTATAGATTGCTTTATAGATGTGATTTAATTTCTTTTTGGTAAATGTGCAGGTGTAGAATTGCTATTTTATATGTTAAGTGTGAAAGTGTTTGTCGCTCAGTCATGTCTGATTCTGTGACCCCATGGACCTGTAGCCCACCAGGATCCTCCGTCCAAGGGATTCTCCAGGCAGGAAAACTGGAGAGAATGGCCATTCCTTTCTCTAGGGGATCTTCTCAACTCAGGGATCAAACCCAGGTCTCCAGCATTGTAGGCAGACTCTTTACCGTCTGAACCACCAGGGAAGCCATTTTATATGTTAAGCTTATGTTTATTTCATAAGAAACTAACAACCCGATTTCAATTTTGGCTCATGAAGAAATGCTTACCAAGAGTGATTGTTCTGCTCTAAACAACGAAAAAACAAGAGGAGAAGAAAAAGTGAAACAATGGTTACAGACACTGGACAATAGGCAGCACAGGGCTGTGGTTCCTGAGAGAAAAGAAAACAAATGAGATGAGCCCGACAGTTACGCCATCTTCCTGCTACTGGGGAAATGAACCCCAATCCTTTGATTTTTACTGAGTTCAGGAGGCAAAGTTCAGAATTTAGGGAACCTGAGGTGACCAGAATTTGCAGCATAGAGCAGCACTTGGATGGGGAGGCATTACCAAGAGCTGAATAAGAGTCTCCTTGAGATTTTAGTTGCATTCAATTTGTACATAGGTGGAGTAAAACTCCACAAGGGCTAAGGATAGAACTAAAGAAAAATAAGTCAATTCCCAGAACTTATAGCAACCACCTTGGAAAGACCTTTTATTCAGGATAATAAGTAGTGCCCTCTAAAGAGTCTTGACTGAGAATGAAGGCTTCTCTGTAACAACCCTAGAAATGCTAGAAAACAAACTCTAAATGGACCAATCTATTTGGTGAAAATTTAACTGAGTGCCAGGACAAAATCTTTTGCTTTTCAAAATAGTACAGTTGATTAATAATGAATGAAGGAACAATACTGAAACAATTCTGTATTTTTCTCTTCCAAAAGAAATAAGATACAATACATAAATTAAGCCAATGAGAAATTATACAAATCAAATGAAATCCCTAGAAGTCAGAATGAGTAACTACTCTTGTGATATCACATGGCATTAAACACACACACACACACACATACATGTGAGATTACAGTTATTTAGCAAAGAAGACACTAAGAACCTCAAATGGTGGAGTTATACACTACTCTCCTACACCAAACGAGCGTGTGTGTGTGTGTGTGTGTGTGTGCGCGCGCGCGCGCGCGTGCGCGCTCAGTTGCTCAGTCGTATCCGACTCTTTGAGACATGGGCAATAGCCTGCAGATTCCTCTGTGCATGGAATTTTCAAGGCAAGAATACTGGAGTGGGTTGCATTTCCTACTCCAGACAATCTTCCTGACTCAGAAATCAAACCCGTGTCTCTTATGTCTCTTGCATTGGCAGGCAGATTCTTTACCACTGCTGCTGTTGCTGCTAAGTCACTTCAGTCGTGTCCAACTCTGCGACCCCATAGACGGCAGACCACCAGGCTCCCCTGTCCCTGGGATTCTCCAAGCAACAACACTAGAGTGGGTTGCCATTTCCTTGAGCCACCTGGAAAGCTCCAAATAAGCTCTTACTTCCTGCCCAATTAACTGACATTGAGGAAAATGAGTTATTTGAAGAATTTCAGCAGCTCTGATCACAAATTGTTATACTGACTGAAATCTATCAGTGCTAATCATATTTTCAAGGATAATTTATCTACAATGCATAGCTTGTAAAAATTCTACTAAGGGACTTATTGTGACTTGGCAAGATGGGTCAAGCACTTCCCAAATATGTGTAACAAAGGAAATATAAAGTCAAACCAACTCAAGAATCTTAAGTATAAATTATAAAAAGACACATTAATTGATAGCATAACAGTAAGAAAATTTTGTGAAATTTAGATTATTTTTCCTTAAAGTTTGCCAGTTGATTTATTTTTATGAAGATAATATACTAAAATTCACATTAGAAAGGTGGAGAACTTGAATTTGCAAAGAGAATTAAAAGAAAAAGTTTTGAAGATTGATAAATTCAAAGGCTTGCAACTTTTTTCTCCACAGGTATTAAAATTATTCTATTTCTAATTAAATATTTCACTTATGCAATAAAGTATATAATATGAAAATGACAATGTATATATTGTACTCACATTTAATTTTAATCAAAATTTAATCTGATTTGAAAATTACATTTCCTCCAGTTCAGATTACAGAGTTCCTATTTTCTAAACTTAATATGCCAGTCAGATAACTTGTTCTAAAGAACAAGTACTTGTTTTCTTCTACTTTTTTAGTTTAAAACTTTTAATTCACTTCTGTATACTATTCCACAACTCTGAAGTAGCAGAAAATTTAAAGTTAGTTCTCCTTAGAGAGAACATTAAGCACAGCTTTCTAACTTCACAGATAGCAAGTTTCTAACTAAACCAATATTTTAATTCACCATTAAGAGAGTGCACTGCTCTACAGGAAGGTATGCTGAATCAGTTCTCTAGACTATAATATTTATCTCTTTCTGCTGTGCATTTGTAACCCATTCTTGGCAGCAATTCCAAGATAAAAGTTCTAAATAAGTCCTTGAACAAGTCATTTGATGAAGTTTATGGAAAAATCTTCCCCCAAATACCAAATTAGAACCAGGTTACACAGTTAGAGTTTCACTGGCCAAAAGCTAAATGTGGATGATAAAGGTATGCATGTGTCCCTGTGCAAATGTGTTTCTCTGGGTGTACATAGCTCGATGGAGCGGAAAAGGAAAGAGGATCCCCAGGAACCATATGATTCAGTATCATTCAGTGTCTATTGTATGTTAGGCACTGTGAAATGCTCCATATTTATTATATAATTTGATTTTTCTATAACACTTAGGAATTATTATTATTAATTTACAGATAAGAGAACTGAGTTGAAGTTAATTAAACAATGCTCAATCTCAGCAACACAATGGAGTAAGAGAATTGAATGCCGGTAACCTAACTTTGGAGTCCATTTCCTTAGCTCTTTCTTTTTACTGCATTTCAAAACTAAAGATGAATATTTTTAATTAACAGTATCTCAGTACTCTTTTCTCTCACTTCTCCTACTTAGTGGGAAGAAAAATAAAAACACCTCTGTACACAATTTTGAATATTGAAACTTTAAAATACTACTATTTATGAGACTAACTAATATTTTATTATTCAGTTCAGTTCAGTCACTCACTCGTGTCTGACTCTATGTGACCCCATGAATCGCAGCACGCCAGGCCTCCCTGTTCATCACTAACTCCCGGAGTTCACCCAAACTCATGTGCATCAGTTAGTGATGCCATCCAGCCATCTCATCCTCTGTTGTCCCTTCTCCTCCTGCCCCCAATCCCTCCCAGCATCAGGATCTTTTCCAATGAGTCAACTCTTCACATGATGTGGCCAAAGTATTGGAGTTTCAGCTTCAGCATCAGTCCTTCCAATGAACACCCAGGACTGATCTCCTTTAGGATGGACTGGTTGGATCTCCTTGCAGTCCAAGGGACTCTAAAGAGTCTTTTCCAACACCACAGTTCAAAAGCACCAATTCTTCGGTGCTCAGCTTTCTTCACAGTCCAACTCTCACATCCATACATGACTACTGGAAAAACCATAGCCTTGACCAGACGGACCTTTGTTGGCAAAGTAATGTCTCTGCTTTTGAATATGCTGTCTAGGTTGGTCATCACTTTCCTTCCAAGGAGTAAGCGTCTTTTAATTTTATTATTAATATTATGTAAATAATAAATATTCATGTAACAAATGTAGAGGCAGAAAGGTTCTATATCTGTGTCTTTATCTATATCATCAATACCTATATCTGTATCATGTCAAGGGATATCTGGCTAGAATATAACTCAAAACTATGTAATAGCTCATTTTAATAAAAGAGCAAGAATGATATTTACAACACGAAAAGTATGTCTGCACTTAGCCCAGAGAAGCTCTGCATCCAAATTAGTAGCTTTACTCCAAAGAAAACATTCCTTATTTGTGCAAATTGAAACAACTTGAGGAGTCAGGAAAGTCAATAGTTATTTAACTCAGAAGTTTACATTTGTTGGGGAAACGAAATGACAGAAACACAAAGACTTCTGAGACATGCTTTCCTTGTATACCAATTTCTACAAGATTTTGGATTTTAAATACACAGCTTCATTTATTAAGAAAAGGAAGCCAAAATATCAGCTATAACCCCAAACAATGGAATGCAGAAGTCTAAGCAATGCTTCATAATGAAATCACAAAAAAGCTTGTCATCTGCAATTGTTCTTCAGTCGCTGAGTCATGTCCAACTCTTTGCAATCCCATGGACTGAAGCACACCAGGCCTCCCTGTTCTTCACCAGAGCTGCTCAAATTCATGTCCACTGAGTCAGTGATGCCATCCAACCATCTCATCCTTTATTGTCCCTTTCTCCTCCTGCCCTCAATCTTTCCCAGCATCACAGTGCTTACTAATGAGTCAGCTCTTCGCATCAGGTGACCAAAGTATTGGAGCTTCAGCTTCAGCATCACTCGTTCTAATGAATATTCAGGACTGATTTCCTTTAGAATTGACTGGTTTGATGCCCCTCCTGTCCAAGGGAATTGCAGAAGTCTTCTCCAACACCACAGTTCAAAAGCATCAATTCTTTGGTGCTCAGCCTTCTTTATGTTCCAACTCTCACATCCATACATGACTCCTGAAAAACTGTAGCTTGCTACACAGACATATATTTGCAACGTGATGTCTCTGCTTTTAAATATGCTGTCTAGGTTGGTCACAGTTTTTCTTCCAGGAACAAGTGTCTTAATTTCATGGCTGCAGTTACCATCTGCAGTGATTTGGGAGCCCAAGAAAATAAAATCTGTCACTGTTTCCATTGTTTCCCCATCTATTTTCCATGAAGAGATGGGATTTGATGCCATACTCATACTCTTAGTTTCTTGATTGTTGGGTTTTAAGCCAGCTTTTTCACTCTCCTCTTTCACTTTAATCAAGAGGTTCTTTAGTTCCTCTTTGCTTTCTGCCATAAAGGTGGTGTCATCTGCATAACTGAGGTTATTGTTATTTCTCCCTGCAATCTTAATTCCAGCTTGTGCTTCATCCAGCTTGACATTTCATATGAAGCACTCTGCATATAAGTTAAAAGAGCAAGGTTACAATATATATCCTTGATGTACTCCTTTCCCAATCTGGAACCAGTCCATTGTTCCACATCCAGTTCTAACTGTTGCTTCTTGATCTGCATACAGATTTCTCAGGAGGCAGGTCAGATGGTCTGGTATTCCATCTCTTTAAGAATTTTTCACATTTTGTTGTGATCTACACAGTCAAAGGCTTTAGCATACTCAATGAGGAAGAAGTAGATATTCTTCTGGAATTCTCTTGCTTTTCTATGATCCAGTGGATGGTGGCAACTTATCTCTGGCTCCTCTGCCTTTTCTAAATCCAGCTTGAACATCTGGAAGTCTTGGTTCACATACTGTTGAAGCCTAGCTTAAAGAATTTTGAGCATTACTTTACTAGTGTGTGAGATGAGTGTGGTAGTTCAAACATTCTTTGGTATTGCCTTTCTTTGGGATTGGAATGAAAATTGACCTTTTCCAGTCCTGTGGCCACTGCTGAGTTTTCCAAATTTGCAGGCATATTGAGTGCAACACTTTCACAGCATCATCTTTTAGGATTTGAAATAGCTCAACTGGAATTCCATCACCTCCACTAGCTTTGTGTATAGTGATGCTTCCTAAGGTCCACTTCACTTTACTTTCCAGGATGTCTGGCTCTAGAAGAATGATCACACCATTGTGATAATCTGAGTCATGAAGATCTTTTTTGTACAGTGCTTCTGTGTATTCTTGCCACTTCTTCTTAATACCTTATGCTTCTGTTAGGTCCATACCATTTCTGTCCTTTATTGAGCCCATCTTTGCATGAAATGTTCCCTTGGTATATAATCATAATGGTGTGATCACTCACCTAGAGCCAGACATCCTGGAATGTAAAGTCAATGGGCCTGAGGAAGCATCACTATGAACAAAGCTAGTGGAGGTGATTGAATTCCAGTTGAGCTATTTCAAATCCTAAAAGATGATGCTGTGTAAGTGCTGCACTCAATATGCCAGCAAATTTGGAAAACTCAGCAGTGGCCACAGGACTGGAAAAAATCAGTTTTCGTTCCAATCCCAAAGAGAAGCAATGCCAAACAATGCTGAAACTATTGCACAATTGCACCTATGATGAAAAGGTTATCTTTTTTGGGTGTTAGTTCTTGAAGGTCTTATAGGTCACGACAGAACCATTCAACTTCAGCTTCTTCAGCATTAGTCATTAGGGCATCAACTTGGATACTGTGATATTGAATTGTTTGACTTGGAAACGAACAGAGATCGTTCTTTCATTTTTGAGACTGCACCAAGTACTGCATAGCTAATTTCATGGATGTTTTACATTCATTACACTTCCTCAGTGTCTAAATTTTTCTTTAGGACACCAAGATATAGAACTGGGACCATTACTTTAGGATCACTATTACAAAACCAATACACTTTCCATCCTTTTGCTCAACAATTCCGAGACAAAACAGATTTACTCTTCCCTAAGCTAAACAAGGCTGGTCAAGACTCCACCTACAATGCAGGAGACCCCAGTTTGATACCTGCATCAGGAAGATCCCCTGGATAAGGGATAGGCTACCCACTCCAGTATTCAAGGGCTTCCCTGGTGGCTCAGATGTTGAAGAATCTGTGTACAATGCAGGAGACCTGGGTTCAATCCCTGGGTTAAGAAGATCCTCTGAAGGATGTATGGCAACCCACTCCAGTATTCATGCCTGGAGAATTCCGACGGAGAGAGGAACCTGGTGGGCAACAGTCCATGGTGTTGCAAAGAGTTGGATCTGACTGAGTGACTAAGCACCCACTCACGTGCTAAGCAAGGTTGTGGACCAAAGTAAATATCTTTCTTATTAGGACAATACTTTGCTGATTAAGGGTCTCTTCAAGACCATCACTGTATCCGGCCTACCAAGACAAACAAAACTTGTCATAAACCCTGCCCATTCTACCTGTTCTCCATCCTAAAATCACTGAATCCATGTCCTAAAACACTATAGACATCCCTTCACTACTCTTCCTATTTTGAGACAATGTTAAAATGTTCTCACGTTTGCTTCACCCTTCCTGGAGTTAGTCTATTAATTCAGCTTTGCCACATCCACAAGCTTTTTTTCTGGTGATCTTTAAAAGAACTGACTATCAGCAATAAAGCTTTCTATCTACTAATTACACAGGTTGCTCTCTTTTTTACATATTTCAGTTTGTTACTGTCCCTTGTAAAGAACACAGTGACAAAAAAATATACACAATATTTCAGGTACAGCACAAATTCAAAAGAATCAAATGAATCACAAAACAGAATCAACAACCTTCCTAGATGTCTCAAATTATGTTTTGAAAGTAAATTTTCTAAAACTGAAATATATTCTCTAAATTTATAATTTTGAAATAGAAGTAAAAATTGACTACTAAATTTACTTCTAGTATAATTTGATTTATTAACACCTATAATCATAGGAATGAGGTAATTTTCTATTGATATAAAAGTTCCTTCAAACAACAAAATGAAAATAAAATAGTAGCAAATAAAATACAAAGCTGTATTTTATAAGAAGAACTGAATTCACTAGCCCTCAGGAATGCCATCAATAAATTACATGTTGGTTTTTCATTTTATTCCATTTTCTATGAAAAGAAACTATCTTAACCATTATATGTTGTTCATTTGCTTTGACTTAAGTGAATGTTATGTTTTATGGATTCTAAGAGCTTCTGTTCATCTAGAAGATATGCCAATGTTTTAAACATTTTTATTGTATTAAGATTCATCACCGCTGACCCCTGTGTATCAGTTTGTAGCATACTGAAAGAACAAATGATACTTGGCAATATTTTCTTCCATTATTATACTAAAATATTATATGCTTGAAATACTATCCAGTAAATCATTTTTTTCTGTGATGTTTTGAAGATTAGCTCTATATGTTCAATATGCAGTAAACTATGAGTCATGATTCAATTCCTAGCCTTAATTTTAAAAATGTATACATTTACTGGGTATCTACTTTGTTCCAGGAATGGTACTAGATTCTAGGATATAAAGAAAACATATAATTAAAAAAATAGTTTCATTCACTTGATTCAAAAAAATAAGTTCATTCACTTAATTCAAAACTCAAAAGGCAAGGACTTCCCTGGCAATCCACTGGATAAGACTCCCCTTTTCCACTGCAGGGGGCATTGGTTAGATCCCTGGTTAGGGAACTAAGATCACGCATGCCACACCACACTACCAAAAAAAAAAAAAAAAAATCAAAATGCATACAATATAAAATGACCCTCTTAAAATATTGCCCTCTAACAGGAAGAGACAGTGTTTGCAATTTCTCAGGTATAAACAGAACAATAGTTGCATATGCAGATAAAATACACATTACATATCCTCTTTTTAAAATTAAATGTACTGAGGTATAACTTACAAATATTATACTCAGTTAAGTATAAACTTCAAATGAATATGACGAATGTATACAGTATGTCCATACTACCAAAAATCAAGATATAGAATATTTCCATCATCGCCAAAAGTTCATTTTGTACCATTTTACAATCAGCACCTGTACCCTCTTGTCACAACAAGAAATCACTGATTTTTTTCTGCCATATAAACTTTTCCATTTCTAGAATTTGATGTGTATGGAATCATACAGTTTATATACTGTTTATGCCTGATTATTTTCTTCTTTCATAATATTTCTGAGTTTCACCCATATAGTTTTTATGCATCAGCATTAATAGTTTATTGCTTTTTACTGCTAACTATATCACATTGATATAGTACATTTTACTTATCTGTTCACCTATTGATACAAATTAATATTATTTCTAGTTTTGGGTTTCATGAGTAAAGCTGCTATGAGCATTTATATATAAGTCTTACATGACCATATGCTTTTATTTTAGTTGAATACATTTTTAGTAATAGAATTTCTGAATCACAGAATAAGTATATAATATTTTCTATAAGAAACTGCCAATCATTTTCCAAAGTAGTCATATTATTTAAGTTCACAAAGGCAATCAATGAAGCTAAAAGTTATACATTTTCTCCATCACTTGATATTGCTAATATTTGTAAAGCCATTTTAGTGGTTATTTATCAGTATTGCATTATAGTATGAATTTATATTTCCTTAACTATCAAGACTCTTGAGAGTCCCTTGGGCTGCAAGCAGATCCAACCAGTCCATTCTGAAGGAGATCAGCCCTGGGATTTCTTTGGAAGGAATGATGCTAAAGCTGAAACTCCAGTACTTTGGCCACCTCCTGCCCAAGAATATTGGAGTGGCCTATCCCTTCTCCAGGGGATCATCGCAACCCAGGACTCATTGGAAAAGACTGTGATGCTGGGAAGGATTGGGGGAGGAGGAGAAGGGGACGACGGAGGATGAGATGGCTGGAGGACATCACCAACTCGATGGATGTGAGTCTGAGTGAACTCTGGGAGTTGGTGATGGACAGGGAGGCCTGGCGTGCTGCGATTCATTGAGTCGCAAAGAGTCGGACATGACTGAGCACTGGACTGAACTGAACTAACAATTGTTCACTATCTTTTCAAATTCTAGCTGTCCATTTGTTTGTTTTGTTTCATCTTTGAAACCAAAAAGTGCCTGTGTCCAATTTTTTTGCCCCTTTTCAGGGTTTCTTATTAAGTCATTGGGGTTCTTTGAAAGTAAAAGAGAAAGTCACTCAGTTGTGTCCAATTCTTTGCTACCCTACAGACTGTAGTTTATGGAATTCTCCAGGCAAGAATACTGCAGTGGGTAGCCTTTCCGTTCTCCATGGGATCTTCCCAACCCAGAGACTGAAGCCAGGTCTCCTGCATTACAGGCAGATTCTTTATCAGCTGAGCCACAAGGGAAGCCCAAGAATATTGGAGTGGCCTATCCCTTCTCCAGGGGATCCTCACAACCCAGGAATCGAATGGGTTCTAGGAATCAAACCAGGGTCTCCTGCATTGTAGGCAGATTCTTTACCAACTGAGCTATCAGGGAAGCCCTTTATTCTGGATATAACTCCTGTGTCATCTGATTAGTCTCCTTGGCTGTTATAACAAAATACTACAGACAGCGTGGTTTAAACTGCAGGATTGTATTTTCTCACAGTAACGGAAGCTGGGAAGTCCAAGATCAAGTTGTTGGCTGACTGGATTCCTAGTGACTTCTTGGCTTGCAGATGACTGCCTTCTTGTTGTGTCTTCATGTGGCAGAGAGAGAAAGAGCGAATTCCTGGTGTCTCTTCTTGTAAAATACTAATCCGATACTGGATCAAGGCCTAAACTCTATGACCTCATTTAACTATAACTACTTTCTTATTGCTCAGTTGGTAGAGAATCTGCCTGCAATGCAAGAGACCTTGTTTGATTCCTGGGTCAGGAAGATCCCCGGAGGAGGAATAGGCTATCCACTCCAGTATTCTTGAGCTTCCCTTATGGTTCAGCTAGTAAAGAATCCACCTGCAGTACAGGAGACCTGAATTCGATCTCTGGGTTGGGGAGATCCCCTTGAGAAGGGAAAGGTTACCCATTGTATGCCACAAGACCCAGGACAGCCAAATAAATAAAAATATTAAACAATAAAAATACCTTTTTAGTTGAACTTTGTATTATATTAGCTATTATGCTTCTTTCTAGAGGATGCAAAAATAATATATTCTTGTTCTCATAAAACAGAAGCTATATATTAAGTAAACTATTCAATTGGGGAGACATTCATTTATAGTTTTAAAACCTGCACCCACTGATTAAGTGGTTCTTTGAATTTTCTGGAACTAGATATTTTCCCATAAAGGAATAGCTTCAAACCCTCTATTACTTCAAACTAATCAGAAATAAATCATTGGTAAACTTAGTAAAATGTTCTTGGAATTATCAGAGCAGAAATGTTGAAAACACTCAAGAAAATATAGTTTGGAAACACCAACTGCTAACCAATAAAATGCCCAATTCTAAACTATACTTGTTTATTTCAGTTCAGTCGTGTCCGACTCTTTGCGATCCCATGAATCACAGCACGCCAGACCTCCCTGTCCATCACCAAATCCTGGAGTTCACTCAGACTCATGTCCATCGAGTTGGTGATGCCATCCAGCCATCTCATCCTCGGTCGTCCCCTTCTCCTCCTGCCCCCAATCCCTCCCAGCATCACAGTCTTTTCCAATGAGACAACTCTTCGATTGAAGTGGCCAAAGTACTGGAGTTTCAGCTTTAGCATCATTCCTTCCAAAGAACACCCAGGGCTGATCTCCTTCAGAATGGACTGGTTGGATCTGCTTGCAGTCCAAGGGACTCTCAAGAGTCTTCTCCAACACCACAGTTCAAAAGCATCAATTCTTCGGTGCTCAGCTTTCTTTGCAGTCCAACTCTCACATCCATACATGACCACAGGAAAAACCATAGCCTTGACTAGTGGACCTTTGTCGGCAAAGTAATGTCTCTGCTTTTCAATATGCAATCTAGGTTGGTCATAACTTTTCTTCCGAGGAATAAGAATGTTATCATTAATCATATATCCAAAGACTATACCTCAAAAAGTGAATCTTTGTCAGTATTTTGTGTGTTTCTGAGAAGATACCATAATGACTGATTTCACTTCTACTGTGATTATGCTTTATTTTACTCCATGTGTGGCATTAAGTTAGTTTTTCTCAGAGTCTTCAAAAATAAGTTGGAGGTGGGGTCAATAATACTTTCTCATTCCCACTTTATAGTAGATTGCAAATACAAAAAAAAAAAAAAAAAAGTTGCTTTTTTAATTCAGTCACTTAGACATGTCCGATTCTTTGAGACCCTATGGACTTCAGTGCATCAGACTTCCTTGTCCTTCACTATCTCTCAGAGTTTGTTCACACTCATGTACATTGCATTGCTGATGCTATCCAACCATCTTATATTCTGCCTCACCCTTCTCCTCCTGTTCTCAGTCTTTCCCAGAATCAGACTCATTGGAAAACCAATGAGTCAGCTCTTTGCATCAGGTGGCCAAAACATTGGAGCTTCAGTTAAGCATTAGTCCCTGCCATAAATACTCAGGGTTGATTTCCTTTAGAATTGGTTTGATCTCCTTGTAGTCCAGAGGATTCTCAAGAGTCTTTGGGGATAAATACCCAAGGAAAGTCTAAAAGAATGAATCTCAAGCTCTTTTCATATATAATTAAAACATATATGCAGGTGTACTTAAACGTAAGCTATGTGAAGTTTACTAAGCTATGTGAAGAAGAGGAAGAGTAATGAAGCCACTCTCATTCACATACTCTCCTTAAACAAGTAAGGGATCATATAGTTCATATACATAAATGTCCTAGTTAGAAAGAGAGGCTAAATTAAAAGCCTTATGAAGGGTCCATCATCGTGAGAACACACTTTTTTCTTTTGATTCACTTATTTATGGAGAGGAGATGATTAAAGTTAGAAGGAAGAAGTTGTAAAAATGTCTTTTCTTCCGATTCATTCAAAAGTTTAAGAATTTGCTATTGAGTACACATGTGTGTTTGGAGAAGGCAATGGTACCCCACTCCAGTACTCTTGCCTGGAAAATCCCATGCAGAATCCCAGGGATGGTGGAGCCCAGTGGGCTGCCATCTACGGGGGTAGCACAGAGTTGGACACAACTGAAGTGACTTAGCAGCAGCATAACACATGTGTTTGAGGGCTGACTCTAGCATTGTTCAACAGTATGATCTTACTACATCTCTGTCCTTAACAGTTATGAAACTCATTGCATAATGAGCAACAAAGTAACCATCTGAAATTTTGAGACAAACACACATGATAATGATTTTACTTTAACTTCTACATTTGCTTTACTTTTTCCCCTAATTTACTTTTCACATAAGTTCTATCTCACTTTAACATTATAAGACCATGGTGAGTAGATAGTAGTTGTAATTGTTTTATTGTTGGTAAAATGACTAGGATTTAGTGCTCATCATTTAAGTTATTTTAGATAATATATTTTGTTTTTTTTAATTAATTCATTTATTATAATTGGAGGCTAATTACTTTACAATATTGTAGTGGTTTTTGAGATACACTCACATGTTATCAGCCATGGGTGTACATGTGCTCCACATGCTGAACCCCTCTCCCACCTCCCTCCCCATCCCATCCCTCAAGGTCATCCCAGTGCACCAGCCCTGAGTGCCCTGTCTCATGCATTGAGCCTGGACTGGTGATCTATTTCACATATGGTAATATACATGTTTCAATGCTATTCTCTCAAATCAATATATTTTGAACACCTGATATATGTAAGATACTGATGGGGTAGACAATAATATATATTCAAAACAATGCTTGTTCCAAAGGTGCATATGATATTCTAAGATACACGATATTCTATGAATATCAAAATATAATAAATAAGTATACAAGTGACATGAGCAAGGCATAGAAAAATCTCTCTAGAGTTCAGCAAATTAAAATCATTTTAACTGTAATTATATGTGAATAATTATGGAGAGTCTAGAATTCGAGCTAAGATTTGATGATAAAATATGTGCTGGAATAGGAATAACTAAGAAAAGATATGACATCTTATTATAATCCTGCAGTAGTTACTATTTGTTTAGCACTTATCTATGCCAAGTCTTACACTAAGTGCTTTTACTGTACTAATTAGTTTATGAATAATCACATCAGCTCTAGGAGATAGACAGTATGTTCCCTTTATTTAGATGTGGAAACTATGTTCAGCCTTTTATAATATACCTAAGTCACGCAGCTGATAAGCCGCAAGTTCAGGATTTAAGTTCACCTTGACTACAGAGCCTCCTGACTGCAGTCAACAGAATCAGGCTCCGTCTTAGTCAATCAAGTTTGAACAATTAGGAAAGCATATGATACATCATCACTTAAAAGATATTGAAAATTTTAAAACATTTAGATTGGTGTTTCTTGAGTATCCAAAACAGAATTTACTTTCATACCATGATAGTTTATAGCAAACATTACCAAAAAAGTGAATTCCATCTTCAGAAAGATAGAAAAAACAATTGCAATATAGAAAGGAAATCAATTAAAAAGAATAATGAGATATTTCAAAATGGTTTCCTTTCCCTACTGGTGCGGGTAGTACAAGGGGATTTTTCTCTGATATTTAGAGGTTTCAACCAAGGGATCTGGTTGAACTGGAGGTAAAATTCACAAAAGTGTAGGGATCCGTCTATGACTGGGTTCCCTGCATTTTTTAACTGTCAGAGTTGTCCACGCAGAGCCTCCAGCAATTTGATTGTGTAGGTCTATTGCAGCACTGGTTCTCTTGGCTGTTTCTGCTTGTGAGTCTCTGCTCAGGTTCTTTAGGGAGAAGCAGAGCTCTGAGCTCCCTCCCCTAAATCACCACTCCAAGGCTGAGACCAGTAAGCTCGTGGAAGCAGCTCCAGTTCGGGGGGCCTTGCGATTAGAACTGACCCTGTCTCCAGAGGCCACACCAAAGATCAAGGGTTTGAGGAAAGATAGTGCCTCCCAGCCACCCTTTTTGCTTAAAATGGATCCATTCTCAACAAAATGAGATGGAGAAGCCTTGAGGCTATTGTAAAAGTAAAACTGAAACCCAGAAGCAGGAGACTTAAGCCCAAATCCTGAGAACGTCAGAGAACTCCTGAACCCAGGGAACATTAATTGATAGGAGCTCATCAAACGCCTCCATACCTACACTGAAACCAAGCACCACCCAAGGGCCAACAAGATCCAGAGCAAGACATACCATGCAAATTCACCAGTAACACAGGACCACACAGCTGAGTTTCAATATACAGGCAGCTCAAATCACTCCAAAACCATAGTCGTCTCCTAACTCATTTCTGGACACTTCATTGCATTCCAGAGAGAAGAAATACAGCCATACCCAACAGAACTCTGACAAAATCTTCCCTATCCAAGAAACCTAGACAAACCACTGATACAACCCCACCCATAGCAAGGGAACCCCAAAATTAAGAGAATTCCACAAATTCCCAGAATACAGAAAGGTCACACTAAACACAGCAATAAAACCAAGATGAAGAGACAGAGGAATGCCCAGCAGGTAAAGGAACAGGACAAATGCCCACCAAACCAAGCAAAAGAGGAAGAGATAGGGAATCTACCTGAGAAAGAATTCCGAATAATGGTAGTGAAACTGATCCAAAATCTTGAAATCAAAATGGAAGCACAAATAAATAGCCTGGAGACAAGGATTGAGAAGATGCAAGAAAGGTTTAATAAGGACCTAGAAGAAATAAAAAAGAGTCAATATACAATGAATAATGCAATAAATGAGATCAGAAACACTCTGGAGGCTACAAATAGTAGAATATCAGAGGCAGAAGATAGGATTAGTGAAATAGAAGATAGAATGGTAGAAATAAATGAATCAGAAAGGAAAAAAGAAAAAATAGTGAAACTGATCCAAAATCTTGAAATCAAAATGGAAGCACAAATAAATAGCCTGGAGACAAGGATTGAGAAGATGCAAGAAAGGTTTAATAAGGACCTAGAAGAAATAAAAAAGAGTCAATATATAATGAATAATGCAATAAATGAGATCAGAAACACTCTGGAGGCTACAAATAGTAGAATATCAGAGGCAGAAGATAGGATTAGTGAAATAGAAGATAGAATGGTAGAAATAAATGAATCAGAAAGGAAAAAAGAAAAACGAATTAAAAGAAATGAAGACAATCTCAGAGACCTCCAGGACAACATGAAACCCTCCAACATTTGAATTATAGGAGTCCCAGAAGAAGAAGACCAAAAGAAAGACCATGAAAAAATACTTGAGGAGATAATAGTTGAAAACGTCCCTAAAATAGGGAAGGAAATAATCACCCAAATCCAAGAAACCTAGAGAGTTCCAAACAGGATAAACCCAAGGTGAAACACCCCAAGACACATATTAATTAAATTAACAAAGACCAAACACAAAGAACAAATATTAAAAGCAGCAAGGGAAAAACAACAAATAACACACAAGGGGATTCCCATAAGAATGATTGCAGATCTTTCAATAGAAACTCTTCAGGCCAGGAGGGAATGGCAAGACATACTTAGAGTGATGAAAGAAAATGACCTACAGCCCAGATTACTGTACCCAGCAAGGATCTCATTCAAATCTGAAGGGGAAATCAAAAGCTTTACAGACAAGCAAAAGCTGAGAGAATTCAGCACCACCAAACTAGCTCTCCAACAAATGCTAAAGGATTTTTTCTAGACAGGAAACACAAAAATGGCATATAAACCTGAACTCAAAACAATGGAGTAAATGGCAACGGGATCATACTTATCAATAATTACCTTAAATGTAAATGGGTTGAATGCCAAAACCAAAAGGCAGAGACTGGCTCATTGGATACAAAAACAAGACCCCTATATTTGCTGCTTACAAGAGACCCACCTCCAAACAAGGGACACATACAGACTGAAAGTGAAAGGATGGAAAAAGATTCCATGCAAATAGAGACCAAAAGAAAGCAGGAGTGGCAATACTCATATCCGATAAAATAGACTTTAATAAAAGGCTGTGAAAAGAGACAATGAAGGCCACTACATAATGATTACAGGATCAATCCAAGAAGATATAACAATTATAAATATATATGCACCCAACATAGGACCACCGCAATATGTAAGACAAATATTAACAACTATGAAAGGGGAAATAAACAATAACACAATAATAGTGGGAGACTTTAATACCCCACTCACATATATGGACAGATCAACTAAACAGAAAATTAACAAAGAAACACAAACTTTAAATGATACAATAGACCAATTAGATCTAATTTATATCTATAGAACATTTCACCCCAAAACAATGAATTTCACCTTTTTCTCAAGTGCTCACGGATCCTTCTCCAAGATTGATCACATTCTGGGCAATAAAGCTAACCCTGATAAATTCAAAAAAATTGAAATCATTCCAGGCATCTTTTCTTACCATAGTGGATTAAGATTAGATCTCAATTACAGGAGAAAAACTATTAAAAATTCCAACATATGGAAGCTGAACAACACACTTCTGAATAATCAACAAATCACAGAAGAAATAAAAAAAGAAATCAAAATATGCATGGAAACAAATAAAAATGAAAACACAACAACCCAAAACCTGTGGGACACTATAAAAGCAGTGCTAAGAGGAAAGTTCATAGCAATACAGGCATACCTCAAGAAACAAGAAAAAAGTCAAATAAATAACTTAACTCTACACCTAAAGCAACTAGAAAAGGAAGAAATGGAGAACCCCAGAGCTAGTAGAAGGAAAGAAATCATAAAAATTAGGGCAGAAATAAATGCAAAAGAAACAAAAGAGACCATAGCAAAAATCAACAAAGCCAAAAGCTGGTTCTTTGAAAGGATAAATAAAATTGANATAACTTAACTCTACACCTAAAGCAACTAGAAAAGGAAGAAATGGAGAACCCCAGAGCTAGTAGAAGGAAAGAAATCATAAAAATTAGGGCAGAAATAAATGCAAAAGAAACAAAAGAGACCATAGCAAAAATCAACAAAGCCAAAAGCTGGTTCTTTGAAAGGATAAATAAAATTGATAAACCATTAGCCAGACGCATCAAGGAACAGAGGAAGAAAAATCAAATCAATAAAATTCTAAATGAAAATGGAGAGAGCACAACAGACAACACAGAAATACAAAGGATCATAAGAGACTACTATCAGCAATTATATTCCAATAAAATGGACAACGTGGAAGAAATGGACAAATTCTTAGAAAAGTACAATTTTCCAAAATTGAACCAGGAAGAAATAGAAAATCTTTACAGACCCATCACAAGCATGGAAATTGAAACTGTAATCAGAAACCTTCCAGCAAGCAAAAGCCCAGGTCCAGACAGCCTCACGATGAATTCTACCAAACATTTTGAGAAGAGCTAACACCTATCCTACTCAAACTCTTTCAGAAAATTGCAGAGGAAGGTAAACTTCCAAACTCATACTGGGGTTCAATCCCTGGGTCGGGAAGATTTCCTGGAGAAGGAAATGGCAACCCACTCCAGTATTCTTGCCTGGAAAATCCCACGGACAGAGGAGCCTGGTAGGCTATAGTCCATGGGGTTGCAAAGACTTGGACACGACTGAGCGACTTCACTTTCAGTTTCTATATAATATGAATAGCTATAATCTTTGAATAAGAAAGCCCTTCTGCTTCACAAGTGAATTCTACCAAAAATTTAAAGAAGCACTAACACCCATCCTACTCAAACTCTTCCAGAAAATTGCAGAGGAAGGTAAACTGCCAAACTCATTCTATGAGGCCACCATCACCCTAATAAAACCAGACAAAGATGCCACAAAAAAAGAAAAGTACAGGTCAATATCACTGATGAACATAGATGTAAAAATCCTTAACAAAATTCTAGCAATCAGAATCCAACAACACATTAAAAAGATCATACACCATGACCAAGTGGGCTTTATCCCAGGGATGCAAGGATTCTTCAATATCCACAAATCAATCAATGTAATTCACCACATTAACAAATTGAAAAATAAAAGCCATATGGTTATCTCAATAGATGCAGAGAAAGCCTTTGACAAAATTCAACATCTATTTATGATAAAAACTCTCCAGAAAGCATGAATAGAGGGAACATACCTCAACATAATGAAAGCTATATATGACAAACTCACAGCAAACATTATCCTCAATGGTGAAAAACTGAAAGCATTTCCCCTAAGGTCAGGAACAAGACAAGGGTGCCCACTCTTACCACTACTATTCAACATAGTTTTGAAACTTTTAGCCACAGCAATCAGAGAAGAAAAAGAAATAAAAGGAATCCAGATTGGAAAGAAGTAGTAAAACTCTCACTGTTTGCAAATGACATGATCCTTTACGTAGAAGACCCTAAAGTCACCACCAGAAAATTACTAGACCTAATCAATGCATATAGTAAAGTTGCAGAATATAAAATTAACACACAAAATCCCTCGCATTCCTATACAATAACAATGAGAAAACAGAGAAATTAAGGAAACAATTCCATTTACCATTGCAATGAAAAGAATAAAATACTTAGGAATAAATCTACCAGGCGAGCGGACAAGAAGAGATACCCTATGTCCAAGGTCAGTAGCTGCAGCTGTGAGGAGATACGCCACGTCCAAGGTAAGAGAAACCCCAGTAAGACAGTAGGTGGTGAGAGAGGGCATCAGAGGGCAGACACAGTGAAACCACAGTCACAGAAAACTAACCAATCTAATCACATGGATCACAGCCTTGTCTAATTCAATGAAACTATGAGCCATGCTATGTAGGCCACCCAAAACAGACAGGTCATGGTGGAGAGTTCTGAGAAAATGTGGTCCACTGGAGAAGGGAATGGCAAACCACTTCAGTATTCTTGCCTTGAGAACCCCATGAACAGTATGAAAGGCAAAAAGACACTGAAAGATGAACTCCCCAAGTCAGTAGCTGCCCAATATGCTACTGGAGATCTGTGGAGAAATAACTCCAGAAAGAAGAGATGGAGCCAAAGCAAAAGCAACACCCAGTTGTGGATGTGACTGGTGATAGAAGCAAGGTCTGATGCTGTAAACAGCAATATCAGAGGAACCTGGAATGTTAGGTCCATGAATCAAGGCAAATTGGAAGTGGCCAACAGGAGATGGCAAGAGTAAATGTGGACATTTTAGGAATAAGCAACTTAAAATGGACTGGAATGGGTGAATTTAATGCAGATGACCATTATATCTACCACTGTTGGCAAGAACCCCTTAGAAGAAACAGATTATCCATCATAGTCAACAAGAGTCCAAAATGCAGTAGTTGGATGCAATCTCAAAAATGACAGAATGATATCTGTTTGTTTCCAAGGCAAACCATTCAATATCATGGTAATCCAAATCTATGCTACAACCAGTAATGCTGAAGAAGCTGAAATTTAACGGTTCTATGACGACCTACAAGACCTTTTCGAACTAACACCCCAAAAAAGATGCCCTTTTCATTATAGGGGACTGGAATGCAAAAGCATGATGTCAAGAAACACCTGAAGTTACTGGCAAATTTGGCCTTGGAGTACAGAATGAAGCAGGGCAAAGACTAATAGAATTTTGCCAAGAGAACACACTGGTCATAACAAACACCGTCTTCTAACAACACAAGAAAAGACTCTACACATGGACATCACCAGCTGGCCAACACTGAAATCAGATTGATTATATTCTTTGCAGCCAAAGATGGAGAAGCTCTATAAGGTCAACAAAAACAAGAATGGGAGCTAACTGTGGCTCAGATCAGAAACTCCTTATTGCCAAATTCAGACTTAAATCGAAGAAAGTAGGGAAAACCACTAGACCATTCAGGTATGACCTAAATCAAATTCCCTATGATTATACAGTGGAAGTGAGAAATAGATTTAAGGGTCTAGATCTGACAGCCAGAGTGCCTGATGAACTATGGACGGAGGTTCATGACACTGTACAGGAGACAGGGATCAAGACAATCCCCAAGAAAAAAAATGCAAAAAAGCAAAATGGCTGTCAGAGGAGGCCTTACAAATAGCTGTGAAAAGAAGAGAAGCAAAAAGCAAAGGAGGAAAGGAAAGGTATACCCATTTGAATGCAGAGTTTCAAAGAATAGCAAGGAGAGATAAGAAAGCCTTCCTCAGTGATCAGTGCAAGAAATAGAGGAAAACAATAGAATGGGAAAGACTTAGAGATCTCTTCAAGAAAATCAGAGCTACCAACGGAACATTTCATCCAACAGTGGGCTCAATAAAGGACAAAAATGGTATGGAGCTAATAGAAACAGAAGATATTAAGAAGAGGTGGCAAGAATACACAGAAGAACTATACAAAAATGATCTTCATGACCCAGATAACCATGATGGCGTACTCATTCACCTAGAGCCAGACATCCTGGAATGTGAAGTCAAATAGGCCTTGGGAAGCATCACTACCAACAAAGCTAGTATAGGTGATGGAATTCCAGTTGAGCTATTTCAAATCCTAAAAGATGATGCTGTGAAAGTGCTGCACTCAATATGGCAGCAAATTTGGAAAACTCAGCAGTGGCCACATGACTGGAAAAGGTCAGTGTTCATTCTAATCCCAAAGGAAGGCAATGCCAAAGAATGTTCAAACTACTGTACAACTGCACTCATCTCACATGCTAGCAAAGTAAAGCTCAAAATTTTCCATACCAGGTTTCAACAGTATGTGAACTGCGAACTTCCAGATGTTCAAGCTGGATTTAGAAAAAGCAGAGGAACCAGAGATCAAATTGGCAACATCCACTGGATAATCAAGAAAAGAAGATAGTTCCAGAAAAACATCTACTTCTGCTTTATTGACTATGCCAAAACCTTTGACTGTGTGGATCACAATATAACTGTGGAAGTTTTTGAAAGAGATGGGAATACCAGACCACCTGACCTGCCTCTTGAGAAATCTGTATGCAGGTCCAGAAGCAACAGTTAGAACTGGACATGGAACAACAGACTGGTTCCAAATAGGGAAAAGAGTACATCAAGGCTGTATATTGTCACCCTGTTTATTTAACTTCTATGCAGAGTACATCTTTAGAAATTCTGGGCTGGATGAAGCCCAAGCTGAAATCAAGATTGCCGGGAGAAATATCAATAACCTCAGATATGCAGATGACACCACCCTTATGGCAGAAAGTGAAGAGGAACTCAAGACCTCTTGATGAAAGTAAAAGAGGAAAGTGAAAGAGTTGGCTTAAAGCTCAACATTCAGAAAACTAAGTTCATGGCATGTGGTCCCATCACTTCATCCAAATAGATGGGGAAACAGTGGAAACAGTGACTGACTTTATTTTGGGGGGCTCCAAAATCACTGTAGATCGTGACTGTAGCCATGAAATTAAAAGACGCTTACTCCTTGGAAGGAAATTATGACCAACCTAGACGTGCTGCGATTCATGGGGTTGCAAAGAGTCGGACACGTCTGAGCAACTGAACTGAACTGAACTGAGACAGCATATTAAAAAGCAGAGACATTACTTTGCCAACAAAGGTCTGTCTAGTTAAGGCTATGGTTCTTCCAGAAGTCATGTTGGATGTGAGAGCTGGATTATAAAGAAAGGTGAGCACCAAAGAATTGATGCTTTTGAATTGTGGTGTTGGAGAAGACTCTTGAGAGTCCCTTGGATTGCAAGGAGATCCAACCAGTCCATCCTAAAGGAGATCAATCCTGAATGTTCATTGGAAGGACTGATGTTGAAGCTGAAACTCCAATACTTAGGCTACCTGATGTGAAGAGCTGATTCATTTGAAAAGACCCTGATGCTGGGAAAGACTGAAGGCAGGAGGAGAAGGGGACGACAGAGGATGAGATGGTTAGATGGCATCACCGACTTGATGGACATGAGTCTGGGTAAACTCCGGGAGTTGGTGATGGACAGGGAGGCCTGGCATGCTGCGGTCCACAGGATTGCAAATAGCTGGACATGACTAAGTGACAGAACTGAACTAAAGTGAAAGAAAAAAAAGACCTATATATAGAAAACTATAAAACATTGATGAAAGAAATCAAAGATGACACAAATAGATGGAAAAATACAACATATTCATGCCCGGAAGAATCAATAAAGTGAAAATGAGTATACTACCCAAAGCAATCTATAGATTCAATGCAATCCCTATCAAGCTACCAACAGTATTTTTCAGAGAACTAGAACAAATAATTTCACAATTTGTATGAAATACAAAAAACCTTGAATAGCCAAAGCAATCTTGAGAAAAAGGAATGGAACCAGAGGAATTAACCTGCCTGACTTCAGACTATACCACAAAGCTACTGTCATTAAGACAGTATGTACTGGCACAAAGACAGAAATATAGATCAATGGAACAAAGCCCAGAAATAAGAAAGCCCAGAGATAAATCCACACACCTATGGATAACTTATCTTTGACAAAGGAGGCAAGAATATACAATGGAGAAAAGACAATCTCTTTCACAAATAGTGCTGGGAAAACTGTTCAACCACTTGTAAAAGAATGTATGTAACTAGAACATTTTCTAATACCATACACAAAAATAAACTCAAAATGGATTAAACATCTAAATGTAACACCAGAAACTATAAAACTCCTAGAAGAAAACATAGGCAAAACACTCTTTGACATAAATCATAGCAGGATCCTCTATGATCCACCCCCCAGAGTAGTGAAAATAAAAGCAAAAATAAACAAATGGGACCTAATTAGAAGCATTTGTACAACAAAGGAAATTATAAGCAGGGTGAAAAGATAGTCTTCAGAATGGGAGAAAATAATAGAAAATGAAGCAACTGCAATTAATATAAAAAATATACAAGCAGCTCAGGCAGCTCAATTCCAGAAAAAGAAATGATCCAATCAAAAAATGGGCCAAAGAACTAAACAGACATTTCTCCAAAGAAGACATACAGATGGCTAACAGGCACATGAAAAGATGCTCAACATCACTCATTATCAGAGAAATGCAAAACCACAATGAGGTACCATCCCATGCTGGTCAGAATGGCTGCTATCAAAAAGATTACAAACAATAAATGCTGCAGAGGGTACAGAGAAAAGGGCACCCTCTTACACTGTTGGTGGGAATGCAAACTAGTACAGCCACTATGGAGAACAGTGTGGAGATTCCTTTAAAAACTGGAAAAACTGCCTTATGACCCAGCAATCCCACTGCTGGGCATACACACTGAGGAAACCAGAATTGAAAGAGACGTGTACTCAATGTTCATCGCAGCATTGTTTACAATAGCAGGGACATGGAAGCAACCTAGATGTCCATCAGCAGACGAATGGACAAGAAAGCTGTGGTACATATACACAATGGAATATTACTCAGCTATTTAAAAAAATGCATTTGAATCAGTTCTAATGAGGTGGATGAAACTGGAGCCCATTATACAGAGTGAAGTAAGCCAGAAAGAAAAACACCAATACAGTATATTAATGCATATATATGGAATTTAGAAAGATGGTAACGATGATCCTATATGTGAGATAGCAAAAGAGACACAGATGTAAAGAACAGACTTTTGGACTCTGTGGGAGAAGGCAAGGGTGAGATGATTTGACAGAACAGCAATGAAACATGTATATTACCATATGTGAAATAGATCACCAATCCAGGTTCAATGCATGAGACAGGGCGCTCAGGCCTGGTGCACTGGGACAACACTGAGGGATGAGATTGGGAGGAAGATAGGAGGGGGCTTTAGGAAGGGGGACGCATGTACACCCATGGGTGATTCATGTCAATGTGTGGCAAAAACCACTATAATACTGTAAAGTAATTAGCCTCCAATTAAAATTAATTAATTAAAAAATAAATTAATTTTAGAAAAGAAAGCCCTTCTGAACATAATATAAAGAGAGAAAACAAAAAGGAAAGACTGATATTTAACTTGATGAAAAATCTCCAAAAAACTGAAACAAATCAAAAGGTAAATGGAAAAACTAGAAAAAATTACCACAGTCACATGGCAGGCATATGACCAATTAAAAACAAAAAAGTGTTTCATCTCAGTAGTAAGCAATATTACATAAAACTGGTACATTAGAATTTTTTTCTCAGTGGGATAACTGAAAACAATTTAGCTATAAACATAGTTATTTCATGCAAAAACATTACAGCTGACCCTCGGACAACACTGGGGTTAGGGATGTGAACCCTCTGTGAAATCGGAAGTCCACACATATGGTCATTTAGCGTCGGCCCTCTGTGTATGTAGTCCCTCTGCATCCGCAGTTTAACCAACCTCAACAGAAAAAAAATCAATGTGTAAATAAACACAAGCAGTTCAAACCTGCGCTGTTCAAGGGTCAACGTATTACTTAATGATCTGAAATGTTCACCATCTCTGTATGTAATTGAAAAGTGGTCATGTTAAATTTATATATTATTGGGGAGAAAGTATAAACCCATATAGCAAAGTGGAAGCACAACAAAGTATCAATGATAGTTTTCTTTAGGTGAATGAGATTAGGGTCAGTTTTTCTCCCACTGTATCTGCAACTGGCGATCATAAAGATACCTGTTATCTTCACAGTTAACTGTGAGAATTAGATGAAATAATAAATTTAAGTACTTAATATAATATCTAGCAAATATATATTAAGCTCTCAAATATTTAGTTTTGCATTATAAGTTCTTTACTTAGCTATTTCTAACTAAGCTATTCACTTAGTTATTTCTAGAATTTTTACAACAAATGGCACTTTTTAAAACAGAAAATCTTAATTATAAGGTACACTCATTTTTTATGAAGTGTTATATTTCATTAAATAAAGTTTAAAATTATCTTCTAAGTAGATTATACTAAAATGAAAATAAAAAGGTATATAAATCTATGTCCACAAAGGATCTGTAGTCTACAAACAACAAATAAAAATGTGATGTGTGAAATGTGCCATAAGAAAACCAAAATGCTACAGGGTATAGAGGAAAAAGGAAAGATCATATCCAGGTTTTCTGTGTTTGGGGCTGGAACAGGGAAATGAGAAAAAACATCAGGGTAGATGACATGTGAAATGAACCTTGAGCAAAGCTGGGAACGATTCAGCATTGTGACAGGAGTGCTCTGATCTGGCTAGAAGGAAAAACTGGAAACAGTATCACTAAAGTTATTTAGGCTGAAGCTACACTGTAGAACAATGCTTTCAAACTTATTTGACAGTGACCCACGTTAAGCAATGTTTTACTTCATGACTCAATACATAAACATGTCAGTGTATGTATATATATTTGTATTTATGTATATAAACATGTACCTGGAACAAATTTCATAAAATATGAAAAGATGTCATATATGCTGATGACTTTTTTTTGAGAGTGCTGGTAGCAACCTACTAAATTTATTTTAGGACTGGTTAAATGGATTGGGACTCTTCATTTGAAAACCTTGAGGGCTTTAGTAAATGATTCAACAGACACTGAAGCTTAAGGACATGGTGCGGCAGGATGGAAATCTTAGTCTTTAAAAAGTCATCTATTAACAGTGTATAAGATAAATTACCTAGAATTAGAAGGCAGGAGGCAGGAAGTCTTATTAGGTTACTGAAATAATACCAGTAAGAGATAATAAGATTCTAAATTAGAGAAATGTAAAGTGGAAGAGAAGATATATCTGAGAACTATTTCAGAGATTAAAAATTCCCAAACTTTGAGAAACAGAAAAGTGAAAAGGGAGATTCACAGTCGGAATATCTGGATAAAAAGGCAAAACCCCAAACAGAAATGATGAAGTCAAGTTGAATGCTTGGTTTGGAAAGTAAATGATGACCTCAAGTTTGAGCGTAGTGAGCCTAAGGTATTCATAGAACAGAGTGAAATACGCTACAAAGGCAGTTAATAGAACAGAGCCCTAAGGACCATTAGAGGGAATGCCAGTGAAGCTGTGGGGTTCCCTGGTGGCTCAGATGGTAAAGAGCCCACCTGCAATGTAGGAGACCCGAGTTCGATCCCTGGGTCAGGGAGATCCCTTGGAGAAGGGATTGGCTACCCACTTCAGTATTCTTGCCTGGAGAATCCTATGGACAGAGGAGCCTGATGGGCTACAGAGTCCATGGGGTCGCAAAGTTGGACACGACTGAAGTGACTCAGCATGCATACGCACGCACACACAAATACACACAATGAAGCTGTGGTGAAGTTAGTAACTTCATATCCTGCTGCCAGAAGACAATGTTGATAGATATCAAGAGCAATACAGGTGTTTACATGCTTTGATGCAACTACTATTTTTAAGAATGTATTTATTCCAAAGACAAATTCATCAAAAAAGTAAATAGATAATATATTCAATGAATACCAGGTGACCAATTCTAAACAACCTAGATGTTCAATAATAGGGTAATTGGGCTTCCCTGGTGGTCCAGTGATTAAGAATCTGCCTGCCAATGCAGATGACATGGGTTTGATCCCTGATCTGGGAAGATCTCAAATGCCTTGGAACAACTAAACCAGTGTGCCATAACTATTGAGCCTGTGCCCTAGGTCCTTGGTACAACTACCAAGCCCAAGTACCTAGAGCCTGTGCCCTGCAGAAGAAAAGCCACCACTATGAGAAGCCTGCACACCATAGGGGTTACAAAGAGTAACCCTGCTCACTGCAACTAGAGAAAGCCCATGTGTGCAGTAACAAAGACCCAGCAGAGCCAAAATAAATAAAACAATAAACCTTAAAAAAAAATTACAGAAAATAGTTTAAAAAAATAGTAATGAACAATTACAGAATGTTGACTTGACAGAATATAACTACAGTTTAGAAAAGGGGCTACAAAAACTATATTTCTTATTGTTAGTTATTTTTAAAATACCTATGCATGTAGTGTTTTAAAAGTACTATACAAAATGTATAGTACTGGAAAAGTACTATACAAAAATGAAACCAAATGTTAAAGACTGATTGAATTAGCATGGATGTATTTTTCACCTTTAAAAATTTCTGGTACACTAATACACATTTTAAAATGATTTTAATGTTTGCAAAAAGGGTTTCCCTGAAAAAGGAGTGTGAGGAGGAGAGGAAGGAGGTAGATAAAAAGAGAGTATTTTTAAATGGCCTCAATATTCCTTTCTCCCCCACTACACTCAATGACATGACAAAATACTCAACTATTTACTTATGAAAAATTTTACATGTGCAAAAGAATATATAAGTTGACATGGCAAGTAAAAAGTAAAATAAACTAATATGCAGATTACGTGAACATTACCAATATTTTGGCATCCCCCATATTTCTCTCCCCAATCGTATCCTTTGCCCCCATTGCTGAGACTATCCTCTATTATGAATTTGTGTTTGTCACTCTCTTATTAATAGTCTTTTACAACATACAGATGTATCCCTGAGCAATCAGTTAAACTTTCTATTCTTTGAAATTCATATAAACTGTATCAAACTATTACTATTTGGTGACTTGCTTATTTCATTAAAGATTATGTTTTTGATATTCATTCATGTTGTCATGTATTGCTATAATTCACTCATTTCTTCTACTGACTTTGTTGTCACAAACAACTGAGACTGAATCATTCTTCTTGAAGATGTCTCCAGGGTTTAATCTAAGGCAGAATTTCTAGAACCCACAGTCCACCCATTATCTTCAACTGTAAAAGTTAATGCCACATTGTTCTCCAAAATGGCTACACCAAGTGACAGTACTACTAGTAATCTGTTCTTGCTCTTCTACATCCTCACCATACTGCCTATTGTCTGATTCCCATCACTATTCTTCACTTTCCTTCAGTTATTCCTAGGCACTGCAGTGAAATTAATATTACCATGTAGAACTTTGTCTTCTGCTCAAAACCTTTAAAAAATTCTTTTTATCTCCTGACTAAATCATAAATCAGGCTTTTAAGTCCTCCACAATCCTTCCAAACCCACTGTGCCAAACTTATACTGTACTCCTCAATGAATCTTGTCTTAAACTGGTTTACACTTTACTGCCTCCATCCTTTTACTCATGGCATTCCAGCTTCTCCCTCACCTCCACATGTTCAAATTCTACCGTCCTTTAAATTCCAATTCAAAAATTATTTTCTCCTAAGAAAGCCATCTCTCATCTCTATTCATATGAATTACCTTTTTTTGACTTTCCACTTTTCCTACCTTGTACAAAAACAATGATCTTTATTAAGCACATGCTGTGTACAAATGCTCTAATATCTTTCATAATAACAGTGCCTGAAAGGCAGGTAATTTCATTCCAACGTAACAGAGCTGACAAGCTGCAGTGCTGTATTTTGTGTTATTAGGCTTCTTTGATTTCAGAGACTATATTCTCTTTCTACTACACTGACTGTCACTTTGACTTTAAAATATCATTAACTTAATTAATAATTTAACTTATGTGTACCCAATTTTGCTCTACAAAAGATCTGAAACACCTAATTACTTGCTTGAGTATTAATATCATTCTTACAATGATCTGAGATGGCTTAAAGAATAAGATATAAACAAAGGGGAAAACCAAAATCAACATAAAAAGAGGAAACAAATACACTACCTATTAAATATTAACATGGTTGCGTGCACTGTACACAAAATTTGACAGTCAAGGCAACTCAGGGAAACACCAAATTTAATTCAGTGCTAGAAAGGATGAAGCTCACAAGTACCTGAGGGCAGGCAAGGATGTCCCATTTGCTAAGTCACTTCAGTCGTGTCCGACTCTGCGCGACCCCATAGACGGCAGCCCACCAGGCTCCCCCGTCCCTGGGATTCTCCAGGCAAGAACACTGGAGTGGGTTGCCATTTCCTTCTCCAATGCATGAAAGCGAAAGGTGAAAGTGAAGTCGCTCAGTCAGGTCCGACTTAGCGACCCCATGGACTGAAGCCTACCAGGCTCCTCCATCCATGGGATTTTCCAGGCAAGAGTACTGGAGTGGGGTGCCATTGCCTTCTCCGAGGATGTCCCATACTAAGCTGAAAATAAATTTTCATGTGATACAGTGTTTTTATAAAGTTATTTTATTGCTACATTGGAATAAAAATTTCTTAAGAGTCTGGCTCCGTTTGTGTGTCCTATATAACAACACAGTTTTAAGTGTTTAATTTGTTGAATGACTGAATTTATCACAGGAAACAAAAAAACTAACATCCACTGAGGACAGTAAAAGGATGGAAAAGGGGATTTTGAATGTGAAATAGCCACTGGAAGGAATTTATTAAAGTCAGAAAAAAATGAATCAAACCACCATTAAGTAGAAATCAGGACATGGCAAAAGTTACACAGCACTGATTTTCAGAAGAGAATATAAACGGGAAAGAGTATTGTCCAGCAATACCTGGTTAGACAGAAATTAAATTGTAATAGAGAAGGCAGACAGGACTGTGAAAGCAAATGCTGCAACTGACATGAAGGGAATGCCAGAAAATCAAGGAAGTAAGGGAAAGCGTTCATAGGGACATGACTGAAATTCTTTATTACAAGCTCCAGGCTGAGAAGACAGTTATTGATAGACTAGAGGTCAACAGAAGGTAAAAAACAGATTCATAGTTTAAGAGCAAGTAAAATAGAAGACTGGTGGTTTATGGTGGGAAAAATAAACGCAAACTCAGAGGTCTCTATATGATAATATCTTTTTTTTTTTTTCTGTATTTTTCCAAACAGTACCTTAAAATGTGAGTCCCATTCTTAGCTTGTGAGCCTTACAAAATCAGACTGCAGACCAATTATAGTCTGTAACCTCTGGTTTGCAGGACAAAATTCTAACTTATTTTTACATTAAAAGACATTTATAACCTAATTCCAATCTATTTCTCTAATCATGTTATCCCACACTCACTTAAGTCTTTACTTCTTAGATGCATAATTTTTCAGTTTCCTGAATATTCAATCTAAAGGCTTTTCATTGCTCTGGGCCATTGCTCTTGCAGTTCCCTTAGGTTTTTCTCTGTTTCTCAGTTTATACAGTTATTTGCATTCAAATCCATTGCAAATGTCACTTCTTTATACACCTTTCCCAATTACCCAAGGAGTGGTCTATTACCTTTTCTATTTAAAAACTTTTTTTTTTTAATTGTTCCTCTCCCTCTTAAATCCTTCATCATCCTGAGTGATATTCTCTTTACAGTCTACTTCCTCCTATCCCCAACTACCCTGAGTGTCCAAGTCAAGGATGGTCTTAACCATCTTGATATTCCCACTCTCCAATACAGATGCCTAACAATACTGAGCACTATAGCACATGCTCATTAAATATTAACCAATTAATGAAGTACCTCACACTCTTTAATATAAATATCTATGTGTAATAATGACTAAGATAATACACTAAAACTATAGTTTTATACAATCATAATTGAATTCCACTTTACATTTTTAAAAAATGAAAAATAATTTCACTGTGATTTTAAGAAAATTTTCTATGTACATGCCTGGTTCTGTTCATGAGCTGTGTAATTATCTGTTCCATTATATTCTGTAAGCTGTTCTCTTCTTTTTTCTCTAGTAAGAATTTTATGAACATCATCTTCCAGTCTATTGAAGAATCCTCCATCATGTGACAAAGTCTGAGAAGAACTCAATTCCTGTCAAAAATGAATTAAGATTCACTATCAATCAACAAAAAAGTGCAGCCACTAGAAGCATGGAAAATGAAAGAAAAATTATAATTAAGAGACAATCAACCATCTGATTCTTCTCTATCTTCAGGTGATAATCAGCAGAAACACATATGCAAATGTCCTTTTCTTTACATTTTTTGAGTTGGGTAATTGCTTTATTTTTAAATTATTTTTATACATGTACCATACAATTTATCCATTTAATTAATTAGCACAATTATTTTTTAATACACTCATAGAGTTCTACAGCCGTAACCCATTCAAAAAGTTTCATCAGCCCAAAAGAAACCCACAACTTACTAGCATCATCTCCCATTCTCTCCTAACTTGTGACCCCTCAGTTGTTCTCGAGGCAATACTGATCTACTTTCTGTCTGTATAGATTTGGCTATTCTGGATATCTGATATAAATGGAATCATATAGTATAAGGTCTTTTGTGACTGACTTCTTTCACTTAGCAAAATGTTTTCAAGGTCCATCCATATTATAGCATCTATCAGCACTTCACTGCTTACTGCCAAATAAAATCCCATTAATGGATACACCATATTTTATTTCTCATCAGTTGATGGACATTTGAATTGTTCCTTCTTTTGGGTACTGTGAATATTGCTGCTATAAAAATTCATGCAGGTTTTTGTGTGGACATGTTTTTCAGATCTCTTATATATCCAGGTTTGTATCTATAAGTAGATTTTCTGGGATATATGGTAGCTCTGTGTAACCATTTGAAAAACTGCTAAATAGTTTTCCAAAGTGACTGTACCATTTTACAGCCTATCAGTGTACTAGTGTATGAGGGTTCTAATTTCACCACATTCTCACAACACTTGTTATTATGCATCTCTTTAAATTATAAATACTCCAGTGAGTGTGAAGTGTGTGTGAATGAGATTCATTGTGGTTCTGAATCGTATTTCTCTGCTGGCTAATAGTGCTAAGTATCTTTTTATGTGTTTACTAGACATTGGTATATCTTTTTGGAAAAATGTTTATTCAGATATTTTGCCCAAGTTTTAATTGGGTTACTTTTTACTTCTGAGTTGCAGGAGTTCTTTATATATTCTAAAAACAACATGACTTGCACATATTTTCTCCCATTCTGTGGCTTGTCTTTTCACATTCTTGATGTGAAAAGTATCCTTGGTATCACAGAAGTTTTACTTTTGACAAAGTCCAATTTATCCAAGAAATCACTGCCTAACTCAGGGTAACCAAGATTTACTTCTACATTTTCGTCTAAGAGCTTTATAATTTTAGCTCTTACATTTAAGTTTCTGAGTTATTTTTTGTGTATGATATGAAGAAGGGGTCCAAATTTATTCTTTTGCATGTGGCTACCTAGCATTATTTGTTAAGAAGATTATTATTTTCCCACTGAATTTGTCTTGACATTCTTGTTCAAAATTAATTCAACATAAATATTAAAGCTTCTTTCTAGACTCAACTTTATTCTGTCAACCTACATGTCTACCCTTATGCCATACCACACTGCCTTAACTACTCTAGCCTTATATTACTCAAAGTTTTACAATATATTTGAAAACAATTTTTATATATATTTTACACATGAATGATAAAGAGATGATTTTATCACAATCTACTCAACTATGTAATATTACAGATTTTATATGTTCTCTAAGAAAAGTATCATTTCCTTTCCTGTCATAAGACAGACTGAAGAAAATGCTCTTCTCTCTCTTATAGGTTTTCCCTATGTCCCACATTCTTGAGCTTTAATATTCCCTATTTTACCCATTTCAATTATATTTGTGAGCCAATAACCCAACAGTTCAATGACTGTCCATCCTTCTCCTTTTACATTATCTTTTAGAAAGAGTTTTAAAAAAAAAGACTTATGTATCAGTGCTTAATATATACAAATGATATTTAAAATGCTTGTAGAGCACTTTATATTTCAAAACACTTACAGAAACATCCCTTTATTTGAATCTCATTAACATCATTAAGAAACTGATAGAGCAAGAATAATTTCCCCAGAAAATAATAATGGTCACAAGAAGTTTAACTTACCCATTAGTGATTCTCCTGCTAAGTGGTATAGATAGAACTCTAAATCTGCTTCATAAAATACTTCCAGTATATTCTGATAACGTTTCATTTTAAAGCAATGAATACAACAATGCTTAAAAACACTGTTGAGCTTCCATGCAGGCTTCCCTAGTGGCTCAGATGGTAAAGCATCTGTCTGCAATGCAGGAGACCCGGGTTTGATCCCTGGGTTGGGAAGACTCCCTGGAGAAGGAAATGGCAGCCTACTTCAGCATTCTTGCCTTTGTTGTTGTTTAGTTGCTAAGTTGTGTATAACTTTTTTGTGACCTCAAGGACTTTAGCATGCCAGGCTCCTCTGTCCATGGGATTTTCAGGCAAGAATACTGGAGTGAGTTGCCATTTCCTACTCCAGGGGATCTTCCTGACCCAGGAATCGAACTGCCTCTCCCACAATGCAGGCAGATTCTTTACTGCTGAGCCACTGGGAAAGTCAGGCATAGCATAATGATGGTAACTAATCAGCCTCTGGATTTCACTACTATAAAGACTGCAGCTCCAGTCTTTTTGTCCTCTACTTTTTGATGGCTACTGATTAAGAAGAGGTGGTAAGAATATACAGAAGAACTATACAAAAAAAGATCTTCACAACCCAGATAATCATGATGGTGTGATCACTCACCTAGAGCCAGACACCCTGGAATGTGAAGTCAAGGAGGCCTTAGAAAGCATCACTACGAACAAAGCTAGTGGAGGTGATGGAATTCCTATTGAGCTATTTCAAATCCTGAAAGATAATGCTGTGAAAGTGCTGCACTCAGTATGCCAGCAAATTTGGAAAACTCAGCAACGGCCACAGACTGGAAAAGGTCAATATTCATTCTAATCCCAAAGAAAGGCAATGCCAAAGAATGCTCAAACTACCGCACAATTGCACTCATCTCACATGCTAGTAAAGTAATGCTCAAAATTCTCCAAGCCAGACTTCAGCAATACATGAATCGTGAACTTCCTGATATTCAAGCTGGTTTTAGAAAAGGCAGAGGAACCAGAGATCAAACTGCCAACATCCACTGGATCATCAAAAAAGCAAGAGAGTTCCAGAAAAACATCTATTTCTGCTCTATTGACTATGCCAAAACCTTTGACTGTGAGGATCACAGTAAACTGTGGAAAATTCTGAAAGAGATGGGAATACCAGACCACTTGACCTGCCTCTTGAGAAACCTATATGCTGGTCAGGAAGCAAGTTAGAACTGGACATGGAACAACAGACTGGTTCCAAATAGGAAAAGGAGTCTGTCAAGGCTGTCTATTGTCACCCTACTTATTTAACTTCTATGCAGAGTACATCATGAGAAACGCTAGGCTGGAAGAAACACAAGCTGGAATCAAGACTGCCGGAAGAAATCTCAATAACCTCAGATAGGCAGATGACACCACCCTTATGGCAGAAAGTGAAGAGGAACTAAAAAGCCTCTTGATGAAAGTGAAAGAGGAGAATGAAAAAGTTGGCTTAAGGCTCAACATTAAGAAAACGAAGATCATGACATCTGGTCCCATCACTTCATGGGAAATAGATGGGGAAACAGTAGAAACAGTGTCAGACTTTATTTTTGGGGGCTCAAAATCACTGCAGATGGTGACTGCAGCCATGAAATTCAAAGGCTTACTCCTTGGAAGGAAACTTATGACCAATCTAGATAGCATATTAAAAAGCAGAGATATTACTTTGCCAACAAAGGTCCGTCTAGTCAAGGCTATGGTTTTTCCTGTGGTCATGTCTGGATGTGAGAGTTGGACTGTGAAGAAAGCTGAGTGCCGAAGAATTGATGCTTTTGAAGTGTGGTGTTGGAGAAGACTCTTGAGAGTCCCTTGGACGCAAGGAAAGCCAAGCAGTCCATTCTAAAGGAGATCATTCCTGGGTGTTCTTTGGAAGGACTTATGCTGAAGCTGAAACTCCAATACTTTGGCTACCTTATGTGAAGAGTTGACTCAATTGAAAAGACCCTGATGCTGGGAGGGATTGGGGGCAGGAGGAGAAGGGGACGACAGAGGATGAGATGGCTGGATGGCATCACCGACTCAATGCACATGAGTGTGGGTGAACTCCGGGAGTTGGTGATGGACAGGATTTTTCCTGTGGTCATGTCTGGATGTGAGAGTTGGACTGTGAAGAAAGCTGAGTGCCGAAGAATTGATGCTTTTGAAGTGTGGTGTTGGAGAAGACTCTTGAGAGTCCCTTGGACTGCAAGGAAAGCCAAGCAGTCCATTCTAAAGGAGATCATTCCTGGGTGTTCTTTGGAAGGACTTATGCTGAAGCTGAAACTCCAATACTTTGGCTACCTTATGTGAAGAGTTGACTCAATTGAAAAGACCCTGATGCTGGGAGGGATTGGGGGCAGGAGGAGAAGGGGACGACAGAGGATGAGATGGCTGGATGGCATCACCGACTCAATGCACATGAGTGTGGGTGAACTCCGGGAGTTGGTGATGCACAGGGAGGCCTGGTGTGCTGAGATTCATGGGGTCGCAGAGTCAGACACGACTGAGTGACTAAACTGAACTGAACTGAACCATTACCAGCATGCCTATCCCAAATTTTGTCCTTGATTTTTTTTTTTAGTGAGGCATAAACTTTCTTTTCAGCCTAAGGACAGAAGTTCTCAAAAGACACCTTGATAGGAAACTAGAGAAACAAAACAAAAATAAATAAACCACCTACCACCCCACCTCTCACAATATGCACACCTCAAAAGAAAAAAGACAAAAATGCAGCAAGTGTAAGAACACATATTCTTTAATAAGTCTAGCCAATTCAATGTCAATTTTCTGTCCAAATAATCAAAATTAGAACTTTTCATTTAATTTTATAAGCCCCCAATTATTAAACAGTAACAGTAAGTCAGAAGAGAAGACTGGCAAACACAAAATACAAAAACATCTATTCCAGCCACAAAAGATAAGTAAGTTATGTATGTATGAGAAACAGAAAAAATAAGAGAATAACTGGCCTTAAGTTCACAACCTCTGAAAAAGTTATTTTTGAGTAGAAACTGCATGATTTACCTCAGAATATACAAATTTAAAAGTCATATTGTCAAAGTTACCCCTCCCCAACAAAGACTTATGTATAGGCTGGAATCCAAAAATTAAAGTTAAAAGCATAAACACTGGTAATTTCCACTATTTAGAATAGTTTCAGAGTGATATGGACAAGGATTTACAATAAAATGAGAGTGTTATATTTTGGTTTGTTTGTGATATACATAAGGTAAAGTAGCTTCCTCCCTTTGGGGTCCTTCTCTTTCTCTTGAGGAATCAGCTGAAATTTAATTCTTTTGGTTAAAAGAAGTTTTAGATGGAATCAAAAATGTAAAGGGATGTCAGAACCTTTAATATGTATATACACATATAACACATCCCTGTATCTATATGCATATGTATTACATATGTCTTCTGTCATCCACACTTACGATTGCCACACAGCCCACGAGGAGCCCTCAGCATTGCCCTCAGTGATACCAGGGAACTCCAGTGATTCACTCACTGCAGCAGAGTAAGTGTTCTCTTCCCCGCAACATTTTCCTGGCAGAGTCAATTTCAATTTAACTAAAATTTTGAGCACGTATTACGTGTCAAGAATATAATTAAAAAGACAGTATGGTATTTGTGCAAGTATAGCTGTATAGATCACTGGAACAAAATTGAGAGATAGGACATAAACCTTCACATTTATGGTTAATTTTTCATGAAAATGTCAAGGTACTTCATTAAAGAAATAAAATTGTTTTAAACAAATGGTTCTGGGAAAACTGGATACAGACATGCAAAAACTGAATGTGAACTGTTCACATTACACATAAAAATTAACTCAAAATTAGATCATGGAGAAGATTCTGTGAAGATGGCAGAGTAGGAAGCACCAGAAATCTAAGTCCTCACATAGACAATAATTGCACTGGCAGAATCTGTCTGATTTTGAAACAACTATTTTGGAACTCTGAAGTCTGTTGAAGGCTTGCAAATTTCAGGGGACCACTGGGTGGTATACTGCAGTAAAGTTTTGGTCAATTTTATATCTCAGCACAGTAGCAACTACCCATCCACCACCCTTAGTGATGTGCAGAGAGCTGTGTGCATATTCCTGGAGTAGCTTGGACACAACTTATGGGAGCCAGGGTGGGCAGAAAGAAACTTCTCCAAATAATGGGGATCTGTGCTCTGGTCACTAATATTGTTTCTCATCACAGAGATGCAGACCAAGAGACAGACAGACAGGCAGCCATTGTTGCTGTACTCGGAGAAGGCAATGGCAACCCACTCCAGTATTCTTGCCTGGAAAATCCCATGGATGGAGGAGCCTGGTCTGCTGCAGTCTATGGGGTCGCGAAGAGTCGGACACGACTGGGCGACTTCCCTTTCACTTTTCTCTTTCATGCATTGGAGAAGGAATTGGCAACCCACTCCAGTGTTCTTGCCTGGAGAATCCCAGGGATGGGGGAGCCTGGTGGGCTGCCATCTATGGGGTCACACAGAGTCGGACATGACTGAAGTGACTTAGCAGTAGCAGCAGCAGTTGCTGTACTTCCCCCTCATTGTTGTAAGACCCTCCCCCTCCAGCTGAAGTGACTTCCAGTGTATTTAAAAGGCTAGTCCTCTCCCCACACCCACTTCATTTTTTGGTTTTCCATTTTTGAAAACCAGACATTAAAAAACAGGCCACTAAAAAACAATTGCCTGTAAGGGGAAAATTAGAAAGTGACTACAAATACCTAAGGAAAGGCTCATTAAATACCTAAGACATTAAGCTTATTTGTTATGTCGTTCTGTGAAACAGACAGCTGATAACAACAACAAAAAAAAAAGCCAAAATAGTAATAAGAAAACACCAATCCCCAGAAGGTGGAGAATCTGAATTCCAGAGTTACCACATTACTACACTCAAATGTTAGACTCAGTACTAGATTCATATTCCACAAAAAAATCACAAGGCATAAAAGAAACAGGAATGTATAAACTATTGAAAGGAAAAAAAAATCAATAGAAACTGTTCCTGGAAAAGACTTATTTATGGCAGTTATATTCGACAACGACTTTAAAAAAATGTGTGAACAAAATGGAAATATAAATAGAGATTAAAAAATCTAAAAGATACCAAGAAGAAATTCTGGAGCCAAAAAGTACAATAGCTGACACAACACATTCATTAGAGAGACTGAAAGGCAGGGATGTGCATGCAGAAGGAGGAATCAATAACTTGGCTAAGAAACAGAAAGAAAAGATTAAAGAAATGCAAACAGAGCCTAAGGGACCTGTGGGACACCATCAAGCAGGACAACAGACATTGTAGGAGTCTTAGGAGGAGAAAAGAAAGAGGAAGTGCCAGACTATATGAGGAAATAGTAACTAAAAACTTCCCAAATCTGATGAAAGATATGACTATAAACATTCAAGAAGCTTAAAGAACTCCAAGTAAGATGGATTCAAGAAAGACTTACAGCAAGCCACATTATAATAAATTTTCAAAAGACAATGACAAAGAGAAAATCATAAAAGCAGCAAGAGGAAGCAAGTCATCATATATAAGGATCCTCAATAAAATCATGAGCAGAAACTTGAAGGCCAGAAGATGATGGGCTGAAATATTAAAAATACTAAAGAATAAAAAAAACTTTCAACCAATTATCTTTTAAGTGGCAAAACTCTCCTTTAAAAGTGAGTGAAAAATCAAGACATTCCCAGAAAAACAAAATCCAAAGGAGTTAGTGACCACCAGACCGGCCAGAAGTGCTCAAGATAGCGCTGGGAAGGTATAAAGAACATTACACAGTAACTCAAAGCCACATGGGGAAACAAACATCACAATAAATGGGTAATTATAAAAGCCAGTATTATTGTAGCAATGGCATGTGACTGTACTTTTTGCTTTCTACATGATTTAAGAGACTAATATGTTTAAAAAAACAAAAACAAAAAAAATTATGAAGAAAACTAGAGCCTTTCAGAAAAGATTTTCTACAACTGAAGACATAAAAGAAAAAAACAATGAGATGAGTGGAAGGGCTGGACTTGTGATATAGTCAAATCCCAAATTCCCCAGGTGTGTGACCCACAAATTGGAGAGTAATTATATTTCAGAGGTTCTCCCAGAGGAATGAGAGTTCTGCGACCCAAGTCAGGCCCCCTAACCCACAGGTGCAGATGAGCCCCCAGAGCATTTGGCTTTGAAGGTTAGTGGGGCTTACTTAACTGCAGGAGCCCCACAGGACTGGGGGAATAGAGATCTCACTCTTAAAGGCTGAACACAAAACCTCACACACACCAAGACCAAGGGAAAAAGCAGTAATCTGATAGAAACCTGAACTATATCTATATGCTCATCTCAGAGAGTTTCCTGCAAAGGTGAGGGGTGGCTGCGGTTCACCCTGGGGACACACACTGGTGACAGACATACTGGGGAAAATTCAGTGATGTGAATACTGCTGATGTGGTAGCTGACATCTGGGCTCACTAGCTCCAAGGCCTGGCCTGCAGGCTATTAAGATGCTTTATGCCAAACAACTGAGTGGGGACACAGTCTCCTGTGGACAGGCCCTCAGGAAAAAAACAGTGGAGAGTGGGGAAAAAGCCTTTTTAACTCAAGTGGAAAAAAACTGAGATTTCTGGTATGATCTCTGTGTAAAAGTTAACTTGTAAATGAATTATTTTAGTTGATTTGAAAGTAAGTGAAAGTGAAGTCGCTCAGTCGTGTCCGACTCTTAGCGACCCTATGGACTGCAGCCTACCAGGATCCTCTGTCCATGGAATTTTCCAGGCAAGAGTACTGGAGTAGGGTGCCATTGTCTTCTCCGACAGACTGGCTGCTGCTCCTAAGTCGCTTCAGTCGTGTCCGACTCTGTGCAACCCCATAGATGGCAGCCCACCGGGCTCCTCCGTCCCTGGGATTCTCCAGGCAAGAACACTGGAGTGGGTTGCCATTTCCTTCTCCAAGGCATGAAAGTGAAAAGTGAAAGTGAAGTCGGTCAGTCGTGTCCAACTCCTAGCAACCCCATGGGTTGCCATTGCCTTCTCCGTTATTTGAAAGTAAGAGCTTACAAATTAAATCTAAATATATAAAAAACTGGCCAAGATAAATTTTAGGATCCATGATCTGGGAAATATTCAGTACTGAATTGATAACTGTTATTGAAGGTGGCTTAAGCTTGTTGGTTTGATTAATATAGATATGTCTAGGCTTATCAATGTTAGGTATAATATTCCTGTTGTACCTAGATTTGTGTGTGTGATAGCTGTTCAGTCTGTCAGACTTTTTGTGACTCCATGGACTGTAGCCCACCAAACTCCTCTGTGCATGGAATTCTCTAGGCAAGAATAATGGAGTGGCTTGTCATTCCCTTCTCTAGGGGATCTTCCCAACCCAGGGGTCAAATCTGGGTCTCCTGCATTGCAGGAGACCATCTGAGCCACCAGGGAAGCCCTGTACATAGGTTTACTAGAGGTCAAATAAGACCTTATTCTATCTGTTACAAATTAGTTGACAAGAAAACTAACTCAACATGGAAAAAGTTTTAAGGAAACAAAATACAAATGAGATAAAGAGCTTTAGGTGGACTTTCAGAAATGATTATATTTTAGGGTCTCTCCAGATACTCAACAACTTGAAAGTTAAAACTGTGCTAAAATAAATTAGGTGGTAAATTTAGTTGAGTAAATGAACTTAAAAAGTAAGCTGGTATAACACTTAAATTTGGCTTTTCTGTTAAAAAAGAGACAAGTTTTCTGAAGATGTTAAATTGCCTTTGATAACTGATTTTCAAGTTTCTTTACCTCTTAAATGATCTGTTCTACATTTGCCCTTGAAATATTTGTTACTTTGGCTAAGTAACTACCATTTCACAGTGACTTATGGTCCTTTCTGAGTGTCCTAAATCCCTTTGATATTTATTGACAAAACTTCCTAAATCAAATTCTAATGAAGCACTTTTGACCACTAGCTAACTTTGGGATGCTTTAGGAGGCTTCTCAAACACCCTAGAGAGAGATATTGAACTAATAAGGTTCATTTGGTATGTTGAATTGCATGGGAGGTATTGTTGAATAAGTAATAAATCTCCTTAGGTTATACAGTATGGTAAATGTTACTAATATAGATATCCCAGAAATTAAATGGAGTGCCTAAAATTCTGATAAATGTTATCAGTTATCTTAAAGTGTTGTCACAGCCATAACCGAGTTCCTTTGTTAACTGCACTGTAATGAGATTTTTAAAGTGTCTTTTTAAGTCTTTTACTGTTATAGACAGTTATGGTTTTACTCTGATGTTTTGTAAAAATGCTTCCTCTTCAAGAAGATATATAGAAAGGACTTTTGGATAAATACAATTTCTTATTTTCAGAGCATAATGCTGAACTAGGTAAGAAATGAAAGGATTCTAATGAGAAGCCTGATGGCTTTACCAAGATTAACAAAAGGACTGAAAGAACTGGTGAATATGCTTATAACTTACATGGTTTCTATCTGAAAAACTACTAGTTTGAGCCTGTGTTTTCCAGGTGTAAGGAAAACCTTTCCCCTCAAACTAATAACTAATTATTTACAGTAATTTGATAAACTATACTTTTGTAAGCAAAGCTGAAACATTTACTTTTTCTATCTGATCCCGCCAAAGAGTGGAAACTCTCATGTTTCCAGTAGCTTTATCAGATAATTTAGGAAGGCTATCTCACTAACAGATAACAGAAATCTCTAGAAATTTTGGAGACCTTAACAAGGGAGGAATTCACATAGATCTCTTAGATGAAATCTGTGATAAGCTTTCTGCATGACTCTCCTAGCCCTGAGAAGTTCAGTCCAAAACTCTTCATAAAAATTTCAGCAAAGCTAAAAAGTCTAAGATCAATTATGGTTATATAGATTGTCAGGCCAAGTTTATTGTAAGCAGACTTATTCTGTGAAGAAACTAGTCAATTTGGTTATATTTGGTAAAAATGAGGGTAATTTTGGGAAGAAAAGATGTTTCGATGAATATTAAATGCTGGTTTGTTAATACAAAAGTGAAAGTCGCTCAGTCGAGTCCAGCTCTTTGCAACCCATGGACTATACAGCCCATGGAATTCCCCAGGCCAAAACACTGGAGTGGGTAGCCTTTCCCTTCTACAGGGGATCTTCCCAACCCAGGGATTGATCCCAGGTCTCCCACACTACCCCTGGTGGCTCAGAAGGTAAAGCGTCTGCCTACAATGCCGCAGACCTGGGTTCAATCCCTGGGTCAGGAAGATTCCCCTGGAGAAGGAAATGGCAATCCACTCCAGTACTATTGCCTGGAAAATCCCATGGACAGAGGGCCAGGTAGGCTACAGTCCATGCGGTCGCAAAGAGTCGGACACGACTGAGCAACTTCACTCCCACACTACAGACAGATTCTTTACCAGCTGAGCCACAAGGGAAGCCCAAGAATGCTGGAGTGTGTAGCCTATCCCTTCTTCAGGGCATCTTCCTGACCCAGGAATTGAACCAGACCTTGTTAATGGAGGTTAATCGTCTCTGGGGTCACACAGAGTTGGACACGACTGAAGCGACTTAGCAGCATATCTACTAAGACTCATTTCCTGAATAGTTCTTTGCTGTTATGTTATGTTAATGTAAAATTTAACTGAATTTTAAGGACACTAAGTTTCTTGGGGCTTCCCTCACAGCTCCCAGTATGGTCAAATTTATAACCATGATGGGCCCTTGTCAACTACAAATTGGCACTTGTCAAGGGCATTTGCCATCTGCCTCTGCAGTTTGAACCCTGTGCTGCTGTAGCTGTTGACCTCTGACATGCCCTGAGAGGAATTCAGGGTGGAGAGTGAGGCACTCTGTGCTCCAGGGAAACTGGTAGAGCAGGGTTTTAGACAAATATTTTCAGGAACTGATTTCACAATCTCAATCCTTGCATCTCCTCATATCTAGAAAAGCACTAAATTCCTTCAAGATGACATCAGCTCCTTGTGACTAGCAGAAAATCTTTTGTAAAATAAGTACCTGATTGCATTAAACTCTCTCTTCACCACAATCTTATATATTGACCTTCCTCCACTTCCTCTTTGAAGCAGTTTCTCAGAGCTATCTGAGGTGCTGTCTCCCAGACTACACTCATTTTCCCTGGAAGAAAACTTAACTCACAACGCCCACATTGTGCATCTTTTTTCGTCAGCAGAGGGAAATGACGAAGATTAGCACAAAGTAGAGAAAAGAAAAATAGTGAGGAAAAAAAATTAATGAAACCAAGAGTTGGTTCTTCAAAAAAAATTTAATTGACAAATCTTCAGCTAGATGGGCTTAGAAGGAAAAGAGAGAAGACTCAAATTACTAAAATCAGAATAAAAATGGGGACATTACTACTCATTACACAGAAATTATTATAAGAGAGTATTATGAACACATATATGTGAAATAAACTGGATAACCTAGATGAAGTGGAAAAATTCCTAGACATACAAAACCTTTCAAGACTAAATCACAAATAACAGAAATTGGAACAGACCTATTACAGTAAAGAGCCTGAATCAGTAATCAAAAATCTCCTAGCAAAGAAAAGCCCTGGACAAGATGGTGTCACTGGTGAATTCTACCATTTAAAGAACTAAATCAGGAGTGGGATGGAGGGAGTGGAGGGAGGATCAAGAGAAAGGGGATATATATACATATAAAAAATAATGACTGATTCACACTGTTGTACAGCAGAAACCAACACAACACTGTAAGGCAATTTTCTACCAATTAAAAAAGAAAAAGAAAAAAAAGAACTAAATCAATCCTCAAAATTTTCCCAAAAATCTGAAGAGAAGATAACACTTCCTAAATTATTTCATGAGGCCAGCATAATCTTGATGTTGAAGTTAGATAAAGACACTACATGAAAAGAAAATTACAGACTAATATCCCTTATGAAACATCAAGCAAAAATCCTCAACAAAATACCAGGAAACAGGATTCAGCAGTATCCTGTATACTGCTTGAATATAAGAATACAAGTCAACCCACAGAATGGGGGAAAATGTTTTCAAATCATGTATCTGATAAGTGATTAATATCCAAAATATAGAGAACTTCTAAAACTCAGTGACAACCACCAAACAACTAAATTTTAAAAATGGACAAATGACTACAACAGACAGTTCCCCAAAGAATATAAATGAATGGCCAATAAGCACATGAAGATCCTCAACATCACTTCAGTTCAGTTCAGTTGCTCAGTCGTGTCCAACTCTTTGTGACCCCATGAATTGCAGCACGCCAGGCCTCCCTGTCCATCACCAACACCCGCAGTTCACTCAGACTCACATCCAGAGAGTCAGTGATGCCATCCAGCCTTCCTCTGTCGTCTCCTTCTCCTCCTGCCCCCAATCCCTCCCAGCATCAGGGTCTTTTCCAATGAGTCAACTCTTCGCATAAGGTGCCCAAAGTACTGGAGCTTCAGTTTTAGCATCATTCCTTCCAAAGAAATCCCAGGGTTGATCTCCTTCAGAATGGACTGGTTGGATCTCCTTGCAGTCCAAGGGACTCTCAAGAGTCTTCTCCAACACCACAGTTCAAAAGCATCAATTCTTCTGCGCTCAGCCTTCTTCACAGTCCAACTCTCACATCCATACATGACCACAGGAAAAACCATAGCCTTGACTAGACGGACCTTAGTCGGCAAAGTAATGTCTCTGCTTTTGAATATACTATCTAGGTTGGTCATAACTTTTCTTCCAAGGAGTAAGCGCCTTTTAATTTCATGGCTGCAGTCACCATCTGCAGTGATTTTGGAGCCCAAAAAAACAAAGTCTGACACTGTTTCTACTGTTTCCCCATCTATTTCCCATGAAGTGATGGGGCCAGATGCCATGATCTTCGTTTTCTGAATGTTGAGCTTTAAGCCAACTTTTCCACTCTCCTCTTTCACTTTCAACAAGAGGCTTTTTAGCTCCTCCTCACTTTCTGCCATAAGGGTGGTGTCATCTGCATATCTGAGATTATTGATATTTCTCCCAGCAATCTTGATTCCAGCTTGTGTTTCTTCCAGTCCAGCGTTTCTCATGATGTACTCTGCATATAAGTTAAATAAGCAGGGTGACAATATACAGCCTTGACATACTCCTTTTCCTATTTGAAACCAGTCTGTTGTTCCATATCCAGTTCTAACTGTTGCTTCCTGACCTGCACACAGATTTCTCAAGAGGCAGGTCAGGTGGTCTGGTATTCCCATCTCTTTCAGAATTTTCCACAGTTTATTGTGATCCACACAGTCAAAGGTTTTGGCATAGTCAATAAAGCAGAAATAGATGTTTTTCTGGAACTCTCTTGCTTTTTCCATGATCCAGCGGATGTTGGCAATTTGATCTCTGGTTCCTCTGCCTTTTCTAAAACCAGCTTGAACATCAGGGAGTTCACAGTTCACATATTGCTGAAGTCTGGCTTGGAGAATTTTGAGCATTACTTTACTAGCATGTGAAATGAGTGCAATTGTGCAGTAGTCTGAGCATTCTTTGGCATTGCCTTTCTTTGGGATTGGAATGAAAACTGACCTTTTCTAGTCCTGTGGCCACTGCTGAGTTTTCCAAATTTGCTGGCATATTGAGTGCAGCACTTTCACAGCATCATCCTTCAGGATTTGAAATAGCTCAATAGGAATTCCATCACCTCCACTAGCTTTGTTCGTAGTGATGCTTTCTAAGGCCTTTCTTTAGAAAACAATAATAAGACAACACACTTTAAAATGGGCAGAAGATATGAATAAATATTTCCTCAAATAAGATGCAAGAATAGCCAATGAGTAAATAAAAAGATGTTCAAAATCACTTGTCATTAGGGAAATGCAAGTTAAAATTATACAGCCACTCATATAGCCACTGGCTATAATCAAAACAAGAGACAATATCAAGTGTTGGCAGGGATGTGGAGAAACTAGGACCCTCATATGTTGCTGGTGGGAGTAATAAACAGTACAGTCACTTTAGAAAACAACTTGACAAGACATTTAAATAAACATCAAACCTAAACTTCCATACAACCCAGCAATCTCACTTCTAAGTATCCACCTAAGAGAAATGAAAACACCTCCACACAAAGACATGCATCAGATGTTCATAGCAAATGTCCATCAACTAGGGAATAAACAACATGTATGCAATGGATGTTACTCAACAATAAAGTAAGATGAATTACTGACAAATGCTACAACATAGAAAAACCTCAAAAACATTATGCTAGGGACCTCCCTGGCAGTTCAGTGTTTTAAGACTTTACGTTTCCAATACAGAGGATGTGAGATGAACCCCTAATTGGGGAATTAAGATCCCACATGCCATGTGGCACAGCCTCGCAAACAAACAAAATAAACATTATGCTAAGTGAAAGAAGTCAGATGTAAAAGAATACATGAGCCCATTCACATTGTGTGTGTGTGTGTGTGTGTGTGGTACACACACGCATGCATGCACTCAGTTGTGTCTGACTCTTTTTGCAATCCCATGGACTGTAGTAGGCGCCTCTGTCCATGGGGTTTCCCAGGCAAGAATACTGGAGTGGGCTGCCATTTCCTTCTCCAGAGGATCTTCCTGACCCAGGCATGTAACCCACATCTCTTGTGTCTCCTGCATTGGCTAGCAGATTATTTACCACTAGCACCACCTGGGAAGCCATTCACATTAGATTACCAAAAAATGCAAATCTACAGGAACACAAAGCAGATCAGAATTTGCCAGGGGCTGAAGATGGAGTTGAGATTGACTACAAATGGATATAAGGGAACTTAGGGAGATGACAGAAATGTCTTAAACTATGGTGATGGTTGCAAAGTTCTTTAAATTTATTAGAAATTATTGGATTATATCCTTACAATAGGTGAATATTACACTATGTAAATTATAACTGAATGAAGTTTTTAAAAAAGGACACCCATGATTCTACTATTTTACTTAAAAACTATACTACCTATACTATGTGCCCTCCACAAGAGTAACAAATTTAGTGTTTATCATTTTAATCTTTTACTATTATTTTATAGATGTATCAGAAAACAATATATTTTCATTTTACTTGTTTTACTTTTTATTATGAAAAATTTCACCTGTATACTCTACAACTACTTTAACAATCATTATAATTTCTTAACAATTTATCCCATCCCCTTTTTCATTTATCTATTTTATAGTATAACATGACAGTTCATCTCAAACTTCACATGGAGTAAGCTACAAAAAAATAAAATTTATAATTTAACTATAACATCATCACACCTAACAAAAACATTATAATACCTACTCATATTTAAATTTCTTCAGTTGTACAAAACTGTCTTTTACTGATCATTTCTCGCATCTCCTTTAATCCAGAACATCCCCTCCCCACACTCCACCTTTTCTTCTCCATAACACTTTGCTGAAGAGACCAGGCCAACTGTCCTACAAAGTGTCCATCTTCCAGATTTGCCTCATTGATTCCATTAGGTATAATTTAACTTGTGCTTCTAATCCCTATTTATCCTGTAAAATGAAAGTCAGACCTTAGTGAAAGCTGCTCAGTCGTGTCCGACTCTTTGCGACTCCATAAACTATACAATCCACGGATTGTCCTTCCACGAAAGTCCTTCTCCAGCGGATCTTCCCGATGCAGGAATTGAATCAGGGTATCCAGCATTGCAGGTGGATTCTTTACCAACTGAGCTATCAGGGAAGCCTGAAAGACCTTAAGACCTGATCTGTATGTAGCTTAAACATTTTTGGCAAGTGTATTCAGTTTTGCTTGATTTTATGTTTTAAAAAATTGGTATCACTTTGATATGGTTCTAATATTTTTTCACTTAACACTCTCTTTTGTATTCATCCATTCTGTTGCCTAACATTTCCTTTTGGATTCATTATTTTGTTGCCTGGATTTATACACTAAGTTTCACTGCTGCATAAACCATTGTGTGATTATAATTAAAATTTATCCATTCCACTGAAGATTTACATTTAGATTTTTTCATTTTTGGCTGGGCTGTTACACATTTATAAACATTCAAGCACACAGTTTACAGGATACATGGGGAAGTTTCTCTAGGCACATATATCTGAGAACTGACAGGCTTTATCAGGGATCAGCAAAGTTTTCTGTAAATAAAATTTTATTGGAACACATCCATGCTCATTTATGTATTGCCTATGGCTGCTTTTATGTTACAGTGGCACAGTTCATACTTGTGAAAGAGATTTTGATATGTCCCTAAAATATCTGCTGCCTATTCCTTTAGAGAAGTTTACTGACTCCTGGGTTACAATGTATTTCCAAGAACACCAAACTTATGCAAAATATTTGTACTAATTTACATTTCCACCAATGTAAACCAATCTATAACTCCTTTGACTTATAACCTCTGAATCTTGGTATTTCCAAATTTCATAATTTTTGCCTATGTATTGAGTGGGGAAAAAAAAAATTCTCAGTGTGGTCATCATTTGGATTTCTCCCAACAGTAGCAAAGTTGGACATTTTTTCATGTTTTTTTGCTATTAATATTTCCCTGTTTTGTAAAATGTTTGATGTCTCTTATCTATTTTTAAAACTTTTTTCCTATGAGCCAGTAAAAAAAATAAGACAGCAATCTCTTTTTTTAACCATGTGATAGTTCTTTATGTATATGGACACTAATTGTCTATCAGTTCTATGTATTGAAAATAGTTTATCTCAATTTGTACTCTGTCTTTTAAAAATTCTGTTTAGTATTTCTGTGGAAAACAAGCTACTTGTATTGAACAGCATCAAATTTATCAACCTTTTGTTTTATAGTGTTTTTGATAAGTTTTTCCCTATCCCGCAGTGAGAAATATATCCTCCTGTATTTTATAGTTCTAAGGGTGGTATAAGCTGAGTGTTGAAGAATTGATGCTTTTGAATTATGGTGTTGGAGAAGACTTGAAAGTCCCTTGGACTGCAAGGAGATCAAACCAGTCCATCCTAAAGGAAATCAGTCCTGAATATACATTGGAAGGACTGATGCTGAAGCTGAAACTCCAGTACTTTGGCCACCTGATGCAAGAACTGACTGATTTGAAAAGAGCCTGATGCTACGAAAGACTTAAGGCAGGAGGAGAAGGGGATGACAGAGGATGAGATGGTTGGATGGCATCACCAACTCAATGGACATGAGTTTGAGTCTACTCTGGGCGCTGGTGATGGACAGGGAAGTCTGGCATCCCGCAGGTCATGGGGTTGCAAAAGTTCAACAGGAATGAGCGACTGAACTGAACTGATGTGAAGTAATAATCCCATCTTTTTTCCTCCATATATTCAGTTGGTCCCCAAACCCCCACTTATTCTAAAAAGTAAATCCTTTTTCCAGTAGTATTCACATCACTTTGCTACAATCAAGGGACATACATGGCTGTTCTGTTTATGGGCCATTTTGTTCTAAAGGTCTATTTGTCTATCACTATGCCAAATACAGGCTTCCTTGGTGGCTCAGACGGTAAAGAGTCTGCCTGCAGTGCGGGAGACGTTGGTTCAATCCCTGGGTTGGGAAGATCCCCTGGAGAAGGAAATGACAACCCACTTCAGTACTCTTGCCTGGAAAATTCCATGGATTGAGAGGCTCCTCAGAGTCTGGTAGGCTACAGTCCATGGGGTCGCAAAGAGTCAGACACGACAGAGTGGCTTTACTTACTTTACTATGCCAAATCCTTAGTGTATTAGTTTTTTAAAAAATCTTGGATATCTAATTTTTCAAATCTGCCTATCTTTTTCTTCCTCAAGAGCATTTTGGCTATTTTTGATTCTTTGCATTTGCACATTAATTTTAGAAGTGATTTCATTTTGAGTTTAACAACTAAACTGTGATTTTTATTGAGATTACATTGATTTTACACATTAACCTGAGGAAAAGTGACCCCTTTAGAGTAAGTCAGGCAATCCATGAACATGGTGTCTCCTGTAATTTTCCCAATATAGGTTTTATACATCATTTATTAGATTTATAAGAATTATTACAACTTATTATTTTAAAAAGCATTTTGCTTTTAATTACACTTTCTGATGTTGTTGGCATAGAGGAATACAAATAAAAACTGAAAATGTTTCTTCATTTAAAGTTTAGTCCAAGAGTGCATTGTACTAACGGCAGTGATCAAGATGCAGTAATACAAGAGGCAGTGAGCAAAGCCATCCCTAAGAAAAAGAAATGCAAAGGCAAAATGTTGTCTGAGGAGGCCTTTTAAATAGCTGAGAAAAGAAGAGAAGTTAAAGCAAAGAGAAAAGGAAAGATATGCCCATTTGAATGTACAGTTCCAAAGAAGAGCAAGGAGAGATAAGAAAGCCTTCCTCAGTGATCAATGCAAAGAAATAGAGGACAACAATAGAATGGGAAAGACTAGAGATCTCTTCAAGAAAATTAGAGATACCAAGGGAACATTTCATGCAACGATGGGCACAATAAAGGACAGAAATGGCATGGACCTAACAGAAACAGAAGATATTAAGAAGAGGTAGCAAGAATACACAGAAGAACTGTACAAAAAAGATCTTCATGACCCAGATAATCACGATGGCCAGACATTCTGGAATGCAAAGTCAAGTGGGCCTTAGGAAGAAGCATCACAATGAACAAAGCTATTGGAGGTGATGGAATTCCACCTGAGCTTTTTCAAATCCTAAAAGATGATGCTGTGAAAGTGCTACATTCAATATGCCAGGGAATTAGGAAAACTCAGGAGTGGCTACGGGACTGGAAAAGGTCAGTGTTCATTCCAATTCCAAAGAAAGGCAATGCCAAAGAATGTTCAAACTACTGCACAATTGCACTCATCTCACACACTAGCAAAGTAATGCTCAAAATTCTCCAAGCCAGGCTTAAACAGTATGTGAACCAAGAACTTCCAGATGTTCAAGCTGGATTTAGAAAAGGCAGAGGAACCAGAGATCAAATTGCTAACATCTGATGAATCATTGAAAAAGCAAGAGTTCCAGAAAAACACCTACTTCTGCTTTACTGATTACACCAAAGCCTTTGACTGTGTGGATCATAAACTGTGGAAAATTCTGAAAGAGATGGGAACATGAGACCATCTGACCTTCCTCCTGAGAAATCTGTATGCAGGTCAAGAAGCAACAGTTAGAACTGGACATGGAACAACAGACTGGTTCCAAATAGGAAAGGAGTATGTCAAGGCTGTATATTGTTACCCTGCTCATTTAACTTATATGCAGAGTACATCATGTGAAATGCCAGGCTGGATGAAGCACAAGCTGAAATCAAGATTGCCGGGAGGATATCAAGAACCTCAGATATGCAGATGACACCACTCTTATGGCAGAAAGCAAAGAAGAACTAAAGAGCCCCTTGATGAAAGTCAGAGGACAGTGAAAAAGCTGGCTTAGAACTCAACATTCAGAAAACTAAGATCATGGAATCTGGTCCCATCACTTCATGGCAAACAGATGGGGAAACAATGGAAACAGTGACAGAGTTTATTTTTTTGGACTCCAAAATCACTACAGATGGTGACTATAGTCAGGAAATTAAAAGATGCCTGCTCCTTGGAAGAAAGGCTATGACCAACCATTCAGCATATTAAAAAGCAGAGACATTACTTTGCCAACAAAGGTCTATCTAGTCAAAACTATGATTTTTCAGTAGTCATATGAGAGTTGGACCATAAAGAAAACTGAGCACTGAAGAACTGATGCTTTTGAACTGTGGTGTTGGAAGAAGACTCTTGAGAGTCTCTTGGACTGCAAAGAGATCCAACCAGACCATTCTAAAGGAAATCAGTCCTGATATTCATTGGAAGGACTGATGCTGACACTGAAACTCCAACACTTTTGCCACCTGACAAGAAGAACTGACTCACTGGAAAAGCCCCTGATGCTGGGAAAGATTGAAGGAGGAAGGAGAAGGGGACGACAGAGGATATGATGGCTGGATGGCATCACAGACTTGAATGACATGAATTTGCATAAGCTCCAGGAGTTGGTGATGGACAGGGAAGCCTGGCGTTCTGCAGTCCATGCGGTCGAGTAGAGTCAGACACAACTGAGTGACTGAATTGAACTGAACAGAGTGCAAGTACTAAAGTTAGTTAGCATCGTTAAAAAACCTTTTCTTAGCCTTTCTGCTGGAAATGCAATAACTTTCCTTATTTCACAAATTTCTACCTATACTTCCACAAGTATAAAATGGTACAGCCACTTTGGAAAACTCTTCAGTAGTTTACCAAAATTAGATCATGGTAACGACTGTACAACTCTGTTCAGTTCAGTCGCTCAGTCGTGTCTGACTCTTTGCGACCCCTGAATCGCAGCACGCCAGGCCTCCCTGTCCATCACCAACTCAAGGAGTTCACAAAGACTCATGTCCATTGAGTCAGTGATGCCACCCAGCTATCTCATCCTCGGTCGTCCCCTTCTCCTTCTGCCCCCAATCCCTCCAAGCATCACAGTCTTTTCCAATGAGTCAACTCTTCGCATGAGGTGGCCAAAGTACTGGAGCTTCAGCTTTAGCATCATTCCTTCCAAAGAAATCCCAGGGTTGATCTCCTTCAGAATGGACTGGTTGGATCTCCTTGCAGTCCAAGGGACTCTCAAGAGTCTTCTCCAACACCACATTTCAAAAGCATCAATTCTTTGGCACTCAGCCTTCTTCACAGTCCAACTCTCACATCCATACTTGACCACAGGAAAAACCACAGCCTTGACTAGACAGACCTTAGTCGGCAAAGTAAATAGTCACATTAAATTCCCTGAACAGTATACACTTAAAAAAAAGGTACATTTAAAATGGATAATGTTTATTGTAAATTATACCTTGATAAAGCTGTTCTTTAAAATATCATAGCAGCCTCATTCATAACTGTCAAAAAATGGCAACAAACCAAATGTTCACCAACAGGGGAAAGAATAAACTCATTATGACATGTTTACACCACAGAACATAATTTAACAATGGAAAGGAAAAGAACTAGTGATACACAACAACATGGATGAATCCTCAAACATTTTGCTGAGACCACAGAATAACATTCTGTATGCTTCATTTTAAATAAAGAGTCAGGACTAATCTATGACAGTAGAAACCACAAAAGCAGTTGCCTGTAAGAAGCAGGATAGGGCAAGAGGAGTGACAGGGATGGTACAGACGGGAATTTTTTGATGTAACGAAAATGTTCTTTATCTTGATAGAAATGTAGGTCATATAACTTTACATATGTGTCAAAGCTGCATACTTAAGACTGGTACATTCTACTGTGTGAAAATTATACTTCAATTCAAAACAAATCTAGTTTCCCACTGAGTACCTGTTTTCTATCTGAAGAAGCATCATTTATAAACTGACAAATACAAATGCACTTGTTGACAATTCGTTTCATATTTCTAAGGGCTCTAAGACACATTTTAGAAGAATAGCTCCTAGCTGTAAAGTTTTAAGATACCTTAATATACAGTAACATGCAAACCTCAAAATGCTCCATCTGTATGTTATTTCTCTTTTCCACACTTGAGTCCTCCGAATTTATTTCAAGAAGAAATCTAAATAATGGTGTTCTTTAAGCATAATATTAAAAATTACATTGAATATGGGATAAGTCTATCTTCTCTACCCTAGAATAGACCCTGACAGACTCAAGTTTTGAATTTGACTTGAAATAATTATGTTAAACCTTTACTATGCAATTAGCACTATGCCACATATTAGCTACTCTTTTGGAACTCACAATTTACTGAGAAAGATAAAAACTATCACATGATATAATAATAAATGTAATAATTAAGCACTGTTCTGAACATGTCAGAGATGAAAAATACTTGTAAAGTATGAAGCCACTTCTTCCTCTTTTATTAATGGCAAACATAATTAACTGATAGTGGCACTTTTTCTTGCTGAGCAAGGATGCAGTCTCAGAATTCTTCTTAATATTGAGCTCCATGAAGACCCTAACAATGTGCTTGAACTGGCAGAGCAATTAAAACATGTTTCTCTGTTACAGTGTGATAAAAATACACAGGAGAAGCAGTCCAAAAAGGCTAGAGAAAGTTTTAGTAAGAAGGCAGAACATTCATTCATCAATCAACATTCATGTGTCCATGGGGTCACAAAGAGTCAAGACACGACTGAGCATATGCATGTGCAGGCAAGCACAGACACATACACACAGTATGAAAGGAGCTAGTGCACATGCGTGCGCATGCACACACACAATTAAAGGAGTGCACACACGCACACACAGTGTGAAAGGAATTAGTGCATGTATGCATGTGAACACACACACCATATGAAAGGAGTTAGCGCATGTGTACCTGTGAAAACACACACAGTATGAAAGGAGTTAGTGCATGCAGCACACACGTGCACAAACACACACACACTATGAAAGGAGTTAGGACTACCAGAGAAATTAAAGCAGTAAGATATGGTCCCAGATTTCCAAAAAATCAAATTTATTCAAGAAGCAAAACAGTGATAAAACAGGATGCTGAGTGCTATCAAGTATACACAGGATGTCTGGGCATCTAAATAAGACCAAGATGAGGTAACTTTTCCAGGGAAAAAAGTGACTCTTTGGCCAAGTTCTAAAGCATAGTTAGCCAAATAAAGAAAGATGGAGGCGTGTGACATCACCAAGATGGTGACACACGTTGTTCCTGACTTCACACTCTTATAAGAACTAACAACTATGTATAGACAAGACATCACTGAGAAAGGTGGAAGGAAAGAATACATGAGAGGCAAGGTAGTATGAGAAAGTACAGCATGTACACTTGCACAGCTTGACACAGAGTCAATCCTGAAACATGGAGGATTTTAATATGTAGTAAGAGAATGACAATAGTTGAGATACCACTGATTTTATAAATTCTACCATTCAATTATTATTATATGCATGTATTTCTGAAGTAAAAAGTTAAGTAACAGGTCTAAAGAAATAATGAATCAAGGAAATAATTATTAATAGCTACTAGCCTTAACCGTAACTTTATAACGGCTCACAACACTTGAACCCACTGATCAATTTTTAAACTAAACTTTTAAATGTGGAAAAGTCTTAGATTTACAGTAAAGTTTCAGATAATAGAGAATTTCCATACATATCTCTCACCCAGTGTCCCTTGTTGATAACTTCTTACATTATTGTAGTACGCTTTTTACAACTAAGGAAACATTATTGCCATATTACTATAATTAGACTTCACACTTAATCTGGATTTCTCTAGAACTAGTTTTCTCTAATGTTATTTTTCTGTTCCAAGATCCCATCTAGGATATATTACATTTAGTTATCCTGTCTCCTTAGTCTTCTCTGAGCCATGACATTTTCTCAGACTTTGTTTTTGATGACCTTTATATTTTCAAGTCATACAGTACAACGTATGTATTATATTGTAATACATTGTACATATTGTACATACTGTACAATGTGTCAGTTATTATGTAGAATGGTCCTGGATATGCATTTGCTTGATGTTTTTCTCAAAACTAGACATGTGTTCTAGGGGAAAAAACCAGAGGATTAGGACGTTCTCATCACATCAAGGATACATACTACCAACATGATTTAACATTAATATTAACATTTATCACCTGGCAAGGCTGCGTTCGCCAGGTCTCTCCAGTGTAGTTACTTTCCCTCCCTTTCTATAGTCTATCTTTGGAAGCAAGTTATTAAATATATCCCACACTCAAGGGAAGTGGAGAGAGTTAAGCAAAAGCAGATGTTTTCCTGTAATACTCTTGCATTTTCTATGATCCAGTGGATGTTGGCAATTTGATCTCTGGTTCCTCTGTCTTTTCTAAATCCAGCTTGAACATCTGGAAGTTCTTCGTTCACGTACTGTTGAAGCCTGGCTTGGAGAATTTTGAGCATTACTTTGCTAGCGTGTGAGATGAGTGCAATTGTGCAGTAGTTTGAACATTCTTTGGCATTGCCTTTCTTTGGGATTGGAATGAACACTGACCTTTTCCTGTGGTCCTGTGGCCACTCCTGAGTTTTCCAAATTTCGTGGCATATTGAATGCAGCACTTTCACAGCATCATCTTTCAGGATTTGAGATAGTTCAGCTGGAATTCCATCACCTCCACTAGCTTTGTTCATGGTGATGCTTCCTAAGGCCCACTTGACTTTGCATTCCAGGATGTCTGGCTCTAGGTGCGTGATCACACCATCGTGATTATCTGGGTCATGAAGATCTTTTTTGTACAGTTCTTCTGTGTATTCTTGCTACCTCTTCTTAATATCTTCTGTTTCTGTTAGGTCCATGCCATTTCTGTCCTTTATTGTGCCCATCGTTGCATGAAATGTTCCCTTGGTATCTCTAATTTTCTTGAAGAGATCGCTAGTCTTTCCCATTCTATTGTTGTCCTCTATTTCTTTGCATTGATCACTGGGAAGGCTTTCTTATCTCTCTTTGCTCTTCTTTGGAACTGTACATTCAAATGGGAATATCTTTCCTTTTCTCCTTTGCCTTTAACTTCTCTTCTTTTCTCAGCTATTTGAAAGGCCTCCTCAGACTACAATTTTGCCTTTTTGCATTTTTTCTTAGGGATGGTCTTGATCACTACCTCCTGTTCAATGTCACGAACCTCCAACCATAGTTCTTCAGGCACTCTATGGAATCTAATCCCTTGAATCTATTTGTCACTTTCACTGTATAATCGTAATGGATTTGAATGGTCTAGTGGTTTTCCCCACTTTCTTCAATTTAAGAATTTCCCTAATTTCTTCAATTTCCCTATTTTATTCAATTTCTTCAGTTTAAGTATCCAAATCCCCAGAAAATTAGTAATACATTCAATAGCAGCAGAACATAACTTTGGTATATTTTTAATACATATCATAGAATAATGTGATACATATTTTTGTGACCAATTTCTTAAAATATTTATGTAGGAAATAATTATAATTAGACTGCATTTATAAATGTTTACAACATATTAATCATCAAGATTACTCACAGTGAATTTTATTACATATCAAATTATTTAAAATAGATAAATACAGCCCTAAAACTATAATGAAACACAAAACATATGTTATGTCACATGTTTGTTTAAATACAACTTGGGTTAAATATATTAAATAGATCCTGTCAGTCTGCTTTTTTTTTCTTTCATGTCAGTGAAGAAAAAAAGCAAGCATAAATAGCTCATAAAAATTACCTTTCCCTCCACTAACAGTTGCCAGTACTATCTAAAGAATACGTGTATCTGCTTTATCATTTACATAAAACTACCCTCCCAATAAATCACTGGATTAAAAAAAATAAAATCAGTCCAAAAGGACACATCTTCCACTTTCAAACATATAATTAATGTGTGTGTGTGTCTGACCCTTTGCGATCCCATGGACTGTAGCCCACTGTTCATGGAATTCTCCAAGCAAGAATTCTGGAGTGGGTAGCCATTCCCTTCTTCAGAGGATCTTCTAATATGTAATATTCAGTCTATATTTGCAGTCACTTAAATTTTAATCTAAAAACAGTGGTAGTGGCTTGTAAATAACTTTATAAGAATTTCAATCATCTGTTTTAACAATAAATGAGTTTTGTGTTTGTGTGCACAGCTGAGGACTGTATTACTAATATAGTTACAGAGTTATATAGATGTAGTTTTCTTAGAAAGGATTTCATTTCCCTGACCTGTCAAGAAAACATCTGAAACAATAGTCAAAACTATGTATGTATTCTACAGTGAAATCAAGGAACATCTGACTATTAAAAAATCAATTAATGGGATTAATAACAAGAAAACATACATGGCACAAAAATAATGAAACCTTAGATTATTACCTGAAGAAACCAAAGAACTCTTAACATTTTATTAGTACCTTCCTCAATATTAGAAGGTATTTTATAGAAGTATCTGCCAACACTAAAAGGTTTATAGAGACTGTATTAGTCTTAACAGAAAAAAGTAACCAATAACACTAGAAAAATATGTGTAGGTTGCACTACCCTCTAATGGCAAATGATAAGAGAAATATATGACCAGGTTAATCTTATCCATAGGTATAAACAATAAAATCACAGCTTACCTCACAAATTCTAAAATATTCTGTCATGGTTTCAGGATTATTTTTTAATAAAGTTTGAAGTATTATACCACTTTTCCCTAAAATTTTAAGCTTACATGTGGTAATCTTTAGAAACATAATAATTAGGATGCTAAAGTCAAATGATACTGTATTTCATGCAAATAGTATTTTTATTCTACTGTACTGTACTTTATATCATTTTAATTGCAAGACAAAGGATCGAGTTTAATTATTCATGAGAAATGTGGGCTATCCTTTAAATGGCTATATCTCAAAAAAAACTTATAAACACTCAAGTACTACTCTTAAAACCAACAAATGTTTTCTAGAATAAAGATGGTTACAATAACACTTACCTCCGTCTTTTTACTAATGTGATCTGTAAACAAACAAAAAAAATGGTGAGACTTCATTGAAGGACATTAACATATAAAATATTTCAATATGTACAAAATATTTAAACTAAGTTATTGAAAAGAATTTCAAAATTATAAGAGTTATACCAGGCCTCCCTGGTGGCTCAACAGTAAAGAATCCGCCTACGTCCCTGAATCAAGAAGATCCCCCTTGAGAAGAAGATGGCAACTCACTCCAACATTCTTGCCTGGGAAATTCCATGGACAGAGAAGCCTGGTGGGCTACAGTCCATGGAGTCGCACAAGAGTTGGATATAACTTAGCAATTGAACAACAACAATAAGATTAACAGAAGTCATTTGGGGGTTGTCTGGGACTCACATCAGATTTACTTTTCTAGGGATAAGATGTTAAAATTTACCATATAATTACTAATTTGCTCAGTTTAAGGACTCATATCCCACTAAATGTCACCCATACCAAGAGGTATTATTAAATTCTAAACATTTGAATTTCATGTATTTTAGATTTGTTGTTTCACAGTTTTTTTTTCGGGGGGGGAGCACTTGAAGGGAGGTAAACACGTCTAAAATCAAATCACAGGNTTCTTCCTGTTACAGTTGTGTGTGGTTTGAATTGAGAGATGGTATGGGGCAGGAAGGGTGGGGGGTGGGATTGGGAGTTCATGTACATTCATGGCTGATTCATGTCAATGTATAGCAAAATGAATACAGTATTGTAAAGCAAAACAAACTAAAAAATAAAAATTAATATTAAAAAAACCTGACTTGAGCAAAGTATCAAAATATAGCTCCATACATGATTTTGTGAGGTACTGATAATCAATCTGATTTCCCAGCAGGCATTTCTTAACTTGGCAGTCCTTTATCCACACTGTAAAAACATAAAGACTTTTACAGGATCTGGGGCTTTTAAAGCATCTTATGTTTTCCGCTGGCATCCATTAAATAGTAACAAGTCCCAGACTCTTCACAGATTCTGAAACCTCTCATCCATCTAACAGAATCTTGACATTATTGGCATAATTGCCACTCTCCCTGTGCCTTCCCTCCCATGGAAAGATGCTGAAAGAGGGCATGATTCAAGTAAGATGATAAACATCTGAGAAGTTTGTCCATTATCAAATATAATTTTATAATTTTACTTAAAGCAGTTTGGATCCATTCAAAAGGCAAATAAATCCCCTGATGAGCAATTATCGACTGCCTAAAAAAGTGCCAGGCACTATTTTAAGGTGCTGAGAACACACAGAAGAAAATTCCTTGAAAATTTACAGTCAATCTAAATATTGGTTTTGTTGAAAAAAATAATGCAACTCAACTGATTCAATTTTCACCAAGCTGAAACTTGAAAAATAAAGCAGTTTGATACCTTGAATCTACAAAGCAGAATATTCTTTGATGTTAAGGCAGCTCAGCACTATGTATTGAAAGCAGTGTATTGTATGAAACTAAAGTTCATTCTTAATGTTTGGTATTCTTTAGTTTCCTACCTAATATACAGAACCATGAAGGCCTCATTAATACTGGATTCTTCAATTTAAATATTTAAAAATTAAATGGACTTTGGCCTTGTATAACTTCCCTTAGAGATAATATATTTAGTAAAGTTAAAGACCTCACCCATTATATTATCCAATGCTCCCAATGAGACCTAGATTATTAATGTCTAGCAAATGTAGAGGTTTAGAAGATAGAAATATAGCCACCAACATTAGGTCTGCAATGTGCAAATAACTAGGGAAACAACGTCTACCCTCTAACTCTTGTTTATTAGTAAAAGGAAAAGCAATCTTCCTTTTACTGAAGCAGGGAGAATATTGTTTTTGTATATTCTAATTACACATCTCTTCCACCTGTTATATTTCACTAGCTCTTCTCAGTGTGGCTATTCTAATATTTTATCTGGCTTGACTTTTTTCTATTTACCTCAGGACCAAAATTCAAGCCCTAATCCAATCATTGGTCTTGTCAAAGTATGCTTTTTCATTGCAACCAATCATTCATTCAACTTTTAACAATAAATATTAAAAAACAACACATGGTATGCACTATTTTAGGTACCAGGGACACAGCTAAGACAAAGGTCCTGTTTATGAGGAGTTTACATTCTCCTGGGTGTTGTATAAATAAAGAAGTACCTAAATATCAGATTATGATATGATTATGATTGCATTGAAAATTAAATAGCTTAGGTATACAAGATTTTACTTTAAATGGACTGAAAGATAGAGAAAACAGCATGTACTGTGGTTAGCACAGTAAGTATACAGCCAAACAAAGATCAAGGTAAAGGACATTATATGAAAGTGATATAGATGGTTCAAAGGATTTAAGGTAGAAACATTCATGGAAATTGAAAATAAAATATCTCACTGAATCTGGGTGTAGCATTATAGGAGGTGAAAATAAAATGTACAGAGATTGGAAAGTTGCCAGTTATTTTCTTATGATTGCTATTATTATTAATATTTTTGTACAGAGTATGATTTACATTTTTTAAATGTGAGTCTGTTATGCTGAGAATAGAATATACAAAGGCAGACAAAATTAGAATCAGGAAATCAACTGGGAAATTATTGCCTTGTTTAACGCAAGATATAAATGTAATTTTGACTACATTGACATTTTTATAATGATACAGTTTGTACAACTAGACACAGTATAGAATTAGGAAAATGAAATAAGGGTATGCCCCTAAATTTGGTTGAATTGAAATGTAAAATCATTTACTAATTGATAGACTTTGTTTGGGCTCCAAAATCACTGCAGATGTTGCCTGCAGCCATGAAATTAAAAGACTTGTATGGATGTGAAAGTTGGACCATAAAGAAAGTTGAACTCTGAAGAATTGATGCTTTTGAACCATGATGTTGGAGAAGACTCCTGAGAGTCCCTAGGACTGCAAGATCAAACCAGTCAATCCTAAAGGAAATCAGTCCTGAATATTCATTGGAAGGACTAATCCTGAAGCTGAAGCTGCAATACTTTGGCCACCTGATGCAAAGAACTGACCTACTGGAAAAGACCCTGATGCTGTGAAAGATTCAAGGCAGAAGAAGGGGACGACAGAGGATGAGATGGTTAAATGGCATCACCAACTCAATGGACATGAGTTTGAACAAGTTCTGGGAGTTGGTGATGGACAGGGATAAATGGTATGCTGCAGTCCATGGGGTCACAAAGAGTCAGACATGAATGAGCGACTGAACTGAACTGAATTGATAGAGACATATGCTTGTGAGAAAAGTAAAAGAAATAGTTCTCTTTCAGTTCAGTTTAGTCACTCAGTCATGTCCGACACTTTGCGACCCCATGAATTGCAGCACGCCAGGCCTCCCTGTTCGTCACCAACTCCTGGGAGTTCACTCAAATTCAGGTCCATCGAGTTGGTGATGCCATCCAGCCATCTCATCCTCTGTCATCTCCTTCTCCTCCTGCCCCAAACCCCTCCCAGCATCAGGGTCTTTTCCAATGAGTCAACTAAAGTACTGGAGTTTCAGCTTTAGCATCATTCCTTCCAAAGTACACCCAGGACTGATCTCCTTTAGAATGGACTGGTTGGATCTCCTTGCAGTCCAAGGGACTCTCAAGAGTCTTCTCCAACACCACACTTCAAAAGCATCAATTCTTCAGCGCTCAGCTGTCTTCACAGTCCAACTCTCACATCCATACATGACTACTGGAAAAATAATAGCCTTGATTAGATGGATTTAGATGGCAAAGTAATGTCTCTGCTTTTGAATATGCTGTCTAGTTTGGTCATAACTTTCCTTCCAAGAAGTAAGCATCTTTTAATTTCCTGGCTGCAATCACCATCTGCAGTGATTTTGGAGCCCAAAAAAATAAGTTTCCATTGTTTCTCCATCTATTTCCCATAAAGTGATGGGACTAGATGCCATGATGGTAGTTTTCAGAATGTTGAACTTTAAGCCAACTTTTTTACTCTCCTCTTTCACTTTCATCAAGAGGCTTTTTAGCTCCTCTTCATTTTCTGCCATAAGGGTGGTGTCATCTGCATATCTGAGGTTATTGATATTTCTCCCAACAATCTTGATTCCAGCTTGTGCTTCTCCAGCCCAACATTTCTCATGATGTACTCTGCACAGAAGTTAAATGAGCAGGGTGACAGTATACAGCCTTGACGTACTCTTTTTCCTATTTGGAACCAGTTTGTTGTTCCATGTCCAGTTCTAACTGTTGCTTCTTGATCTGCATATAGCTTTCTCAAGGGGCAGGTCAGGTGGTCTGCTATTCCCATCTCTTTCAGAATTTTCCACAGTTCATTGTGATCCACACAATCAAAGGCTTTGGCATAGTCAGTAAAGGAGAAATAGATGTTTTTCTGGAACTCTCTTGCTTTTTCCATAATCCAGTGGATGTTGGCAATTTGATCTCTGGTTCCTCTGCCTTTTCTAAAACCAGCTTGAACATCAGGGAGTTCACAGTTCATGTGTTGCTGAAGACTGGCTTGGAGAATTTTGAGCATTAATTTACTAGTGTGTGAGATGAGTGCAAGTGTGTGGTAGCTTGAGCATTCTTTGGCATTGCCTTTTTTGGGGATTGGAATGAAAACTGACCTTTTCCAGTCCTGTGGCCACTGTTGAGTCTCCCAAATTTGCTGGCATATTGAGTGCAGCATTTTCACAGCATCATCTTTCAGGATTTGAAATAGCTCCACTGGAATTCCATCACCTCCACTAGCTTTGTTCGTAGTGATGCTTCCTAAGGCCCACTTGACTTCACATTCCAGGATGTCTGTCTCTAGATGAGTGATCACACCACTGTGGTTATCTGGGTCACGAAGATCTCTTTTGTACAGTTTAGTGTATTCTTGCCACTTCTTTGTAGTATCTTCTGCTTCTGTTAGGTCCAGACAATTTCTGTCCTTTATTGAGCCCATCTTTGCATGAAATGTTCCCTTGGTATCTCTAATTTTCTTGAAGAGATCTCTATGTTTTCCCATTCTGTATTTCTTTGCATTGATCACTGAAGAAGGCTTTCTTATCTCTCCTTGCTATTCTTTGGAACTCTGCATTCAGATACTTATATCTTTCCTTTTCTCCATTGCTTTTTGCTTCTCTTCTTTTCACAGCTATTTGTAAGGCATCCCCAGACAGTCATTTTGCTTTTTTGCATTTCTTTTCCATAGGGATGGTCTTGATCCCTGTCTCCTGTACAATGTCACAAACCTCAGTCCATAGTTCATCAGGCACTCTATCTATCAGATCTAGTTCCTTAAATGTATTTCTCACTTACACTGGATAATCATAAGGGATTTGATTTAGGTCATACCTGAATGGTCTAGTGGTTTTCCCGACTTTCTTCAATTTAAGTCTGAATTTGGCAATACAGAGTTCATGATCTGAGCCACAGTCAGCTCCCAGTGTTGTTTTTGCTGACTGTATGGAGCTTCTCCATTTTTGGCTGCAAAGAATATAATCAATCTGATTTCAGTGTTGACCATCTGGTGATGTCCATGTGTAGAATCTTCTCTTCTGTTGTTGGAAGAGGGTGTTTGCTATGACTAGTGTGTTCGCTTGGCAGAACTCTATTAGCCTTTGCCCTGCATCATTCTGTATTCCAAGGCCAAATTTGCCTATTACTCCAGGTGTCTCTTGACTTCCTACTTTTGCATTCCAGTCCCCTATAATGAAAAGGACATCTTTTTTGGGTATTAGTTCTAAAAGATTTTGTAGGTCTTCATAGAACCAATCAACTTCAGCTTCTTCAGTGTTACTGGTTGGGACACAGACTTGGATTACTGTGATATTGAATGGTTTGCCTTGGAAATGAACAGAGATCATTCTGTCATTTTTGAGATTGCATCCAAGTAGTGGATTTCAGACTCTTTTGTTGACCATGATGGCTACTCCATTTCTTCTAAGGGATTCCTGCCTGCAGTAGTACATATAATGGTCATCTGTGTTAAATTCACCCATTCCAGTCCATTTTAGTTCACTGATTCCTAGAATGTCGACGTTCACTCTTGCCATCTCCTATATGACCACTTCCAATTTGCCTTGATTCATGGACCTGACATTCCAGGTTCCTATGCAATATTGCTCTTTATAGTATCAGACCTAGCTTCTATCACCAGTCACATCCACAACTGGGTGTTGTTTTTCTTTGGCTCCATCCCTTCATTCTTTCTGGAGTTATATCTCCACTGATCTCCAGTAGCATATTGGGCACCTACTGACCTGGGGAGTTCCTCTTTCAGTATCCTATAATTTTGCCTTTTCATACTGTTCATGGGGTTCTCAAGGCAAGAATACTGAAGTGGTTTGCCATTCCCTTCTCCAGTGGACCACATTCTGTCAGACCTCTCCACCATGACCCTCCCATCTTGGGTGGCCCCACAGGGCATGGCTTAGTTTCATTGAGTTAGACAAGGCTGTGGTCCACGTGATTCTCTTTGAAACATGCTAAATTTGACATAAGTAACATGTAAAGCTCAACATCAGAAAACGAAGATCATGGCATCTGGTCCCATCACTTCATGGGAAATAGATGGGGAAACAGTAGAAACAGTGTCAGACTTTATTTTTTGGGGCTCCAAAATCACTGCAGATGGTGACTGTAGCCATGAAATTAAAAGACATTTAGTCCTTGGAAGAAAAGTTATGACCAACCTAGAAAGCATATTCAAAAGCAGAGACATTACTTTGCCAACTAAGAGAAGGGGACGACCAAGGATGAGATGGTTGGAAGGCATCACGGACTCAATGGACGTGAGTCTGAGTGAACTCCAGGAGTTGGTGATGGATAGGGAGGCCTGGGTGCTGCAATTCATGGGGTCGCAAAGAGTCGGACACAACTGAGCGAGTGAACTGAACTGAACTGAACATGACTTACTGTATAGCTGGATACATGCATCTGTAATTCCAGAAAGAAATTAGAGCCAAAGACATAGATTTGTGAAGCTCTCTGTTACTTTTCCTCTCTCTTACTCTTTCTTAGTACCCACCCCACCCCAATCTGGAGATGCATCACTATGTCAATTTATACTTTTAGCTTTGAAGCATATTGATCTTTTCAACAATAATATTCTCTTCTTTGCCAACACTGTCTTAATCACAATAGTTTTTTAATTAGTTTTGGTATCTGACAGTATAGGTCCTCCAGTTTTTGCCCTTTTCAAATCCACCTTTGCTGTTTTGCTCCTTTGGAATTCCATACCAATATTATAAATAGTTTGTCACTTTCTACACATTCACTGTACAGGTTTTGCACAGGATTAGTTATTAATTCCTAGATACTGATATATTTTATATCACCTTAAATTATATAGTTTATCAATGAATACATTAAAAGAAATTGTGTTTTTTTTTAACTATAACTTTAGTTGGTAAATACATTACTAGAAGATGTTTAAATAAAGCTTATTAAAAATAAGCAAACAACAAAAACAACAAAGACCCTAAAGCATGTAGCAAAGGTACTCAATGACATTATTTTAATATGCTTTTCCCCCTTCTTTCATTGAGCAGAACACACTTTGGGCTTAATTTGTGTGGTGTCAGGAGCTACATATTCTTTTACTTCAACTGAAAACTTGTAAAAATGCTGTCTCATTACAGATAGTTTGGAAAACCCAAGAAAGTAGATAATTTTTATAATATCATCAATTATAGACAGTAACATTTAACTGTATTTCTTTCTAAGGTTTTTTTTTTTTTCTACTTATCTCTTATTTTCCTTCTGATGAATTCTTATGTATTTCTATCACTACTAAAGTAAAATATTTTCAACTTAATGTGTGAACATTCTAATTTCCCTATTATACTTAAGAATAAATACTGAAAAAAAATCAGTCTAGGAACTGGCTTACTAGGAAATGAAATAAAAATACAAATGCCTCTCAATTTTATAGACTTCCTTGAATTATCTGATTTCAGCTCACAGTTGCAATGTGTATGTATGACTCTATCCAAAACATCCTAAAACCCTCTTATTTCTCAGTATCCTTTTCATTATCCATGACTATGTGAGGTATCCATTTTCATGAGAAGTAGGTATAGCATATTACCTAGAGAACAGACAAACATTAAACTTTTTGAAAGTCAGCAAGCATTAAATCAGAAACCAATCAAAACTCAGAACCTAGAAGTATGTAAAATTAGTTGGTTAATTGGAAAGACTGTTCTCCAGGGAAAAGAGAAGTTTGGCAATGCCATTTCAAACTTTTACCTTCATTCCAACCGCCCTACCTCTGGCTGGTTGCCTTGATGCCTGTCACCTGGTTTTGATCTTGACCCAGTTAGTGTACAGAGTAGATCAAATTCAGGCCATGTTCCATTTGGAATTCACTGGATCAGTTTATTCAAAGTGGAGATTCAATGGTAAAGACTTGGCAATAATATTGACATAATATAAGATGCTTTACATCTTTGATTGGATTTCAGCCATCCCAGCAACACCCTCCACCACTGTTTTGTAAATTTTGGATGCAGCTATCTCATAGAAGGCAATCTGAGATTATGAAGAGACAACTGTTTGGCTCATTATAAAGTCAGATGTGTTCTTTGGCATTTGAGTGGACAGCAGAGACTTTGACATTAACACATGGCTCATTAGGAATGAATTTGAGCTTGGCCTTTTGCTGCACTTAAAACGAAATACCTAATATAGAGAAGCAACTCCTTGAAAATGCCGATACAATCTCTTAAACATACAAAGCTGTAATTTAAAACAAAGGCACCATTCCTCTAGGCATTTGCCATTAAGAGCACAGTGCATGTCTTAAAACTGTGAGGCAAACAATGAACAGACAGGATCATGTTCCTTTTATCTTTCTTGTTCCTAGTGACAAATACACAGACTTTCCTGTTCTTCCTAACTGTATGTCATGTTCTAGAACAGACTGTCTTGTAGTTTCATGACAGGGTCATGTTTACAGCATTACATAGTAGTTAGTGGTCAGTTACCACTTTTATGATAAATTTGATTTTGCAACTCAGCTGATTCAATTTACACCCAGCTGAAACTTGAAACATAAAGCAGTTTACTACCTTGAATCTACAAAGCAGAATGCTCTTTGATGTTAAGGCAGCTTAGCACTGTGTATTGAAACAAGTATGCACACTATTAGCACAAACTGTTGTTTTTAACTTACACTGTTTATCAGCTTTGCATTTCAACTGACCTTCCTCATTCCCCTTGCTTCAAGTACTTTCAACAATAAATTGCAAAGTGTTTCATTCTAAAATAATTTAAATATTATTTTCATTTAATTTTGAAAAAGTCTATATTAGAATGTTTTGCTGCTCTGAGCATGTAAAATTGTAAAGAAATAAATGCTGCTTTCATAATTTATGTATAACAAAATATACACCCAGTCAATTGAGAGAAGTGTGTCTGCCAGTCCTGTCAGTTATGATGAAAATTACAAATCCCTTATACTTTGAGATATGTTTGTAGAAGCAAATACAATGCTCAGGGAAAGAGCACATCTATCAAACATTTCATGGACAACATGACATGACTAAAAGCTTCAGAATTTGAGTAATGCTGAAAAGCACAAAATGGGTTCACATATTTTTAAACCTTCAAGATTTTAAATGATAAAAAGCTAGTACAAAGAGTCCATAAAAAACAAACAAAAGAACAGATCAAGCAAACCTCTCTAAGCAAACAAGTTTAGTTTGAGACTGAACCAGCATCCACAACAGGCTCTTCTGCTACCTATTTATGGTAGTTCCTTAACCAAGGCATATTTCATACTGCAAATGGTAGAATATCCTGCTAGATAACAATATGGCAAAACTTTCCTAAAGGGTCTCTGTCTTGTATTTAACTGAAATATATCCTAGCCAGAATGAATCTATATTCTGTTCTGTTTATTTTGTCATCATGGTTCTCATAAGAAGCACTTAAATAGATGTTTTTAATTGACTAAATAATCTTTCAAATTATTTTATCTTTATATAAGCTATCTAAAAGAAAAATATGCATCAGTCAGTTCAGTTCAGTCGCTCAGTCATGTACAACTCTTTGCGACCCCATGAATCGCAGCATGCCAGGCCTCCCTGTCCATCACCAACTCCCGGAGTTTACTCAAACTCATGTCTATCGAGTCAGTGATGCCATCCAGCCATCTCGTCCTCGGTCGTTCCCTTCTCCTGCCCCCAATCCCTCCCAGCATCAGGGTCTTTTCCAATGAGTCAAGTCTTCGCATGAGGTGGCCAAAGTACTGGAGCTTCAGCTTTAGCATCAGTCCTTCCAAACAACACCCAGGACTGATCTCCTTCAGAATGGACTGGTTGGATCTCCTTGCAGTCCAAGGGACTCTCAAGAGTCTTCTCCAACACCACAGTTCAAAAGTACCAATTCTTTGGTGCTCAGATTTCTTCACAGTCCAACTTTCACATCCATACATGACCACTGGAAAAACCATAGCCTTGACTAGACAGATCTTTGGTTGGCAAAGTAATGTCTCTGCTTTTGAATATGCTATCTAGGTTGGTCATAACTTTCCTTCCAAGTAGTAAGCATCTTTTAATTTCATGGCTGCAATCACCATCTGCAGTGATTTTTCATAGGTGAACACAATAAGATCCCAGAAAAGATGATAACTACATAATTAATAGCACTGACTAGGAATCAGAATAAGTAATTCTTAGCTATAATCAATGATAAACTATTTAAGTTATGCCTCATTTTTTAAATCTGTAAAATAGAAAGAATGACACTTGCCTTTACAAATTCCAACCCTGTGAAGAACAAAATAGAAAACCTATGATAACACTTTACAAAAATAACAAACCTGTAAGACTTGGGGAAATTATATGCAATAAGAAGACTCAACTTTGAAAATAAAATCTTGACAGGTTTTATGTTGTTGCTATTTAGCTGCTAAGTTGTGTCTACTCGTTAAGACTCCAAAGCCAGGCTCCCCTGTCCTTCACTATCTCCTGGATTGTAGTCAGATTCATGTCTGTTAAGTTAATGATGCGATCTAACCATCTCATCCTCTGCTGTCCTCTTCTCCTTTTGCACTCAATCTTTCCCAGCATAAGGGTCTTTTCTAATGAGCTGGCTCTTTGCATCAGGTGGCCGAAGTATTGGAGCTTCAGCTTCAGCATCAGTCCTATAATGAATATTCAGGGCTGATTTCCTTTAGGATTGACTGGTTTGATCTCCTTCCCATCCAAAGGACTTTCAAGAGACTTCTCCAGCTCCAGAGTTCATAAGTATCAATTCTTCAGCTCTCACTCTCACTCCCAACACTCACATCCTTACATGACCTCAGGAAAAACTTGTAGTTCCTTTGACTATAGGAACTCTGTCGGCAGTAATGTCTATGCTTCTTAATATGTGGTCTAGATTTGTCATAACTTTCCTTCCAAGGAGCAAGCATCTTCTAATTTCATGGCTGCAATCACTATCAGCAGTGATTTTGGAGCCCAAGATAAGAAAATCTGTCACTACTCCCAATGTTTCCCCTTCTATTTGCATGAAATGATGGGACTGAATACCATGATCTTAGTTTTTTGAATGCTGATTTTTTTAAGCCTGCTTTTTCACACTCCTCTTTCATTCTCATCAAGAGGCTCCTTAGTTCCTCTTCAGTTTCTGCCATTAAAGTGGTATCATCTGCATATCTGAGGTTGTTGATATTTTTCTTGATTCCAGCTTGTGAATCATCCAGCCCAACATTTTGCATATTATTCTGAATATAAGTTAAATAAGCAGTGTGACAATATTTCCAAACTGTCTAAATATCCAATAAAAAGTGAACCTTTTACAAATATCAGAGAAGGCAATGGCACCCCATTCCAGTACTCTTGCCTGGGAAAATCTCATGGACAGAGGAGCCTGGTAGGCTGCAGTGCATGGGCTCGCCAAGAGTCGGACACGACTGAGTGACTTCACTTTCACTTTTCACTTCATACACTGGAGAAGCAAATGGCAGCCCACTCCAGTATTCTTGCCTGGAGAATGCCAGGGATGGGGGAGCCTGGTGGGCTGCCATCTATGGGGTCGCAGAGTCAGACACGACTGAAGTGACTTAGCAGCAGCAGCAGCAGTTTACAAATATGAATTTAGATTTCAGGAGTAAGGAATGATATGTTGATTAAGTCGGTAGAAATTTTTTAAATTTCTCCATGTTTATTAAGGGATCATCATCACTCAGTAACTCTGTGAAGTTTAAGCTAGATTTCTTTTCTGAGCTGAGGATCAAAGTGCTCCTGACCACAGATAAGTGCTCAGGTACAAAAGAATTTGGAATTACCTGAAGAACTATTCATTCTGTGTGATTTCTGGGTCCTTCTGACCAACCTAGATCACTTTTTATTGAATGAATAAATCTTTTTACAAAGGAACCATTCTTATTTAAGCCTATTTTGTATAGACAATGTACCTAAGTTGCTTGTTCTGCATAAAGTGTATAGAGAGAATCAACAGTTTGGAAATGTGCCTGGCCCAAGTATTTTAAATAGATACACGGGTTTGGAGAACATAGAGTAATGCAGTAAAGAGTAAATATGAGAATGGGAGAGAAAGAGAATGCAGAACTGAAGATGGGTTTTATACCTGGGATCAGTAAACCAAGCAAAAGATTATGTACTATCATAGATAAATGTAAGGATATTTGTACTAAAAATATAATATTCTGCTGTGTACTTTAGTTGCTCAGTAGTGTCTTGACTCTTTGTGATTCCATGAACTATAGCCTGTCAAGCTCTTCTTCCATAGGGATTCTCCAGGCCAAGCATTTCAGTGGGTTGCCATGCCCTTCTCCAAGGGATCTTCCCAACCCAGGGATCAAACTCAGGTCTCTTGCATTGCAGGCAGCTTCTTTACAGTCTGAGCAACCATGGAAGCCCAATAATCCTGGAGTAAGTAGCCTATCCCTTCTCCAGGGCATCTTCCTGACCCAGGAAAGGAACCAGGTCTCCTGCACTGCAGTGGATTCTTCACCATCTGAACTACCAGAGAAGCCCAATATGCTGCTGCTGCTGTTGCTAAGTTGCTTCAGTAGTGTCCAACTCTGTGAGATCCCACAGACGGCAGCCCATCAGGCTCCCCTATCCCTGGGATTCTCCAGGCAAGAACACTGGAGTGGGTTGCCATTTCCTTCTCCAATGCATGAAAGTGAAAAGTGAAAGTGAAGTCGCTCAGTCGTGTCCGATTCTTAGTGACCCCATGGACTGCAGCCTACCAAGCTCCTCCACCCATGGGATTTTCCAGGCAAGAATATTGGAGTGGGGTGCCATTGCCTTCTCCTACCTGGCAAATACTCATTCAGTCCTCAGCATGTAAGTGGAAGGAACACAAAGTAAAATGTTTCATTTGTAATAATTCCAGAGTTAAAGGAAATATGAATTTGAGGAATGATGCTTAGAAACTGCTCTTCTGAACCTTCCCTGGAGGTCTAGTGGCTAAGCCTTCATGCTTCCAATGCAGAAGGCACCAGGGTTCAGTCCCTGGTTAGGGAACTAAGATTGTGCATGATGTACGGTGTGTCCAAAAACATAAAGAAAATAAAGTAGAATGAGGAACACCTAAAAATATTTTTTAAATTGCTAATCTGTCAAGTACAGCAGATAACAGCATTCAATTCAAAATGTCTTTTGTTGACAATCTCTTTAACAAGTGGTGCTGGAAAAACTGGTCAGCCACTTGTAAAAGAATGAAACTAGAACACTTTCTAATAACATACACAGAAATAAACTCAAAATGGATTAACGATCTAAACGTAAGACCAGAAACTATAAAACTCCTAGAGGAAAACATAGGCAAAACACTCTCCGATATAAGTCACAGCAGGATCCTCTATGACCCACCTCCCAGAATACTGGAAATAAAAGCAAAAACAAACAAATGGGATCTAATTAAACTTAAAAGCTTCTCCACAACAAAGGAAACTATAAGCAAGGTGAAAAGATAGCCCTCAGAATGGGAGAAAATAATAGCAAATGAAGCAACTACAAAGGATTAATCTCAAAAATATACAAGCAACTCCTGCAGCTCAATTCCAGAAAACTAAATGATCCAATCAAAAAATGGGCCAAAGAACTAAACAGACATTTCTCCAAAGAAGACATACAGATGGCTAACAAACACACGAAAAGATGCTCAACATCACTCATTATTAGAGATATGAAAATCAAAACCACAATGAGGTACCATTTTACACCAATCAGAATGGCTACTATCCAAAAGTCTACAATCAATAAATGCTGGATAGGGTGTGGAGAAAAGGGAACTCTCTTACACTGTTGGTGGGAATGCAAACTAGTACAGCCACTATGAAGAACAGTGTGGAGATTCCTTTAAAAACTGCAAATAGAACTGCCTTATGACCCAGCAATTCCACTGCTGGGCATACACACCGAGGAAACCAGAATTGAAAGAGACACGTGTACCCCAATGTTCATTGCAGCACTGTTTATAATAGCCAGGACATGGAAGCAACCTAGATGTCCCTCAGTAGACGAATGGATAAGAAAGCTGTGGTACATATACACAATGGAATATTACTCAGCCATTAAAAAGAATACATTTGAATCAGTTCTAAAGAGGTGGATAAAACTGGAACCTATTATACAGAGTGAAGTAAGCCAGAAAGAAAAACACCAATACAGTATACTAACGCATACATGTGGAATTTAGAAAGATGGTAATGATAACCCTGTATGTGAGACAGCAAAAGAGACACACATGTATAGAACAGTCTTTTGGACTCTGTGGAAGAAGGAGAGGGTAGGATGATTTGGGAGAATGGCATTGAAATTATATTTGTTTTTAAAATCTTTTGTTACTTTAGTAAAGTAAATAAATGTTATTTAAGATAAAAAAAAAGAAATATGTATAATATCATATGTGAAATGAATCGCCAGTTGAGGTTCGATGCATGATACAGGATGCTCGAGGCTGGTGCACTGGGAAGACCCAGAGGGATGGTAAGGGGAGAGAGGTGGGGAGGGGGTTCAGAATGGGGAACATGTGACACCTGTGGTGGATTCATGTTGATGTATGGCAAAACCAATACAATATTGTAGAATAAAAAAAAAAAAAGATGTGGACATTAATTTTTTTTAATGTCTTTTGTTAGTGATTTTAGAGACCCTGCCACACACATGCACATGTGCTTTTGTCCATCAAAAATTTTCCAATTAACATCCACTTAAAAATAAAACTGAATTTTAATTTTTATGTGAATGTTATTTTATACTCTGTATTTTATGTATAAACAATGCAAATGTTACCTGTGTAACAATAAGAAAAATGAAGTCCTCAACTAAAACACCTCCTGAAAAGATTGTTCAAATTTTGTACAATATTGCTGGTGAACTCACTACTATATCTACCTGCTTTAAAACAGCTCCACATTCACCTCACTCCTTACTGAGCTCTCTTCCTGATCTTCAGCTCCAAAAATGCGCATAATCATCTCCTAATAAGCTTTAGAAAAACCTAGAGTTCCCCAAGGTATGCATGTAAAGTAAGCAACTCCACAAATGATCTGGGATTACATGTACTTGTGAATTTGGGAACAGAAAGGTTTTTCAATATCATTATTATTAGCATTTATTGTTCCAAATTTACACTATATGCATCCTCTTACTTATCACCAGTTCCATACATCAATAATCCAAAGTCTGAATTAAGAGAACAAGGAAGGAAAAATGAAAAATAATACTTCAGAATTATGCCACATGAATGCCCGCTTCTAGAAGTGAAAGGGTGGAGATGATTCTCAGCACCCAAGCCATTTTTGGTTTTAAGCTCTATGGCCTGACTTCTACTTGACTATCATAATTTCTATTTGTGAAGATGTTAGAGGTATACAGCAGAAGAACTTGTGCTCAGTTTGATACTTTCACATACATTTACCAGATTATTATTTTTTTTACTTGTTCTTGACAGTGCTTCCTATATTTTGGAATTAATTTTGAGCAGAATCTATGTCACCATCATTTCTCTAATAAGGGACACTTTAAATAGACATTGGTTACTGGTAAAACTGTAGCACTGACCTCTGCACATTCTGAAGGAAAAAGCTTTCATCCATCGCCAGAAAAGGCCTCTCAGGGATATTCTTACTTGTATTTGGCTGGATTTCTGAGCCTGAGAGTCTTCATGTACCACAGAGAAGGTTATTCCTCCTGGTATAATCAACCTATCAAACAGTCATTTATCCTGAACAATACTGTGCTGCTGCCTACATTTAGTCTCATAGTGAGAATAAAGTCATTTCTCATGAAATTTCTTAATAGATACCTCTACAACTCATTATTCTTTATTGTAAATAAGGTGCTAGGCAGTAATAAAACATGATAAAATGGAAAATACAGTAACGTTTTTGTTAAATCTCAAGTTGGTGGTTTACCTTAAAGCATATTTTTCAGAAAACATTTCTTATATTTAAACAGATAGGACTCAAAGCCATCTTATTCAATAATGCTAGTTTCATGGGTATGTGAAATAACTGACAAAGAAAGGAGTAAGAAAGGAAATGGGGTTTTTAAGCATCAAATATGCTGCAGAAGACTCTTGAGAGTCCCTTAGACTGCAAGGAGATCCAACCAGTCCATTCTGAAGGAGATCAGCCCTGGAATTTCTTTGGAAGGAATGATGCTAAAGCTGAAACTCCAGTACTTTGGCCACCTCATGCGAAGAGTTGACTCATTGGAAAAGACTGATGCTGGGAGGGATTGGGGGCAGGAGGAGAAGGGAAAGACAGAGGATGAGATGGCTGGATGGCATCACTGACTTGATGGACATGAGTCTGAGTGAACTCCGGGAAATGGTGATGGACAGGGAGGCCTGGTGTGCTGCGATTCATGGGGTCGCAAAGAGTCGGACACGACTGAGCAACTGAACTGAACTGAACTGATGCTGACTGCAATGACAATATACTACCATGAGAGCTGAAGAGAAAGAATCATGTCCTGACAAAATAAGTTCCATTTAGTTAGGGATCAAATCTGATATCTGGGGTTCCCAGGTGTCTCAGTGGTAAAAGAATTCACCTACCAATGTATGAAATCAGGAAACATGGGTTCGATCCCTGGGTTGGGAAGAGGCCCTGGAGAAGGAAATTGCAGCCCAATCCAGTATTCTTACCCTGGAAATCCCATGGACAGAGGAACCTGGTGGCCTACAGTCCATGGGGTCACAAGGAGTTAGACACAACTGAGCATACACGCAGCTGAACCTGATATTTGAACACAACACTTGAAAAACCTATCCACAAGAGGAAAATCAAGTGTAAATAAAAAGAGTGTTTTATCATTTGAATATGGAGAAGGCAATGGCACCCCACCCCAGTACTCTTGCCTGGAGAATCCCATGGACAGAGGAGCCTGGTGGGCTGCAGTCCATGGGGTCGTGAAGAGTCGGACACGACTAAGGGACTTCCCTTTCACTTTTCACTTTCATGCACTGGAGAAGGAAATGGCAACCCACTCCAGTGTTCTTGCCTAGAGAATCCCAGGGATGGAGGAGCCTGGCGGGCTGCCATCTATGGGGTCACACAGAGTTGGACACAACTGAAGCGACTTTGCAGCAGCAGCAGCATTAAGTGGTCACTCTGTGATGCTGTGAGATGCTGTGCCCACTGACCTGGAGGGTGATGCAATGCAGAGCTGATTTCTGGTGAGAGGTGAGACAATGGCATGAAGTTCAAGGAGCTTCCTGGGAGGGACGTATTAGAATCTCCCTGATGGGTTGAGATGACTCCATAAGAAACTCCCCCAAGAGGAAAGGAACCAAATACCCCAAAGGAAAAACTCACCATGAGAAAAGGGGCAGTCTAGTCTGATGGTCTTGGGTTTCTAGCAGGGATGTAGGGTAGTCTAAGTCAAATTTATTAGAGTTGTTCACAGTGGGAAATAGTCATTCTGCTGTTTCTGCCATTCCTGGACCCAAAATGCCCATGGTTTCTGAATCATTTATACATTCTTTTACCTTCTCAAAGATCACATCTGCTATACAATCACTCAAGTCTTGACAATGTCAATAAAAAAGTAGGAACTGTTTGTGTTGGGCTTAGAATTTGCCATGGACAAGTACCAGGAGTGTGCTTCAACATGAATCTGTCATCATCAAACTTTTCCCCTATATGGACTTGCAGCCAGTGTCATTATGGAATAGGAAGTATTCAGCCTGTCATATAAAGCCCAGAATAATTCTGCGAAAGCAGGAATCTTCAAACCTTCGCTCCCAGTGCTAAGAGAACAAAAATTTTCTCTTGTTTTTGGAAACTCTGTATTCAAAAAGCTCAAAGGAGACAATGTCCAGGGGCTCAATGTTGATGATGATGTGGAAAAAACATGGTGAGGCTGACTAAGGCTAGTGGTAAAGAATTCACTGTCAATGCAAGAGATGAAAGAGATACTGAGTTTGATCCTTGGGAAGATCCCCTAGAGTAGGAAATGGTAAATTGCTCCAGTGTTGTCTGGAAAATTTCATGGAAGAGCAGCCTGTCAGGCCACAGTCCATTGGGTCACAAAGAGTCGGACATGATTGAGCACACACACAAAATAACGAAGGCTAGTATGTCTCCCGGTGGCAGCAACAGCATCAACAAAACCCAGCACAGGTAAAATTTTAATTGAACTCTGTTCATTTTTTCCTTTTCATGTGTTCTATCACATCTCCCAGAACAGTACCCTTTATGTATCCTTGGGCCTTAATATTCTCTTCTCCTCTAACCATTTTTAAAAAGAAGAGTTTATAAACATTTTGATCAGATTTCAATATCTCAATATTTTTATCAAGGTACTTCTTCATTTATTTATACTGAACACTTTGGAAGAAACTGACATGTGCTGCTGTGTTCTCTACTTCTAAGGTGCACATCCTAGTTTCTACTGAAGGTATGTGTAGCTTCATAAATTATTACTATTGAGAAATGGTGATGGAAGTGTGGTATGTCACCTTCAGGTCACAGACCATAAAACCACTTGGTATACTCTGTGCTATTTTTTCTCTGCCACGTTAGGGTAGAAAGGTTTATGTTGACCATGGAGAACATACATTGAGGAAGGTAAAGACTCTATTAGTCTGTTTCTTTAATGACCGTGTAGAAAGAACCCTTTCTGTTGGACAGTTCTACAAAAAACCATAAAGTTATATACTGTTTGGTTCATGAGCTGCATTCTGTGCTAATATGTTGCAGTAAGTGGATTATGTCACTTTGGGTGCTTGTGTGCTATTGCTTCAGTAGTGGCCAACTCATTGCGACCCCATGGACTGTAGCCCGCCTGGCTCCTCTGTCCATGGGATTTCCCAGGCAAGAATACTGGAGTGGGTTTCCATGCCCTCCTCCAGGAGATCTTCCCCACCCAGGGATTGAGCCTGCGTCTCTCACATCTCCAGCATTGGCAGGCAGGTTCTTTACCACTGAGCCACCCGGGAAGCCCGACATCACTTTACATATGTTTATAAAGATGACTTACATATGGTGGAATTTCAGACATGCATCCTCACAGGTAACAGACAGAGGAAATTTTGCTTAGCTATTCATCCTAAATATCTTCTCATACTGGTGTGAAAAAAGTAATTTCATTTTTGTAAAGGTTGTATAATATTTCATTTTGCCATATTTTATTTAACTAATTTCCCATTGACAGGATGTATCATATTTCAATCTGCTATACATTTAAATGTAGTCAGTGCTTACAGAAGGTTCTTTCATAAAATAGTTTTATCATCCTTGATTTATTTTCATATATATTACATCAGTTAACTGAATATCAGCAATTTCATTTTTTTTCAGGAATGCCTGGATGTTATCATCTCCAAACACTGTATGTGTTTGAGATTCTTCTTCTTTACATTTGAATGAGAACTTGGTGAGGACAAAACAAAAATAATTATTGGTTTATGGGATTACGATTATTTTCTCAAGATTTGTAAAACATTGCTACTGAGTTATCTTATGCTGAATATTTTAGTGCAGAGTACTTAGACAAATTATACAATGTTTTCCTATATTTTTTGTAATGTGTCTTCATCTGAATACCCAAAGAACTTTATCTTGGTGATAACTGAAACCAGAGACCCCTCCACCGAAATGTCCATACATTATTTTATTCCATTAGTTCAATACAAATACGGATATAGTAAGTATTTACAGCACTCTATTAGTTTCTCTTGCATCCATGTGCCATTTGAAAAGGAGATTCAGATTTTTATCTAATATCTATACTTCTCTTTCATAGTGTCAATAATTTTCAGAAGCATCAATTGTGTCTAAGTTGTATCAGAAGCTGTATCATCTTTGCCTAACTTTATACATCACCATTTCTTGAGTTTCATAGACTTTCCTTCCCTAACTCAGTTTTAAGATGTATCCTTTATAATCCTTATTGCTTTTGTTTCACTTATTTTATGTCTTTATATAAACTTTAGGAATCTTTCATAAAAGTGAAAATATTTATTATTTCCTAATATATTCTTTCTTCTTGGTTATCAAATATTTTTCATTGCCTTTATTTCCTTAGGAGTCATTCTCTATTTTACAATAGGGAATAATATTTACCTATTATATAAAAATTCCATGCATCTTACTTTTACCATTTAGCTACCTTTTATTCATTATATTTATCTATTAACCCCTCCATGGATACATTTCATGCTTATGCTATCTTAATTTTCTTTATCATCAATCATGTTGAGATAGCAAGGTTTACCATGAGCAACAATTGGTCTAAGGATAATGTAATAAAGGAAATTAGAAAATAACCTGGAGGCAATAAAAAGTAAGGAACATACTTCCAGAATATGGAACTGGAGGACAGATGTAACTAAAGAATGTTCCAAACAGACAAATTATCTTTGTTTTCTACAGCACAGATCCCTAACTCATAGTAATGGTCTGAAGTTAATGTAGGATTAGAAAAATATATAGTGTAGTATTCTATTTCACAAGATCCAAGGCCCACATACCATTCTTCATGTAAGATTCCTGCAATATTCATTCCATTAATTCTGCTGACATGACCAATCTAAATCATTCAGGAAGAGTACCTTTATTTTTCAATCAGATATCTTAGAAGATAAGAAGAGTAAAACGCAATTGTTGTAAAGAATATAGAAAACAATATGTTTTATGAAATAGCAGGGAAAAACTTTCAAAAATTTAGGACATGCAAAATTTTTCCAAGTTGAAAGTGAAATCATGAAGAGCATTCAATAAGAGAGACCATAAACGCTGAATCATTAAAGAGCTTTTAATAACTCAAAAAGATTTTTGAACATCACAAGATATAAAAATGGGTACGGTATGTGATGCATGGGAATAAATTAGGAGAACAGTTATGTAGGGCCTCTTCAGTTCAGTTCAGTTCAGTCGCTCAGTTGTGTCCAACTCTTAAAAGAACTTAAATGTTACCTTTTATGGCACGTATAATTGTATAAGTTAAACCTGGTTGGTATACACACCTCTAAGTTTTTGTTGTTGTTTTGTTTTTAAGAAGAAATCTTGCAATACAGTACATGGTAAGCCAGTTTGAATAGAGATTGTTGGTAGAGAGACCTGATAATTCTCTTAGAATATTCCAAGTAAATTCTAATTAGTGATCATTTAAACAATGGCAGTACAGTACACGAGGCACTCTATATTCAAGAGCAAGTTCATAAAATAGATTTGATGAAATGACTATAAAAATATCAGAAAAGTTGTACTATGATAAGGAAAAAGACGACAAAAAGTGGTAATGGAACTTGTTGACAAGAGAGTTTAGTTATATAGTATCTCAGGAGGATAAGTCATAAATTCAATAAAATAGTTTGAGTTAAAATAATTCTAAACAGGAATTCTATATGGAAATACTTGTGTGACCTTTCATTATTAATCACTCTGAAATTCAGTATACTTTAGCAAGAGATATTAATTTGAGAGTGCCCAAATTTGAAATAATAAAATTTATTAGAGTTAATAATGTCATTAATCACTTTTCAAGTAAGAGTTTACATAAGATAAAAAAGTAATCAAATTGAAAATGACTAGGAAGCCTGTCATTTAATGTGTAGGTAGAGAAGGATGACAAGCAAAGGCAAGGACTATGAGAAATGTAGTAGGAGAATTAGCTACTATGAGAAGAAATGTAGAAGCCAGGCAGAACATATTGTAAAATTCAGAGTATAGATAAACTATCAAAAACTGTAGAGATAAAATATGGTGAACATTTTCTATAAACAAGTGTAAATTTATAAAAGCCAACACTCAGAAGTTGATACTGAATATAATTTAAAAGTTAGAGTAAAATAGTTTGTGTAATGGCCAAACACTAATGTCTTAAGAAGTGTATACCACCGAGTAATTTGAGAAAGCTGAGAGTACAAGCACAAAACATTACTTCAAAATAATGATGTGATACAGGAAAGACACATTTTGTTAAGAAATGGATCTCTATAGGCTTTTTCTTCTTTGGTTATTTTCCTTATGAAGAATGCTTCTACAGAAGCATTGGAACAAAGAGAAAACAGAGAACAAGGATGAAAGGGAGAAAGAAAGGAGAGCAACAAAGGGAAAGGAGGGAAAGGAAAGAGAGAGGGAGGGAGTATCAGAATGCGGAAGAGAATGAATGAATAAAAATGAATAATGGAATAATTATTCCAATTGTGTCCACAATTGGACACAATTAGGGGCATAAGTTTTTTGACAAACATTTGTAGGAGATAGAAGTTAAAGAAATGTGAGTTTTGGAAAATGAGAAATAGTACAATCTCTATGACAATGAAAAAGTAGAATAGGTATGATTAGGAACCAAAGGAGATGGAAGTTGTTTTTTCTTTTCCTGACATAATTTTTAATCTCTAAAATATGAAGTATGAATATTGCCTTTACAGAAGGGAAGTAGAGTTTCTAGAGACTTAAAAATGGTGTCAACAGGTTTTACAAAGACACGACTGAAGCAACTTAGTACACGTGCACAGCACTACAAGACCTTCATGACTGGGTGTAGATCCCAGGTATGTCTGGTAAGTATCGATTTACAACTTCATCTCAAGGTTGTGCAGTTTTTGCTAGCAATGTCAAGCAACATTAAAATACTAAAGGTGAAAACAGATCACTTGTTTTAGTCCATGCTTGGACTAGTCAGAGTTTTAGGATAAACATGAAGTTGAGACTGCTGGTAGTCTTAGGGGAGAAGTGGTATTGTTGCTATTAGTCTGGAACCCAGATTTAGAAGGCTTTTACTCGGAGAGTTCTTACTTCACTTGAAAATCACAGTATATAAATTCCTGCATAAATCTCTTTTTCCATACTGAAACATCTTAGTCTCTGTGCCTGTCATCCCTACATTCATACAGGCAGTCGTACTCATCTTTCCATACATACCTAAATGTTTTGTCTCTGTGTTCTCTTGAATTGTCTCCCTCCTCCACACCAAGCTCCCAAATAACCACCTCCATTTTGCTCTAATATATGTGCTGGCAGGTAACTGCATAGTATTCACTTTCTAGATCTCACAAGGAAGAGGAAACTGCTTTCCAGGCCACCACCTCAATATCTTCCCCCAAATCAGTTTTAATGCTTGGTGTCTAGATATGGCTTGATTCTATGAGTCTTCCAGTAGACTCAATCCATAAAGTGCTCCACAAGTGAAAACTTCTGATCGATTGAAGCTCTTCAGTTTAGTTCATTCAGTTCAGTCACTCGTCATGTCAGACTCTTTGCGATCCCAGGAATCTCAGGACGCCGGGCCTCCCTGTCCATCACCAACTCCTGGAGTTCACCCAGACTCACGTCCATCGAGTCAGTGATGCCATCCAGCCATCTTATCCTCTGTTGTGCCCTTCTCCTCCTGCCCCCAATCCCTCCCAGCATCACAGTCTTTTCCAATGAGTCAACTTTTCGCATGAGGTGGTCAAAGTACTGGACTTTCAGCTTTAGCATCATTCCTTCCAAAGAAATCCCAGGGCTGATCTCCTTCAGAATGGACTGGTTGGATCTCCTTGCTTTTAGCAGTCAACAAAACTTGAAACTACTAATACACATTATAATTTGTTGAACCTCTTAAATTATTGTTAAATGATGTTCATTATTATTATGCTTGAGTATTTTTCAAACTATTAATTGCATACTTACACTTTTCAATAAAATTCTTATCATTATTGCTTTGGGGCTCTTAGAATTTCAGAATAAACTTTTACATATGCATTCAAATATATTTACTAAGTAAAAGCAAGCTTAAACATCTGCTTCTACAAAATCTGCTGAGGTCCAGCTATGTAACAAAAATGCTGCCACTGAACCACAAGGTAAAAACCATTCCAGAAGAGACAAGCTCAGTAGTCAATGAAATGTGTGGAATATTTCTAAGATAAATAATTAATAGATAAATAAGAATTAAGATAAATAATAAATATTTCTAAGATAAATAATAATTATAAGATATGTAATAAATATGAAATATAATCATTTATACTCTCTTCACCAGATTGAAGTCCAGGAATCAGAAACTATATAAAAAACTTTTGTAGCTGTACAAATTAAATCACACAACAGAAAGTATAATTTACAAATACTCGTTTAGATTTTTGAAAATATAGAATGAAAGGATCTTTTAAAGCTTTTAAATGCACAGTATCACCCTGTCTCCAAATTTTTTTTAAGTGCCTTCTCCTTTTGTTCTATATCATTCACTCTTTAATCGGTGTTTAGGTTTCAATTACTCTGCTTTCTCCATAGAGTTATTGGCACCCTTCTAAGATCATGGTATCTGGTCCCATAACTTCATGGGAAATAGATGGGGAAACAGTAGAAACAGTGTCAGACTTTATTTTTTTGGCCTCCAAAATCACTGCAGATGGTGACTGTAGCCATGAAATTAAAAGACGCTTAGTCCTTGGAAGAAAAGTTATGACCAACCTAGAAAGCATATTCAAAAGCAGAGACATTACTTTGCCGACTAAGGTCTGTCTGGTCAAGGCTATGGTTTTTCCTGTGGTCATGTATGGATGTGAGAGTTGGACTGTGAAGAAGGCTGAGCACCGAAGAATTGATGCCTTTGAACTGTGGTGTTGAAGAAGACTCTTGAGAGTCCCTTGGACTGCAAGGAGATCCAACCAGTCCATTCTGAAGGAGATCAGCCTTGGGACTTCTTTGGAAGCAATGATGCTAAAGCTGAAGCTCCAGTACTTGGCCACCTCATGCGAAGAGCTGACTCATTGGAAAAGACTCTGATGCTGGGAGGGATTGAGGGCAGGAGAGAAGGGGACAACCGAGGAAGAGATGGCTGGATGGCATCACTGACTTGATGGACGTGAGTCTGAGTGCACTCCAGGAGATGGTGATGGGCAGGGAGGACTGGCATGCTGCGATTCATGGGGTCGCAAAGAGTCGGACATGACTAAGCGACTGAACTGAACTGAACTGATAATAACTATATTATTACATTCATATTATTTAAACCCACTCTGGTGCTGCTGCTAAGTCGCTTCAGTCGTGTCCGAAGCAACCTATAGACAGCAGCCCTCCAGGCTCCCCCGTCCCTTGGACTCTCTAGACAAGAACACTGGAGTGGGTTGCCATTTCCTTCTCCAATGCATCAAAGTGAAAAGTGAAGGTGAAGTCGATCAGTCATGTAGGACTCTTAGCGACCCCACGGACTGCAGCCCACCAGGCTCTTCCGTCCATGGGATTTTCCAGGCCAGAGTACTGGAGTGGGGTGCCACTGCCTTCTCCGTAAACTCACTCACAATGCCAGAACTAGTAATTTGGTAGCACTTATACTTGCATTGCAACGTGACTTCCATTTGGATGTGTATGTTCCAAAGTCATTTTTTTAGGGTTTAATCAATTGAATCATATACCTTTCAGAAATGAATCTGGATACTACAGCCAAATTTCTACCAAAATGTTAAGATGTGCCTTGTCTGTTTTATTAATGTATTATAAGAATTAATTAGTAGTAAGTTTTCAATTCCCTTGTCTTGGCTTTATATAATTTAGAAGTGATTTCACAGCTTCCACATAATTAATTCTGCTACTATTCTTTGATCTTTAATCAACATTTCACATTTGTCTGTTTATTTCTAATGGTACCCTGCAGCTTTTAAATTTACTTTGTTCCCACTTTATTTTCAAGGCCTAAAAGCAAAGCTTAATTTTCTAGGTGTAACAACAGGAATAAAACACCTGTGCCTCATTTTCAATAGTGAAAATAAAATGAGAATTAAATAAATAAAAATAATTGAAACAAAAAAAAATACTTTCTATCAAGTCCTTAGATCTCATACTCTATTCTTACTATTTTTCTAATCTTTAACAATATTTGCTATAAATTTGCAAATTTAAAAATCATACATATTTAAGACCTTAACATAATAAATATATTGATGTATCCTGAGAAAAAATGTTGTGATGTCTAAAACATATATGATTGTTTCAGGAATGTTTTATCTCAAAAGACCCATAAAGCACACAAAATGTACCTATATCCCAAGGTGCTATATTGTGACACTGATTGTCAGAATAAAAAATATAATGATAAAATATTTGGTTTTCTGCTGTAAGTTAAAATTTATTATATTTAACAAAATCAAACATTCTCTAAAGGAGCACACAAAAAAATTATACATGAATTAATTTTAAAAAAGAGGTGATATGATTCTATATGTAGAAAATGGAATCTGTTAAGAGTTACAAATGTGAAATATATTTCAATTTTAGATATGAGAAGGATCTACTTGCAAAATGTTTTACTAAATGGTAATAAAAATAAGCTATTTTTCATAAACAACTCAATTTTAACATAAGGTGATTTATTCACTAACCTTCAAGATAATAAAATACAGTGTAAAAATACTCTAAATATATTGGTAACATCTGACTGGAGATAATGCTCTTTGCAACCCCAGGGACTGTAGCCTGCCAGGCTCCTCTGTCCATGGAATTTTCCAGGCAAGAGTCCTAGTCGGTTGCCATTTTCCTACTCCAAGGGATCTTCCCAATCAAAGGATTGAACTTGTGTTCCTTGCATTTCCTGCATTGGCAGGTGGATTCTTTACCACTAAGCCTACTGGGAAACACAATTTAATATTTACTTTTACTTTTATACAAGATTGTATTTTGGAATTTTTTCTTACACTTTTTAAATATAGTTAATATTTACTGTTTCATAGTAAATGTGAATGCTTACTATGATCAATATTTTTTAAATTAATCAGTTTGATAGATTTGCATAAATGCTTAGTAGATGTCTAAAATGTTCTTTTCCCAAAATTATTAAAATAAGAGAAACAAATATCAGATAATTATAAAAACATCAATGACAATTGCTTTAGGAAATATACACTTTCGTAGTTAAAAGTTATTTGCCTGAACAAGATTTAGGAGATGGAATTGACTAAATTAAAGAAAAGACAATATAATGGCTTGGTAATTGCCATGTAAATACCCCATCATTACACTGTGAATATGTGATTACTTCTCTTCTTTAAAGAAGACTCCAGTTTACATGGTATTTACTTAGGGACTATTAAATGCAATTATAGGGTGAATGTCAGGAGAATGGAAACAAAGTGGAATTTGGCTTTGCATATCTATATCCTCTAAGAATTAATAGCTATTCTGCAAAAGTCATTCTGTTTGGATATGAGTACATTGCTTGTCCCTGTCATTGTCTCAGAGTGTAATTGCTCAGTTGTGTCTGACTCTTTGTAACACTTTGGACTGTAGCCCGCCAGGCTTCTCAGTCCATGGGATCCTCCAGACAAAAATACTGTAGTGGGTTGCGATCCCTCCTCCAGGGGATCTTCCCAACTCAGGGATGGAACTTGCGGTTCCTTTGTCTCCTGCATTGCAGGTGGATTATTTACCAGCTGAGTCATCCAGGAAGCCCGTCCCTTGCCCTTAACCAATTGGTAGAGTTACACAGTGATGCCAGAAGAAAATTTTTAACATGATATAACTTTCCTAATATGTTGCATATCTTATTTTAAAGGTATAAAAATATTGCAGCTGACGAACAAAATGGGTGCTCAAGAAATTTGTCACTGATGCCACATGATGGTCTTTGTTCCATAGTTTTCATTACAATGCTCTTTAGAACACAGGTGATAATATATAGACAGTAAGACTCTGTAGCAGACATTCTGTTTATGAAACATGTTTCCACTGCCTTTTGGGGAAACCAAACTAGATTTCCTAGTCTTCCTTACACTTAGATGTGGCTATATGACCTAGGTGTGGCCAAAGGTCACACAGCTCTGGCCTGTCTGACCAAGTCCAACACTGTGTCAAGACTGGAAATATCCACATTGTATTCTGTGTGGTAAGAAATAAACATTTGTGTTAGACCACTGAAATTCAGAGGTATTTGTTATAATATTTACACATTTCACCATAAACAATTATTTACCCTAAATTACACTCCCCAAAAATTTGACTGTAATTGATGTGCTGCCACTTAAAAACTGAATTGTGCGGCTTTTGTTTAGTTATCAAGGAATGGGCAATCAGAAAATAGAAACCTAGAGATTTCTGTTGAGTTGTACCAAAATTTGCATCTGCCATAACTTGACAAGTCTTATACATAATGAGACAACTGTTCTAGAGAAAGTGATTGGGAAGATGAAGAATAAAAAGGTGCGTTGGTTACTTTTAGCTGCCTTTACCAAATTTTTTTTTAGAAAGATATGGTCCAAAGTTTAAAAAGAATTGGAGGATGTCTAGAAATCAAAAGTCGTTAAGGATTGGCAAGTCAACTATTTTAGACTCTCCTTTAGAAAGTGCTAAGTATGGGGAGAAAAAAATCACCAACAGTTCAGTGAAAATTACATAGGTAAAAGAACTAAACAGATGACACAGAGAGAAAAACAGAGAGCAAGATAACTCAAAACTAAGTGCAGTTTGGAGGTTCCTTAAAAAACTAAAACCAGAATTGCCTTATGACCCAGCAACCCCACAGTTGAGACTATATCTGGAGAAAACTCTAATTTGAAGAGATACATGCACCCCAATGTTCACAGCAGCACTCCTGACACCAGCCAAAACATAGTGATAGCCTAAATGTCCACTGACAAATGAATGGATAAAGATGTGGTACATGTACATACACATACACGCACACAATGGAATATTACTCAGCCATGAGAAGGCACAAAGCAATGTCATTTGTGGCAACATGGATGACATAGAGATCATCACAGTAAGTGAAGTCAGACAGAGAAAAGCCAAATATCATACATCACTTATACGTGGAATTTAAAGCAGTGGTACAAATGAATTTATTTACAAAACAGAAGCAGCATCACAGACATAGAAAACAAACTTATGGTTATTATCAAAGGGGATACCAGAGCCCAGGGCAGAGATAAATTAGGAGTTTGGGATTAATAAATACACACTACTATTTTTTTTTAAAAAAAGGTAAATAACAAGGGCCTACTGTATAACACAAGGAACTATATTCAACATCTTGTCATAACTTATAATGTTGAAGAATCTGAACAAGAATATAAAACTAAAGTGTATTTAAAACCTTTGGGAAAGAACTGGGTGATCTTATTGACCCATGGAACTGACTGGATTCATATAGATCAGAAGGTTAGCAAGTTTTTTGCATGAATTATATAACCCGAAGAAACTAAGAGTAAAATCTAAAAATACTAGTGGCTTTTCAAGCCTTTAAAAAAAAAAACTGCACCAGTAAGCAAACTGCAAGCACATGTAGACCCCAATCACGACATACTTCATTCACATAAGATCTGATCACAGAGGATAACAAGAAAGACTCTACGTGCATGGTGAAGCCAAGGCCCTAGGAGAACTATGGATAGAAAGAATAAGGATGTTTGTCTCCAAAATCAGAATCAGTCTAATGAAGAAATCTTCCTAATCAACTTCCACCATGCAAGAGTCTTCATAAAACATGCCTAGCAGGATATCAAACACTGAAATGTATCTGCGGTGCTGTGTCCTCCAATTTCCATATTTTCTTTTGTCATTCTGGACCTTCTAACTCACTGTGTATTTGATGTATTAGGGAGAGATAACTTGTCTTTTCCAGTTCACTGATGTCTGGACCAGAAAAACATAATTGGACTTGATGGAAAGGATAGAGTATCATTGGAAAAGCTTTAAGATGGATGGAACAGAAAGACAAAACGTTGGCTTTTCTCCGAGGGTTAGTGCATCAAATATGTGGGAGACAAGTAAACATATTTGTTGATGAAGAAGTCAGACAAGCTATGCAGAGATTGCTTTCCCTGCTACCTTTGTCTGAGATTGAGTTCCTCTAAACCGGACTCGGGGATGCATATTTACAAGTGAGTTTGTATACACGTGCACAAGAATGGAGGAGGTAGGATTCTGTAAGGAAGAAGTCAAACTGTTATGAACTCACTACAAAAGCCTCAGTCATCCCACAGGAAATGCTGAACTGAGAGGGCCCTTCACAGCTGCCCTGCCTGTGGCAAGCTGGCCAGGTCTTTACAGACCACACTGACCATTCACAGAAGGTGTAGCCTCAGGATCAGACAAGAACTACTGTGTCGGATCTCTTCACCTGAGGGCAACTTCTAGAGAAAGAATTAGTTGAAAGCTATCCCCTAACAGCAATTCAAGCAACTGGAGAAATAAGCACCTCAGTCCTCATGGGGGATCTGAAGGACAACGACTATTCTCCAAGGCACCAAAAGCAAAAATATGTTTGCTACTCTGACACTCTTGCAGTCAGGTATGGTGACACAATGAATGGATACATCCAATTCCCAGGCCTGGTTAATAAAATTCCCCTGCATGATTTTCAACATTCTAACCACCCTCCCACCCCCAAAAAAAAAAATGAACCTTTTTTGTATTAAGGGACAGAGATTTAGGAGTTACTCCTTATAGACAGACATATTATTTATAATTGGCTTCCCTGGCAGCTTAGGCAGTAAAGAATCCACCCACAGTGCAGGAGACCTAGGTTCAATTCCTGGGTTGGAAAAGACCCCCTGGAGAAGGGAATGGCAACCCACTCCAGTATTCTTGCCTGGAGAATCCCACGTCAGAGGAGTTTGGCAGGCTACAGTCCATGAAAGAAAGTGAAAAATGAAAGTGAAGTAGTTCAGTTGTGACCAACTCTTTACCACCCCATGGACTGTAGCCTACTAGGCCTCTCCGTCCATGGGATTTCCAGGCAAGAGCACTGGAGTGGGTTACCATTTCCTTCTCCAGGGGCTCTTCCCAATCCAGGGATCGAACCCGAGTCTCCCGCATTGCAGGCAGACGCTTTACCCTCTGAGCCACCAGAGAAGCCCATGAGGTTGCAAAAAAGCTGGACTTGACTGAGTAACTAACACTTTGGAATAAAAAGCCATATTATTACAATAAATCATATATATGTGACAATATATAATTTTATCCAAAGTTCAAAATAACAGTAGTGATGATATAATAGCAAGAAAAAATTACAAAAAGAAATAGACTCTGCATATTAGTAATTCACTTGAGCTCCCAAAGTTAGTTTGTTCATTGGTTAATTAAAGAATTGTATGGGATCATCAAGGTTCTTTCCAGCATTAATAATCAATGATTTTATGACATTCTCTCTAGGATAGAATGGTGGCATACAATCATTTTTTTTTAACTTCATAATTCTATAAAGCTGCATGGGTCACCCAATGTGAAATGTGATATTTAGAATTCAGGCCAAAACCCATGTAATTCATTTACCGTAAGCCCTATGCTTTATCACTGGCCAAGATTAAGACTTAGATGCTACATGTTCATGATTAATGTGCTTCTTTGGGCAGTGTTCAGTGCCTTTTAAGCCAGAAATCTAACTTGGCTATTGACTGAATGAATTATCACCTTTTCTCTTAGGACTAGGTGCTTCACACTCAGGTCATCTTAATATGTAGACTATTTATACCTTAGAGAAGGAATCTGTAGAAAAAAATGTTCCCTCTTTCTTTCTAGAAACTGGTATTTCTTGCGCTACTAGAAAAGATTTCTATGATTAAGTCCATCATAATAATAAAGGTGCTTTCTCCTCAAAAGGTGTCATTGCTGGCTATTCACAGTTGTTTGGCCAGGCATAGTGTCAGATTCTGAGAGAATCCACTGGTATAATGCGTATTCTAGGTGTAAGTACTGCTTAGCAGCAAAGGCACAGGGCTTCCAATACTGTGTGCAGACAATAGTCAGGAGGGAGCGCTTCACATAAAATTAATAGCCACCTTGTGCTTAAAAAAAAAAAAACAATGTATTATTGAAATGCTACTCCTTCAAGGTTGCACACAGCTGGTTTAATGCTGATTATGCTTTAAGACAGAGAGAATAATTAAATAGGACAGAAAATGGTGTAAGGTTATTCATGACAGAAAAGATGCCAAGAACACTACAACAAAGGCCAGTGCCTGATAAAAGAAACTAAGATAAATTTAATGAAAAACTACTAGTTTACAACTTTTTTTTTCCCCTCATCTAGAGTTAGCTTGGTGAAAATACTATACACACTTGAAGAGTTCTACACTTTAAAAACCACTCTAATACACATTCTTGTTGTTCTCATTTCTAGGTTTATATGCAGTGAATAGGGTACATAAAACCCAATTAAGCTTTAGCTTTATAGGCATTTTCATATATATGTTAATCAAAATAAAACAATGTTCTTAAAGCAAAGAACTCTTAGGGGCTAAATTAAAACATAAATGAAATAAAAATTTAAGAAATACAATCCTATCATAATTATTTTAATGAGTATTCATGAAATAAACCTATATTATTAGGTAATTTTAGGGAACTTGGGTTTCATTGCTAATGTTTTTAAAAAATTTATTAGCACTTGATTTTTTGTCATGCTCTTTTGTTAATGATGCATTGATACAAATTTTTAAATATTGATGCTTCTTTAAGCATAATTAAAATTACTCAAATATTCAGATATCATTTTTAAAAAGCAATATTAAACCCATTCATGTTGTAATTCTTGTTCTCATATTTTAGAGAGTTAACATTATGATATTTTTCACTTGAAATGACTTGTCTCATTTAAATTAGGTTATTTTAAATGCTATTTTCTTGCTAAATCCATTTCAAAAATGTACTAGTTTTGTTATTATTGGTTAATATCTGAGATCTTTAAACTATTTAGTACACAGATATATATGACTCAAAGGATTTCAGAATCTTTTAAGAAACAATTTAAATGTATCGATTACACATATACACACACACATTCAGAGGTTGAGGGGTTTGGGATAATTCTACTCATCTCTGATGAAATCACTGCTGCTGCTAAGTCACTTCAGTTATGTCTGACTCTGTGCAACCCCATAGATGGCACCCCACTAGGCTCCTCTGTCCCTGGGATTCTCCAGGCAAGAATACTGGAGTGGGTTGCCATTTCCTTCTCCAATGCATCAAAGTGAAAAGTGAAAGTGAAGTCACTCAGTCGTGCCCGATTCTTAGCGACCACATGGACTGCAGCCTACCAGGCTCCTCCGTCTATGGGATTTTCCAGGCAAGAGTACTGGAGTGGGTCGCCATTGCCTTCTCCGATTGAAATCACTGCAATTTACAAATTAAAACCCTGACTATAATGGCTCTGATAAGTATATAGAAAACATCTAGTTCTCTAGCCGGATGGTTTCACAAATACATTTCATAAAGGAATCACAATTATTTGCTACATTCTTTTCTATGAATTTTAAACTCTCTAAGCAATGATGTATCTCCCTGAGCATCTTCATTCTCATTACATCAGATAAGGTAAGAGCAGGATTAAAATGTCTCTTTAAAGAGGAAACAAAAGTTGGGGCTGGGAATTACTATTTTAAAGAAAGAATTATTTCTGCAGATTTTGCATTGGTTCAGTGGCAAAATTGCTTCTACACTGTTTTGCTCAGCATCCGCTGGTTGTTCAGTCTGTCACAATATATAAAATATCATTGCTCTGATACCACTGCAAGCTTTCCAAGCGATTGCATTCCAGACATAATTAAGAATAAACTAATGCCTTCAGACATGCTACTTTCTCCATTTCAAATGATCATTTTACAGAAGAATGCATTATATTTTTCCATCAGAGTTTGATTTACTACTCATAGCTGAAGGATAAATTTGATCTCTTTTATCTATTGGATATTTTAGAATAAATGCTTCCTTTCATTTAAAAATTTAGTAATTTAAAGTTATATTACCTCTTCTTATCAATTCATGTTCTCCCATCATTTTCAACTCTTTTTGAAAAAAGCATCTTACAACTTTTTCATATTACTTAAACTGATTTCCAAAGATAAGGTAATAAGAACTCAAAAGGAAAATCTCATTTTAGTTGCCCTTTAATAATGTGCTTCTAAGAGATGTACTGGAGTTTTATAATTCTTAGCTGACTTAACAAAATGGAAAATTTCCCAGATACTCTCTTGATATTTCAGGCATCAGTGAAACAGGGACATAAATGTTTAGATTTTTAAGTCAAACAAAAAGGTGCTTTTTGAAGAGTACTCAGATGTGACCTCAGAAAAGCTTAGTTTAGAGATTTCAGGGCTTCTTTCTGACTGCCAAGAGCACAGAAATCATATTTCATCCTTCTCACCAATTCTTGAGATATCACGTTTCATAGTAAATATTTCTCCGATATTGTTACAGTCACCCTTCCCACTGGGCTCCTTACTGTAAAAAACACTTCATCCTCAAATTAACAATTTTGAATAGATAACTTCTAATGGTGTTAAAAATGCTTCTAATTCAATTCACTAAGAATATTTATTACCACATTTCTATTCTCAAACTTGATTATTTTGGTTAATAGGACTTTTAAAAGATTCCACTCAACTATTTACCTTGTTTGAACCCCCTCTGTACATCTGATAAATGATGCCCCTGACTATGCTGTGTAAGAGGCTATATATAAATGTCTTTTCCCAGCTTACAATGTGAGATCCAAAGAATTTCTTTTGAAATACTCCAGTCAATGGACCTCACACATTCTATTGCTTTATCTTGATCATGGGTAGGTTTCTTGAAAAATCAAGCAGAAACAAGTTACCTCTGAAGCATTAAACTATCTACTGTAGCAAGTCCAATTGAAATTATTTTCCTTTAAACCAGTTGATTTCACATGTTTTATCTTCTAAATACATACAAGCATTTAAAAATATTTTTTTATGTGTTTAAGACAAATTTATAACTACCCACATATAGAATACCTGTATCTATCACATTTTAGCTGAAATGAACAGCCCAGTCAAAAAACAGTACTTCAATGGAATGACTTTTTAAACTAATTTTCATTAAGGCATCAAATATTTTATTCAAAGTTCACTTCTAATAAATAAAATTGTTCTAGCAATAAAAAGATAAATGTGATATGTCTAATACTGAATATATAAAGAAATTACTTAATTTTGGAAATTACATAATTGAAGTACTTGGCTTACTCACATGTTATATCCAATCCCTAAGAAATCAATGTTCCATCAACAGAAAAAAAAGTGCATTTATTTGAGCAGCTGTTGCATCAATTGCCAGATTCACCCTGATTCATCTTTGTTTCAGTTTCTCTCCCCCTCAGCAGCAGTTCTACAGATAAACATACACTGACTTTCAGTAAGTTATAATCAAATCACTTCTGCTTTATATTCGTTAGAACCTAGAGGCTTTTATAGGATAGCTTTGAGTAAAAAAAAAAAAAAAAAAAATTGAGTTGTTTCATTTCTCAGAGTGAGGTATGACTGGAACCACCTGGGTTCATGAAAAAGCATGCTGAATCCCGTGAGAGATGGCCGCTTTTTAAAGGCACAGGATGTGATTCCCCTGTCACTTCATGCAGCTAGATTGCCACCAGACTACCTGATAACGAAGAGCTGACTCACTGGAAAAGACCCTGATGCTGGGAAAGATTGAAGGCAGGAGAAGAAGAGGATGACACAGGATGAGATGGCTGGATGGCACACTGACTTGAGTGTGAGCAAGCTCCAGGAGACAGTGAAGGACAGGGAAACGTGGCATGCAGCAGTCCATTGGGTGGCAAAGAGCTGGACACGACTGTGTGACTGAGCAACAACAAAACCTGGCCAGCTTGTTTTTAAATTTCTTGATTATGCCATATTTGTTCTGATCTGAAGGCCTTCATGAATCCCATTCCCTCCATCTGAAATTATCCAATCCCACCTGTCCAATTCCACTCCCTGGAGGACATGTACTCAATGTAGCATGTCTAGCTGACCTCATTTTCCTTTTCACCCCACCTACTCTTGGTCACATGCTTTCCCAAACACATGAAACTGCTCCTTCACTGCAACTTTCACAACTATGATAAACTTCCTTTTACTGTTTTCTTTTTTGTTTTGTCAGCCTTACCATGTTTTAATTGCCAATAACACTGCACCTGTGTCTGTTTTATAATCACTTCATTACCACTAAATGGATGTTTGAAAAATGTTGAGCAAAAATCTATTCAAATAATACAGATACATTTACAGAAGTATTTGGAATATAGGCTGCCGGAAGCCAGCGTGAGGAATCCCACTCGTGACATGGTCATGTGGCAGACTCACATGGCAGAGCAATTTGAGTCTTCGGATTTCTCCCTGGTTTTTCCTGAGCATGTACCCCCCAAAATAAGAATTTGTCTGTTTTCCCACTTTTTTTTTCCCCACTTTTTTCTCAGTTCAGAGCTTTAGTTTCCTGCATTTGAAAGGAGTGTTTCAGCCCAATCCCCCCTTTGATAATGCTCTAGCCTGCCTGCAGGATGCCTACAGCTGTGCATGTAATTGTTTGAGGCCTCCCGACATCAGGAGGCACAGGAAGCTTAAAACATCCTAGGAATGTAGGGGCTTCCGAGGAGTCATAATCATTGAAATAGGACTGATTAAAGGTTTCACTTGTTGAACCAATACTTGCTGCCAAATTTTTATTTGTAAGATATAGTTGGTCTATAGAAAATAGGTATTAGACATGGTATTAGCAATATAGATCTTTGAGTTAAGTACTTTCTTTGTTGTAACCCACTGCACCTTTTTTCTACAGGAATGTAACTTTATTTAGTACTTTGATGGTAATGCAGAGTAAAGAAAAAACACTTCTAGGGAAAAGGTGTTTTCTGGTTGATAGACAATTACCCAAGAAGAGAGCCATAAAAATGTTAACAGGCCTCTTGGCCAGAAGATAATGTAAACCACCTGAGACCTTTTGTATACGGTAGGGTATGCAAATAGAAAGTCTGGTTTTGGGGCTGCTAATGCTGATCTATGTACAATCAAAAAGGTGTAAAAGGCCCTTCTAAGAAAATAGAGGTGGGACCAGTCCTTGGAAGGGGCCAGTCCTTGGAAGGGGCTAGTTATTGGAAGGACTGGTTTCCCCCGTGTCTCCTACTTTCTCTAATTTCTGGCTGAATTCCCATCTGGGGCATGGAGGCTCGCCATGTCTACTTACCTGTCCCAGCTGCTAAGATCCATAAGAGAGAGAACCCAGGGCAGGGCACTCTCCGATATTCAAATGGACGCCGGTGGCCTAACGTAGATGATGCAAGCTCCTTGTCTGGAACTTTATTGGCTTTCCACTTAAACCAAGTTATTCAGCCTTCTTTTCTCCATCTAAAATTTTCCTACTATACTATTTCTTCCTAATCTAATCTTATATTTCTAAATAAATAAGTTTTTCCTCGCCCACACCGTCCCTGCTTCGAATACCCTGGATCTACCAGGGCTGGACCCTGGCAATAGGCTTATATTTTTCTTTTCCCATCAGAGTGATTTTTTTTTCAGCAAGATAATTCTAAGTGAGTATTAGTGGAGTAAGTATTGCTATTATAATTAACAAAATACTTAATAGGTGCCTTACTAGTTAGGATACATTCTCCTGCAAGAAAAAATGATTAAGAATTCAAACTTTTAACAGTTAGGAAACTTATGACAATCAGGCATAGGAAGAACGTAGACTTCCTTTACTCAGTGCTCAAACATATGCTGAGGGCTCCAGGTTGTATTCATTTTAATTCATAGGTGTTTTCTCACACTAGACCACTCTGACAAATCTATGTGCCCCTTCCAGAAATGAAAGAGAAAAATTAGAGAAGAGGTTTAATTTGTCTATTTCTCTTTGAAGCAGAATCTGTCTTTTTTTTTTTTTGTCAGCTGGAGTGATATATACACCTTCAGTTTAACCATTCACTAACAAGAAGAAAGGGATCACCACAATTAGCTTAGAGAAGGCAGGTCTTACTCCTACAGCAAAAGACTGTGCCAGTCACCCCTGAGGCACAAACTACCAGGAAAGAGATAAAACAAATTAATTTTCTCTTAGTTAAGTTAGTTAAGCCGCTCAGTCGTGTCCGACTCTTTGCAACCCCATGGACTGTAGTCCACCAGGCTCCTCCATCCTTGGGATTCTCCAGGCAAGAATACTGGAGTGGGTTGCCATTTCCTTCTCCAGGGGATCTTCCCAACCCAGGGATCGAACCCAGGTCTCCCATATTAGAGGCAGACGCTTTAACCTCTGAGCCAAATTTTCTCTTAGAAAGGAGGAAATCATCTGGGGGTATTAAAATTAGGTAGGTAGCAGTGTCTGCAGATGGCAACAGCAGCCATGAAATTAAAAGACGCTTAGTCCTTGGAAGAAAACTTATGACCAACCTAGATAGCATATTCAAAAGCAGAGACATTACTTTGCCGACTAAGGTCCGTCTAGTCAAGGCTATCATTTTTCCAGTAGTCATGTATGGATGTGAGAGTTGGACTGTGAAGAAGGCTGAGCGCCGAAGAATTGATGCTTTTGAACTGTGGTGTTGGAGAAGACTCTTTAGAGTCCCTTGGACTGTAAGGAGATCCAACCAGTCCATTCTGAAGGAGATCAACCCTGGGATTTCTTTGGAAGGAATGATGCGAAAACTGAAGCTCCAGTACTTTGGCCACCTCATGAGAAGAGCTGACTCCTTGGAAAAGACTTTGATGCTGGGAGGGACTTGGGGCAGGAGAAGAAGGGGACGACAGAGGATGAGATGGCTGGATGGCATCACTACTCGATGGACATGAGTCTCAATGAACTCCGGAAGATGGTGATGGACAGGGAAGCCTGGCGTGCTGCGATTCATGGGGCCGCAAAGAGTCAGACACGACTGAGCGACTGAACTGAACTGAAGCAGTGTCAGAATTAGTGACCCAAACTGTAAGGTACTGAGGAAAATAAGATTTTTTTTTAAAGTGAAACAATTTCTTCTAGCATTTTATATTTTGCTAAAGAAAACATTAAAAAGCACATTGTGTTTTTTTTTTTAATTTCCCCAGAACATTACACAATTTTCACCTCAGAATATGTGTAAGCCCTTTTCTTCCCTTTTAAAATGTAAGATATTATAGGCTTGAGGTTTGGATAGGGTTGTGCAAGAAGCAGGGGGAGGAATTACAGCAAAAGTGAACAAAAATGACTGTCATTCTGTAAAATTACAAAAGTGAAAAGAGGCCATGCGTTCTGTCTATATTTTAGGACAAAGTTATGACAATGAAGTATCTTTTACCTTGGGAAAAAATATAGATAGACAGAGATAATATCTGTATTATCTATGTTTTCTTCTAACATCTAAGAAAAGCATTAAAAAGTGACGTGGAATGAGGAAATATTTATTTCTTCTGAGGTGACTTTAATTATAATTTTTTATGATTTCATAATAAGGGTTCTAATTTTTTCTTTCTTTTCCTTTGTCTTTAAATGAGCTAATATTCTACTAATGAATTTAGTTGAAATTGGATAAGTTTAATTAACATGTGTTCCTTATAGTCAAGAATATCATGAAAAGTATCCTGCTGCTTCTAAGTTGCTTCAGTCGTGTCCGACTCTGTGCGACCCCACAGACGGCAGCCCACCAGGCTCCCCCGTCCCTGGGATTCTCCAGGCAAGAACACTGGAGTGGGTTGCCGTTTCCTTCTCCAATGCATGAAAAGTGAAAAGTGAAAGTGAAATCTCTCAGTCATGTCCGACTCTTCTCGACCCCATGGACTGCAGCCTACCAGGCTCCTCCATCCATGGGATTTTCCAGGCAAGAAACTGGAGTGGGGTGCCATTGCCTTTCCGAAAAGTATCCTAGCATGATACTAAAACCTCAGTATATATAAGCAGGAAAGTTAATCACCATCATTACCACTTATACTTCATTCTGATAACTGCTGAGTCTTATAGCAGTAAATTACATAGACAATATAAACAGCAAAAAATAATTATATTTAGCAGAAAACTCAAAATACCATATATAGTAATGGCCTTAGATTTAGTGATTATTTATATAAAAATAAAGAAAAAATAACACTAAGTAACACTGGCTTTATCATAGCAAAAGAGATTTCAAAAAGCTCACTAGTTTGATACTGGATATAAGCAGCCTCTGCTATCCTAGTATTACAATGTTTTACAATTGCTCTGACCAAAGTTAATCATTGATTATTCAAGGAAAACATACCACTATGGGTACTTTTCAGGTCCCTTTGCTTCAACTTTATTGCTCTCTTCCTAATTTTGATTATTTCATCCCTCATTAACATAACCCCTAAAGGATAACAGAAGGAATTAAGCTGAACACAGTACAAATAAATCGGTCAAAGTGACTCTGGTAGAGGAAAGGATTGAAGACTTTAGTTGAATATCAACTACTGATTATAATGTAGTATTCAGAATACATTACTGAAAGAGTTAAAATGTCAAAACTATTACTTAAGTCAAGCACAAATTATTTGAGTGGTATATCTCCTTGAAAATTTCAGAGCATTTAACAGAATGATAAAGTAACCAGAACACTGCATTAAAAGAAATCAGGAGTATCCTATAAAAAATGATGTTTTGATACTCAAGTCAATTCCCTATCTGGTCATTCCTACATTTTGGGACACAAAGGAAAAAATATGTTCACTTCTAGCATATTTATTGAGATACAACTGAGGCAAAATGCATTATATCTGTTTTCGTTTTCACACATGTGTATTATCACCACTAACATGGTAGTGAATACATCTATCACCCTAAGTTTCCAATAAATTTTAGAGTCAGATTTTTGGTTTTAATTCCTCAACAAAGGCATTAGAATTTTGATAGGGATTGAATTGAATCTGTAGATCGCTTTGGGAGTGTATGCCATCTTAACAATATTTAAGTCTTCTGATACATGAATACAATATTTATTTAGATCTTTAAGTTATTTTAGAAATTACAGTTTAGTGTTTAAGTTTTATACCTCCTAGGTTAAATTTATTCTTAAGGGTTTAATTCTTTGTGATGCTATTGTAAAAGGAACTGACTTTAAAATTTATTTTCAGAAATTTATTTTCATTGCTAATGTACATAAATACAACTGATTTATGTATGTTGACCTTGTATCCGGTAACCTTGCTAGATTTACTTAATAATTCTAGTAGTTTTTCATGGATTTCTTAGTATTTTTCATATATAAGATCATGTTATCTGAAAATAAAGGTAGTTTTACATCTTCCTTTCCAACTGGAATGCCTTCTTTCTTTTTCTAACCTAACTGGTTTAGATGGAAACTCCAGTGCAATGTTGTATATCAGAGGTAAAAGTATTCATCCTTGTCTTCTTCTTAATCTTATGAGGAAACTCTTCAGGTTTTCACCATTGAATAACAGTGGATTTTTCATAAACATTCACTCATGATGAAAAATTCGCTTTATTCCTAGTTTTCTGTTTTTCTACTTAAAAAAAAAAAAACTATGTATCATGAAATTGTTAGGTTCAAATGACTCTTCTGCATTAGTGGAGATGACCATGACTGTTTTACATTCCTACATTCTACATTGATTATTTTTCATACTATGAACTACCCTTTCATATTATAGTAAGTTCTACTTGGTCATAGTATATATAGTCCTTTTAATATGTTGCTGGATTTCATTTGCTAGTATTTAATTGAGGACTTTTACATTTATATTCATAAAGATACTGAAAGATAAAGAGATTTGCTTTCTTGTAATGCCTTCAATAATGGCTTCTTATAATCGCTTCATTATCACATTATTAATGAGTTAGGAAGTGTTCTCTCATATTTTTTTGTTAGATTTTGAGCAGAATTGGTAATTCTTCTTAAATGTTTGGTAGAATTAACCAGTGAGGCCATCTCACTCTGGACTTTTCTTGGTTGGGAGGTTTTTTATTTATTCAGACTCTTGTTATATTTATTCAGTTTCTAATTTTTTAGTCAGTTTCAATATTTGTTTTGGTTCAGTAACAAGCCTGTTTCATGTTGGCTAATTTATTGGTATATAGTTTTTCACGGTACTATCTAAAAATCCTTTTCTTTAAGTAAGGTGATTAGTAATGTCCCCAATTTTACTTCTGATTCTAGTATTTTGAGTTATATCTCTTTTATTCTTGGTCAGTCTAGGTAAGAACAATCAATATTTTGATCTTTTCAAAGAACTAATTTTGGTTGTACTGATATTTCTGTAGTTTTTATATTCTCTGTTTCCTTGATCTCCATCTTTCTTTTATTCTGCTTGCTAGTTCCTTTGGTTGCAAAATCAGGCTACAGATTTGGTATCTTCCTTTATTAATATAGACATTTATACCTATAAATTTTTCTCTAAGCAATGCTTTCCCTGCATCCCATAAAGTTTGATACGTTTGTTTTCACTCATATCTAATTTCCTTTGTGATTTCTTCTTTGATGCTTTGGTTGTTTGAGCGATTTTTACATTTTAAAATTATTTTCCACAGATTTGTAAATGTTCCAGGTTTCCTTCTGTTACCGATTTCTAGCTGTTTCCAATGTGGTTGGCAAAGGAAGTTTGCATGTTTAGTCTTTTATTATTTATTTATACTTGTTTTTTGACTTAATGTGAGATCTATCCTAGGTAATGTTTCATGTGTACTTGAGAAGAATATGTAAATTTCTGTTGTTTGACAGAATGTTCCATATATGTATAAAAAAGTCTCCTTAGTTTATAGTGTATTTCAAGTTCTTTATAGTCTAGTTGCTATTCTATTTCTTTCTCCATTACTGAAAGTGGGATCCCAAAGTCCCAACTATTATTATATAAAAAAATCTGTTTATCCTTTCAATTCCATCAATTTTTACTTCATATATTTGGAGACTGTGTTGTTAGATTAGAAGAGGTACACGAATACACTGAGGAACTCTACAAAAAAGGTCTTAATGACTCGGATAACCACAATGGCATGGCCACTCACCCAGAGCCACCCATCCTGGAGTATCAAGTCAAGTGGGCCTTTGGAAGCATTACTACAAATAAAGCCTAGTGAAGGTGATGGAATTCAGCTGAGCTATTTCAAATTCTAACTCATGTACACCCGTGGCGGATTCATGCCAATGTATGGCAAAACCAATAAAAGTATTGTAAAGTAAAAATAAAAATTTTAAATAAATAAATAAATAAAAGATAATAATGTTAAAGTACTACCCTCAACATGCCAGCAAATTTGGAAAACTCAGCAGTGGCCACAGGACTGGAAAAGGTCAGTTTTCATTCCAATTCCAAAGAAGGGCAATGCCAAAGAATGTTCAAACTACTGTACAATTGTGCTCATTACACATGCTAGCAAGGGCATGCTCAAAATCCAAGCTAGGCTTCAGTAGTACATGAATGGAGAATTTCCAGATGTTCAGTTTGGATTTAGAAAAGTAAGAGGAACCAGAGATCAAATAGCCAACATTTGTTAGGTCATGCAGAAAGCAAGGGAATTACAAAAAAAATCTACTTCTGCTTCACTGACTACACTAAAGCCTTTGACTGTATGAATCACAACAAATTGTGGAGAAAATTCTTAAAGAGATGCGAATACCAGAACACCTTACCTGTCTCCTGAGAAACCTGTTTGTGGGTCAAAAAGCAACACTTAGAACCAGACATGGAACAATGGACTAATTTCAAATTGGGAAAAGAGTACAACAAAGTTGTATATTGTTACCCTGCTTGTTTAAATTACATACAGATTACATAATGCTAATGCAAGGCTGAATGAATCCCAAGCTGGAATCAAGATTGCTAGGAGGAATATTAACAACTTCAGATATGCAGATACCACTCTCATGGCAGAAATTGAAAAGGAACTAAAGAGCCTCTTGGTGAGGGTGAAAGAGGAGAGTGAAAATGCTGACTTAAAACTCAAATTCAAAAAAAAAAAATGAAGAGCATAGCATCTAGTCCCATCACTTCATAGCAAATAGATGGGGAAAAAGTGCAAACAGTGGCAGATTTTATTTTCTTGGGCTCCAAAATCACTGTGAATGGTGACTACTGCCATGAAATTAAAGAGGCTTGCTCCTTGGAAATAAAGCTATGACAAAACTAGACAGCATGTTAAAAAGCAGAGACTAGTTTGCCAACAAAGGTCCATCTAGTCAAAGCTTTGGTTTTTCCAGTAGTCATGTATCGATGTGAGAGTTGGATCATGAAGAAGGAAGGCTGAACGCCAAAGAATTGATGCTTTCAAATTGTGGTGCTAGAGAAGACTCTTGAGATTCCTTTGTACTGCAAAGAGATCAAACCAGTCAATCCTAAAGGAAATCAACCCTAAATATTCAATGGAAGGACTGATGCTGACAATGAAGCTCCAATACTTCAGCCATCTAATGCAAAGAGCCAACTCATTGGAAAAGACCCTGATGCTGGAAAAGATTGAAGGCAAAAGAGAAAAGTGGGTGTTAAAGGATGGGATGATTAGATAGTATCACCAATTCAATGGACATGAATTTGAGCAAACTCTGGAAAATAGTGAAGGACAGGGGAGCCTTGCCTACTACAATCCATGTGGTTGAGTGGATTGTAGAGTCCACTGTGACTTAACAACTAAGAGTCAGATGTGACTTAACAACTAAACAACAACCCAATTTCATAATTGTATGTTCAAAGTGGATTCATTCTATCACTCTGTCACATAAAAGTGTTGCTTTAAATATACAAATGCATTTTATCTGCATATAATATTATTCTCCATTTTTTATTTCCAAAGTATTCATATTTCATTCTTAAGTAGATGTCTTGTAGATAGCGATAGTTCAATTATGTTTGTTTGTTTGCTTTGTCAGCTTCTTTTAAGGGCTGACAAATGATAAATACATTTTTAAGAATGTATTTATCTTTAATATAACTATTATTAAGGAAATACTTCTCTCATTTGTTTTCTATTACTATGTCTTTTACTGTTGTTGCTAATCAACTTTTCTATTAAAGTTTTTTCTTTAATTTTTCTTTTTGTATACATATCTTGATTCCTTTCTCATTTCTTTTGCTGTGCAGTCCTATTTTCTTGGTGGGTACTCTGGGGATTGTAATTATCCTAAATCATAATTATCTTGTTAAAATAATTTAGTTTCAATAGTATACAAGAAGTTGCTCATATGTAGCTTCTTACCACCCCCCTCCACGTTATATGGCTATTGTCACAGATTACACTTTTTATATAGATTGTGAGGCCTGTGAGGTAACTTTATAATTAATATTTTATGCATGTCTTTTAAATCATATGTTTATAAAGAAGAATCTTGAGGGTAGCTTTGCCAGTTATAGAACTATTATTTTTAACAGTTTTCCTTCGGCAGGACTTTAAAGACTTCATTCACTATTTCTTCAGGACAAATGTGGAAGTGTAAGGTGTCTCAGGTCTTTTCTGAGGATGTGTCAGATTTATGCATGGCCTTCTAAATTCCACACAACATGCAGGAACTTTTCAAAACTGAAATTTCTCCACAAATCTCCTTTCCAAGATTCTTCCTAGTCAAACTTTTTGTTCTGCTTGTTGTTTGCCCCAAATGTTACCAGGCCCTATGTGTTAATGGTTAATTTCACTTGTCTTTAAATGCTTTCAACAAATGCTGCCCTGGAAGTGATCTCAGTTCTGGGGAAGGCCCAAGGTAGATAAAATAAAGGCAAACCCAAATTCATCCTCTATGTGCATCTCCATTCCTTCCATACAAATAGGTTCATTAGTACCATTTTGCTACATTCCATATATGTGTTAGTATATAATATTTGTTTTTCTCTTTCTGACTTACTTCACTCTGTATAACAGGCTACAGGTTCATCCACCTCACTACAACTGACTCAAATTTGTTCCTAGAGCAAGAAAAGGAGAAAGTACAATGAACTGAGAGATTATCACTGACATATGTATACTGCTATGTGTGAAACAGGTAACTAGTGGAAAGCTGTAAATAACACAGGAAGCCCAACCTGGTGCTCTGTGATGGCGTAGAGGTCAACTCAACAAGGAGGGTATATATATATATATATATATATATATATATATATGTGTGTGTGTGTGTGTGTGTGTATAGACACACACATATATATGTATATACATATATATATGTATCTAACACACACATATATGTATATACATATATACACACATACACATACACACACATATACATATATACATATATATATATATGTATATAACACACATACACATACACATAAGACCAGTTCATGTTGTATGGCAATACAATGTTATAAAGTAATTATCCTCCAATTAAGAATGGCACTGAAATAGGTATACTATCATGTAAGAAACGAATCACCAGTCTATGTTCAATACAGGATACAGGATGCTTGGGACTGGTGCACAGGGATGATCCAGAGAGTTGATAAGGGGTGAGAGGTGGGGGGGTTGTTTCAGGATTGGGAACTCATGTACACCCGAGACGGATTCATGTCAATGTATAGCAAAACCAATACAGTAATGTAAAGTAAAATAAAGTAAAAATAAATTTTTTTTAAGATAAATTCAAAAAATATTAAATAAATAAAGGCAAATCCTTTAGGGAACCAACAAACATGTCATGAGATACAACCACAATTTTTGGAAAAGAAGATCTGTTACTCCTTCTGTAACAGCAAACAGTACCAGGGATGCAGGCTGCTGTTTGCAAGGCTTCCCCAAGCTGAGGAGTAAGAGAGGATAATCAGCTCAGTTCAGGTGCTCAGTCATGTCTGACTCTTTGCGACCCCATGGACTACAGCATGCCAGGCTTTCCTGTCCATCACCAACTCCTGGAGCTTACTCAAACTCATGTCCATCGAGTCTGTGATGTTTTCCAACCACTGCGTCCTCTACTGTCCCCTTCTCTCCCTGCCTTCAGTCTTTCCCAGCATCAGGGTCTTCTCTAGTAAGTCAGTTCTTCCCATCAGGTGGCCAAAGTATTGGAGCTTCAGCTTCAGCATCAAATCTTCAATGAATACTCAGGACTGGTTTCCTTTAGGATTGACTGGTCTGATCTTCTTTAAGTCCAACCAACTCTCAAGAGTCTTCTCTAACACTGTACTTCAAAAGCATCAATTCTTCAGTGTTCAGCTTTCTTTATGGTCCAACTCTCATATCCATACATGACTACTGGAAAAACCATAGCTTTGACTAGACAGACCTTTGTCAACAAAGTAATGTCTCTGCTTTTTAATACGCTGTCTAGGCTTGTCATAGCTTTTCTTCCAAGGAGTAAGTGTGTTAATTTCATGGCTGCAGTCTCCATCTGCTGTGATTTTGGAGCCCAAGAAAATAAACTCTGTCAGTGTTTCCATTGTTTTCCCCAACTATTTGCCATGAAGCGATGGGACTGGATGCCATGATGATCTTTTTTTGAATGTTGAGTTTTAAGCCAGCTTTTTCACTCTCCTCTTTCACTTTCATCAAGAGAGTCTTTAATTCCTCTTCACTTTCTGCCATAAGGGTGGTGTCATCTGCATATCTCAGGTTATTGATATTTTTCCCAGCAATCTTAATTCTACCTTGTTGATTCATCCAGCTCAGTATTTCACATGATGTACTCTGCATAGAAGTTAAATAAGCAGGGTGACAATACACAGCCTTGACATACTCCTTTTCCAATTTGGAACCAGTCTGTTGTACAATGTCCAGTTCTATTGTTTCTTGACCTACATACAGATTTCTCAGGAGGCAGGTGGTCTGGTATTCCCATCTCTTTCAGAATGTTCCACAGTTTGTCATGATCCACAGAGTCAAAAGCTTTAGCATAATCAATAAAGAAGAAATAGATATTTTTCTGGAACTCTCTTGCTTTTTCAATGATCCAAAGGATGTTGGCAATTTGATCTCTGGTTCCTCTGCCTTTTTCTAAAACCAGCTTAAACATATGGAAGTTCTCAGTTCACGTACTGTTGAAGCTAACTTGGAGAATTTTAGCATTACCTTGCTAGCATGTGAAATGAGTGCAATTGTACAGTAGTTTGAGCATTTTTGCTGTTGCCTTTCTTTGGGATTGGAATGAAAACTGACCTTTTCCAGTCCTGTAGCCACTGCTGATAATAGAGTATGTTAAAATTACAGAGCTCTCATCAAAATTCATGTTTCATTTTTTTCTTTGTTATGCATTCTCTTGCTTGTATTAAGTTTTTGATGTTAGAATCGAAATAGTTTATCCTGACAGTTTTGCAAATGTATTCATTCTTATTTAGAGGCAAGGAGTTTGAGATTTCCCAAGTTTATAATTTTCACTGATCTAATTCTAATCTTGCCATTTTAAAAACAGCTGATATTTTATTTCTTCTTTTTCAGCTCTTATGTTTTATTTTTCTAGCACAATTGCAATGCTTACAATTTCTAGTAATATTACAGTGTAGCATAAAAGAGGTGATAGAAGTTATCTTTATCATGTGAACTAACAGGGAAAATTTAAGTAGTTCACTTTTTAAATACCTTTATTTTAGAATAATTTGAATACTATAAAAACTATATTCAAGTGACTTTTTGTAAAGTTGCAGAGCTGTGCATCCCAAACCATATTCCAACTTTAAAACATTTCCCTTGATCTCTACCCACTTGTAGTTACTCTCCATTCCCATCCACAGCCACAGGGAATCACTAATCCATGTCACATCTCTATAGATTGCCTTTTCTAGAGTCTGCATATTAAGAAAACATACCATATGTCATTATTTTGTATCTTTCAGTTATGTTTTTTAAGTTCATCCACCATGTGGAATGTACCAGCACTATTTTCTTTTATATTGTTGAATAATTTTCCAGTGTATGAATATATCCCAGTTTATTTATCCATTCACCAATCAATATACATTTGGATTGTTTTCATTTTCTAATTATTATAAATAATGCTATTAAAATTAATATAATAACTTATGTTAACATATGCTTTCTCTTGATAGATACCTACATATAGAATTACTGTCTTGTATGATAAATTTGTGTTTACTTTTCCATGAAACTACCAAATTATGCTCCAAAGTGGCTGGTACATCTGCCAGCCCCTAAGGGTACATCTCCCTTAGGGGTACATCTCCCCCTAAGGATGAGAATTCAAGTTTCTTCATAATCTGGCCAATATTTGTGAAGTGGTGTCTTATTGTCATTTTAGTTTGCATTTCCCTAATAATGATGTTGATCACTTTTATGTCCTTGATTATCATTTGAATACCTTTGCTGGTGAAATATCTAATAAAATCTTTGAATTTTTACATCTTTACATTTTAATTAGGTCATTATATTGAATTGAAAAGTTATTTAAATTTCTGAGATACACATAGTTTAAGAGATGTGATTTGTAATTATTTTCTCAAAGTCTCTTGTTTTTCTTTTCAATGACTCACTGGTATCTCTCAAAGTGCGAAAGTTTTTAATTTTCATGAAGTCCTATTTAATTTTTTTAAATTTATGGATTATAGTTTTGCTATTGGGATTAAGAAACATTTGCTCACTTCAAGTTCACAAAAATTACTGCTGCATTTTCTTCCAAGAATTTTATAGCTTTAGCTCTTACATTTAGTTCTATCATCCATCTTAGTTAATCTTTGTATATGCTGAATTCATTATTCTACATGTGGTTATCTGAATGTCTCAGCATAATTTCTTAAAAAGACAATCCTTTCTCCACTGAATAGCCATAACATTTCCATAGAATTGCCTTGGCATCACTGGTAAGCATCTTTAACCACCTTTAAAGTAATCAAGCACATATTTGTTGTGGTAATTGACATTATTATTAGAATTACTCATTATTATTACACCCAACTTTTGTTAGAATGTCGAATGCTACATTATGTTAGCACAGGGACCTTATCTAGACTCATTGTTACCAGCTGTTTCTATTTAAAAAGCACAGAGCCATACATATGGAATTTAGAAAGATGGTAAAGATAACCCTGTATGTGAGACAGCAAAAGAGACACAGATATATAGAACACACTTTTGGACTCTGAGGGACAGGGAGAGGGTGGGATGATTTGGAAGAATGGCATTGAAACATGTGTAATATCCTATAAGAAAGAATCGCCAGTCTAGGTTCAATGCAGGATACAGGATGCTTGGGGCTGGTGCACTGGGATGACTCAGAGGGATGGTATGGGGAGGGAGGTGGAAGAGAGGTTCGGGACTGGGAACACGTGTACACCCGTGGCGGATTCATGTTGATGTATGGAAAAACCAATACAATATTGTAAAGTAAAAAATAAATAAATTAATTAATTAAATTTAAAAAATAAATAAAAAGCACCAAGCCATCTGAACACCTAAATCACCTACACAATCTTTTCCAGAGTTCGAATAATCTTCAATTCATAACTATTTTATAATCAAAAGGTATTCATCTGACACAAACACTATTCCCTAAGTATTTTAATGTTATACATTCAAATTATAAATAATGGTGAAATAAATGCCCAAATTAGGTATATGCCTATATACACACACTGACCTTACTGTATATACTGTACAAACAGACCAGTACTGTATATACTAGATACACAACAGGATATACTGCTGTGTATCCTGATATTATTTCACTCAAAAATAAAGTATGAATGTATTTACATGTCACTGGTATTCATAGGCGTGTTTTTTCTAGCTTCACAGTGTTCTATAATATGCAGCTTGCAATATAATCTTATTAATTTTCTATTATAGAGTATTTCTCTGGCATCAGTGACTACATGCCACTCTTTTAAAATAGATGATGCTCTGATATCTCCTCAGTCTTCAAGTCCATATCCCAATTATAATTGCATAAAGCCTAGAAATTTGAGCAGGATGCCTTTGCCTTGCTGTTGTTTTATTATTGCTTTACCTATCCTGAAATTCAATTATCATATTTTCTTGTGTTCAGGCCAAGTTGAACAAACTACCACCTAAATTATACTTATAACTCAGAAATAATGGAGTGTGCATCAGTTAGTTCATACCTATCTTATACATTTTTAAAGTGATCTTTTTTTGTGGAGGGACTGAAAAGTAACAAGTTAGACTATTAGAAGTAACTTGCTAGTATTACTACTGCTCTGTCGTATTCAACAAAGTTTTCAGACTAAATTCTTACCTCCTCTATGTCTCAAGCTTAGACACTTAGGCACTAGTCATAATGAATTGGTTATTGCCTACTCACCTGATTTCCTGAGTTACACATCACAGGTCATGTATAGAAATATGTACAATAAATACTTGACCCTTAGTTTGCTGAATAATTATGCAGGATGAATTCAACCTCAACAGATAGCTATAGCTCAAAATGTTCTTTAAAATTTACTCTTTAAAAGAAGTTTATATATGATAAACATATACATGTCTATAAATATATATGTGAGTTTATATATGATATATAAGTTTATATATGATAAACATACATGTCTATAAATATATATTATATATAAAACATATATAATATAATAATATATATATAATCATATATGATAAACATACACATGTCTATTATAGACATGTGTATGTTTATCATATGCACATACACAGAATAACAATGAAAACCAGTCACATTTTTCATTTCTTCAAGACTGCTCATCGGATTTTAGAAAAGTATGGCAGGGCAGCTGTTACAAGACATTTAAAAAACACTTAAATGACGTTAGTTTTAAGGAACATTATGAAAGTGTCCTCTTGGGAAGATAAGCAACAGCTTATAACATTAAAGCCCTAAGAATTGGGCAGAGGTGGTATTTCTCTGTGTTAGTGACTATACAAAGTAACAATTATACAGTTATAGCACCCAGATCACTGCATCAAAATTTTTCATTTTTATGTCAGTGTTTTCACTCTTTCTCTGTTCATTTTGGGTTGCCTTAGAAGAGAACAGTTATTCTTTGTCAGGTTGAGGGCATTCAAGTGAACCAAAAGGTCAATCTAATTAAAAAAGGGAAAGAACTTCAAACCACAAGGGGAAAAAGATCCAGCTAAATGCCAAGGAATTTATATTACTGAATGCATGAAGTAAACAGTCAAACAACGAGATGAATGCACAAAGGTGTCAAAGAGAAAATAAAAGAGTCTGTGACCTTTAAATTATTATTATTTTTTGTAAATTAAAGATATTTACTCCTTGAAAGAGAAACACTGCACATCAGAAACATTTAAAAATACAGTTAATTTTTACCATGTCTTAGTTTGGGAAAGCTTTATTTTCCTCCAATGATTCACAACAATATTTATAAACTATTGAATACAGAAATTATTCCCAAAGATACACTTAATAATTTTAATTTTTATTCTTTGCAAAAACTATCCATCATTTGCAACTGCCCTCCCCAAAGTATTGTTCCAAACACATTGCTAAAGTTGGGTTAAACCTTTACAAGAACAGATTTTAACCCTGTGGTATTAATGGCTTGCAAATCAAAACAGAGAAAATAATGGTATCTGGACTTTTTCACTGTATTCCTCCCTCTTTCCCCAAGCCATCCATGTTTTTTTAACCAACATGGAGCCATGCAGTAGTGAGTATATAGTACTCGTAGAATTTAAAAGGTCAATAAAGGGTGAGGGTGCAGTAACTAAACTGTTGGTTAGACTGACTACATTGCAGTCTGTCACCAAGTGATTTTTAATGTATTTTAAGCATATAGCTAGATGCTTTATAGTAGAAGTCTTTTGTCAATTACTAAGGACTTTCGTGTCACCAAGAACTTTCGTGTCATAGTAGATGGGAAGTGACACATTCCATTAATAATTTCATCTCTTGTTAAATTTACTGGCCCAAGCATATCATACCTTGGATCAATCCTTTTTGTTTTTTGGGTCTATACTTAAGAAAATTGCTTGGGACTGATGCACGGGGATAATCCAGACAGAGGGTATGGGGCTGTCTCTTATACACATCTCATTACCATCATTCTAAATTCCATATATATGTGTAAGTATACTGTATTGGGG
>SJXQ01007612.1:217693-233852 GCA_006408695.1 Aepyceros melampus | reverse complement strand
TATGGGGTGGGAGGGGGGAGGTGGGGGTCGGGATTGGGAGTTCATGTACACTCGTGGCTGATTCATGTCGATGTGTAGCAAAACGAATACAGTATTGTAAAGCAAAACAAACTAAAAAATAAAAATTAAAGAAAAAAAATAAAATTACATGGGAAAAAAAAAAAGCACAATGCCTCTGCAAATTGATGGATTTTGGTATTACCTGTCTTGTCAATAACTTAAATTGTTTACATTTTCCTTAGCCAAATCATTTTTATTTTTAGAAAAAACATAGGATCCATTGCCCAGGTGGTAGTCTTGGGCTCTGGAATAGATTTAAGGCAAAACATTTCTCCTACTACTTTCATCTTTTACCTCATCAGTTAATTCTGACTGTAATTATCCTAATTTCCTAGGCTAACATCACAGTCCTCCACTCTGATAGCACTCAAGCCCTCAGTACTGCACATTTGGTTGGACCCTGGCAAACCAGTTATGTCTTGCCTGTTTCTTTGCCTTTGGTGGTTCCAGCATCGCACACACCTGCATCTGTTCCTGCTTTTTACAAAACACCACTCAAAATCCTGGGCACTGTCCACTGAGTTGTTCCTTATTTGACAGGACCATGGATTTGCCTCTAGTCTGACTCACACCCTGAAGGTGAAGTCGCTCTCAGTCGTGTCCGACTCTTTGCGACCCCATGGACTGTAACCTACTAGGCTTCTCCGTCCATGGGATTCTCCAGGCAAGAGTACTGGAGTGGGTTGCCATTTCCTTCTCCAGGGGAATCTTCCCGACCCAGGGATCGAACCCTGGTCTCCTGCATTGGAGGCAGACGCTTTAACCTCTGAGCCACCAGGGAAGCCCCCTAGATAAACCCTAAAGTTGCTTATGATGGCTTGAATTACAGTGGAGCCCACTATATCTTTAGTTATTTGTCCCTTGGAGCTACTGATTGCCAGGAAGGACCAGCCTCTATAATGGGATTAATTAGCCCCAAACTAGCCATATATTTAAGGAGTGGGTTTGGGCTGAGTCCTATCATCATGTCATGTACTTGCTGGATTAGCAAGTAATGTCAAAGTGTTAGTATATCTTCTGTTGATGATTTCAGTTTTAAGGCATACCCAACTGTCATTTTCACTAAAATCAGAAGATCAATCATAGTGTGGTTAACTGTGTGTCTGCATGGAGACTTTGTCAGTTACCCTCTGTTCTACCTTCCTTATATGAAAACATTTCTGAAGGGGCATTTACTATAAATTATGAATAGGATGATTTACTATTCATCATTCCAACATGCAAAATCAAAATCAGAATTCAAAAAATAATTTCAATAGTGATATAAAGAAAGCTGAGCACAGAATTGATGCTTTTGAACTGCAGCGTTGGAGAAGACTCTTGAGAGTCCCTTGGACTTCAAGGAGATCCAACCAGTCCATCCTAAAAGAGATCAGTCCTGGGTGTTCATTGGAAGGACTGATGCTGAAGCTGAAACTCCAATACTTTAGCCACCTGATGCAAAGAGCTGACTCATTTGAAAAGACCCTGATGATGGGAAAGATTGAGGGCAGGAGGAGAAGGGGACGACAAAGGATGAGATGATTGGATGGCATCACCGACTCAATGGACATGAGTTTGGGTGGACTCTGGGAGCTGGTGATGGACAGGGAAGCCTGGGGTGCTGTGGTTCATGGAGTTGTAAAGAGTCAGATTCGACTGAGCAACTGAACTGAACTGATGTTGTCCATGTTCCTCTTTTACTTTGGAATTAAAATCCCTTTATCTTTGATAACATAAAGTTGAGGACATGTATAATTTTCAAAGATAGAACCATGTCTGTAAAACTGTATTATGTATAACTTAATGCAAACATGGGAAAACATGATAAATGGTTATATTTCAATAAAGTTCTCAGACACAGAGTATTTTCTTTTAATGGAAATCCACTGATATTCACTTGTCAAGTCCTCTGGAGAGCTTCTGGAGACTATTCCTTGCTATGAAAGTGCTGAGATATTTAGATTTCCTTTCTGAACAGGATAAAGTCAGTGGAGGCCTCCCCCCCCCAAAAAATAAATAAATAAAGCAAAATAAATATGGAGGCAGACATCAGTGGACCTGATTTGTGGTAAAGTAGAATGATTTTTTTTCTTTTTACACTGAAGTACTTGTGCTTAAGAAGTGATTTTCTATAAATCTTTATTGATGGTCTAAGGATTCACTATGACTTGTGAATTGTAAAACTGTCCTAGAGAATTAAAAGGCTGATGACTTGAAACATAATGTTACTCTATCTCCACTCACTGTGGCTTGTCTTATGATCCTTTCTTGCAGAAATTTTTACCGGCTCTAACAGTATTTACTGACTACAATTCACAACACAAATAAAGATATGAATCCATGATGTTATTAACGGGATAAGAATATAGTTTAAATTTTCAAGAGATTCTAATTTTTGGAAGGATTCTGAACATGAAGCAGGAATAGAAAGACACAAAATATCAACTTCTCTTGGATATCTCCTCTCATTTTTTATCTCTAATACCGCACACACATTAGGCAGCCAATGTTTATTTTTTGCATGAATTGATTATTAATGTTTTGAACTGACCCTTTGACTTAATGCTCACAAGCTCCAGACTTCACTTTTCTTGGAAATTTGACTCATGTTGCTAGTAAACAGAAGCTAGAATGTATAGCAATGATAATTTGTACTTTAAAATCTACCTTCTGAAGGGCACTAACATTCAGTTTAGATAAGGCACTGGGAGAACAGAATTATAAAGTCATCTTTTGATGAGTAAGAGCCAGAATAGAAGGAATTGGTATTTTAGCCCACCAGACTTGTGTACATCATTTTTTTTTTTCCATATCCCTCATGGCATGCGGGATCTTAGTTCCCTAACTAGTGATGTAACTTGAGCCCCCTGCACAGTTTTAACCACTGAACCATCAAGGAGGTCCCTGGAATGTGTTTCTCATATTAGATACAATTGACTCTTGGGGCACAAAAGAAAGGCACTCCTAACAACACTTTTTCCCTAAACTTCTACACCATTATGCTGCCTTCCCCCTGAATCAACCCCACAGCCATCATGTACATATTCTTTCTTTACATGTCAACACTTTAAGATTGGATCTAACTCTTTACTTATCTGGTCATGGCACACTTTAGCCTCCTAAAGATTATCATTTGTTGCATGATTATAATTTAATTCTGACATCAACTATACTGATGGCCTCCCTAACACCTTACTACCACCCTACATCTATAATTTTGTGTATAAAAATATGTATTGTGAGCATCTGATATCATTATTTCTTATCCCAGGTGGTTACTTCTAAGCTGAACACAGGAAAAAGCAGGAAAAAGTTCCCCTTTTCCTCACTTCTATTACAAAAGCAAGATAAAGATATTCAATCCTAAAAATCCTAAAACATCTATTGTTGAGAAAAACATTCCTTTATAGCTATAGGAAACTACCATGTAACACTGAATATTTTAAAAAGTTATACTTATTACATACAAGTTATTTCTTTCTGACCTAAATACACAAACACAACACCCCTCAAGAGATCCAATTTTTTCCTCACTTAAGATCTGATTTTTCTTTACTATATAGCTACATTTCTATGTTTACTACAAATTTTGTCACACAGTGGGTATAAGTGTTTTATAGTTATAGGAGACACTGACATTTTACAAATGGAGAAACTGAGGCACAGAACTGAAGAACTTTCTAGGGTTGACAATTTGCTAATAAGTCAACAGTAACATATTTATTTGTGTTAAAATAGAGTTATAAACTGGATCTGCATAAGCCAAAAGAAGTTAACTTTGAGCCGTATTTTTGAGGTACTGTATACATTATTTTTCACCACATACAAAAATCTACTCAAAACAGATCATAGACTTAAATATAAAATCTAAAACTATAACACTTCTAGATGAAAATAAAATAATTGAGTTGTAGTAGCATATTCTCTAATTTATAGAATGGCATATTTAACATTTCTTTTTCAACCTTTATCTAATTTCAGCCTATAGAACTATTGTGGAAATGCCTTAAGAGATCATAAAGAATTATCATGCATTATCCTCCTACCCCACTATTTCTCTGGAATTTTAACTAACCTACAATCTTTGTTTGTTTTTCTTGCCATAAGCTCTACAAATAACAGCCAATCTTTGACTTTACTTATTGACATTCACATGTTTGCACTGATGTTAAAGCCTTTTTGAGGGATACCAGTCTAGATGTACAGAAACTGCAAAACTGAACTCAAACTCTCCAGGATCTCTGGATAAAAGGACTGTAGAACCACACATCTCTTCTCTAAAATGTGCACCAGTTTCTAAACCCCTTTCTGAGTTTTTCACAAGTGATGAGGCACAAGGCTGATCATTACAAAATCAAGGAGAGGAAAATGACATTTTATTTTCCAAAGGCCTATAAACCAGAATTCTAAATGTACTAGTTTTATCCCTACTGTAGCAAATATAAAACACATGGAAACCAGCATACATTGTTTCATTTATGTTAGCATGGCATGGAATTATTACTATTGTAATGTTAATACCCTTTCACAGTATACACTGAATGATACTCTAACTTTTGGAAAAGTGAAAGTGTTAGTCACTTAGTAATGTCCTACCCTTTGAAACCGCATGGACTGTAGCCTGCCAGGCCCCTCTGTCCATGGATTTCTTCAGGCAAGAATACTGGAGTGGGTAGCCACTCCCTTCTCTAGAGGATCTTCCCAACTCAACGATTGAACCAGGGTCTCCTGCCTTGCCCCCCTGGTAGCTCAGATGGTAAAGCCTCTGCCTACAATGCGGGAGACCCATGTTTGATCCCTGGGTCGGGAAGATCCCCTGGAGAAGGAAATGGCATCCCACTCCAGTATTCTTGCCTGGAGAATCCCATGGACTGAGGAGCCTGGTGGGCTACAGTCCATGGGGTCACAAAGAGTCGGACAGGACGGAGCAACTTCACATTCACGTTCACGTTCACTCAACATTGCAGGCAGACTCTTCTTTACCATCTGAAACATGGCTGACTACGAGAAGCTTTTGGAACTTCCCTAAAAATGGTATAAAGGATATATGATTTTAAATTCTATATAGACACTTATTTTACTTATATTAGCATTTTAAGATCAGATTAATGCAATGATTACAGAAATTTTTAAAGTAGAAAAAAATGTTCAAAGAAATAGGAAAAAATATGTAAAATGTTTCAATTCAAACTTGTATTATTTTTCTATGTATGTTTTCTTTAGGAAAGCAGCAAATAATAAAAAGATGAAGAGTGCCTAGAGCATTCATATTTTTAATAATTTACTTTGATTTAAAGAATTAATACTGGCATTGTAGGGTCGCACAGAGTGGGACACGACTGAAGTGACTTAGCAGTAGCAGTGGTAACAAAATGTCACATTGTATTGCATACACATACCTTGCTTTGTCAAAGATAGACAAGACCAAGTCTAAGAATATTGACTATCTTTTTTTAAAAGACAGACAATAAGACTGAGCTATAAAACTAACTTGGTATAATGAAAAAACAAAGGAAGAGAATAACATCAATTAATAAAACTTTCACAATATTGCACTAAATTTGTGACTTAAAAATCTCAAAGGTTTACGTTATGACACCCAAATTTCTGAGCCAGACATTACAGATAGAGGATGACGAAGATTAATCTAAGCTTCCATACAATAATCCACAATTTCTATTCATCTATAGCAATCTTAAAGTAATATGACATAGGGGTTCAAAACTCAGCTTAAAGCTCTTAAAATTAATAATACAACTGACTGAAAAAAAAGGCTTAAAAGAAAAAGCCTTCATAATTTAATCTGAATGACAGCAAATGTGGCAAATAGTTGTACACATAAAAAAGTGAATTTTCAATTGTTCTTTAGTACATGAGACATTCAAGAGATTTTTATAACTGCTAATTAACATAATTGGCAAGTTTCAATTTCTCTGTTTGCAAACAAGCAGCTTGCATTTTCAATTTGAGATGTTGGTAGAGAAATAACAGTTTTGACTGTGAAAATCTGCTAATGAAAGCTGCTGCTTCATGCTTAATGCATAGAAACTGCATAACTACTGCAGTGAATTGATATGCTTATACCATAGACTTCACAAAGATATCAAAGAATGTAATTCATAACTTAGTGCTTCTCAAACAACTAGTGCTGAATGAGAAAGCAGCTGATCAAGAGGAAAGAAATGTCATGAGTGAATATATACAAAGAATGAAAAACCAGGTGCTTTTAATTTATGATAAAAATTTAAAGTACATAAGATTTCTTCTCCTAGATAAATATAATTAATAACCAAACCAACAGTAATATATTAAAAAGCAGCCCTATACCAGCTCAAAAATAGACATAAACTATTAAATGATAAATGGAAATGTTAACACAAAATTTTGGTTAGAGTGAAAGTGGGGGCAGGAGGAGAAAGGGACAACAGAGGATGAGATGGCTGGATGGCATCACTGCCTCAATGGACGTGAGTCTGACTGAACTCCAGGAGATGGTGATGGACAGGGAAGCCTGGCGTGCTACAATTCATGGGGTCCCAAAGAGTTGGACATGACTGAGCAACTGAACTGAACTGATATATCTATGAAAGTGTTAAAAAATTATCTACAGAAATTAGCTGCCATAACACTGGTTCTAGTATTAACACTTGTACTTAGTATGTTGTTGGTGTTTAGTCACTAAGTTGTATCCAACTCTTTGCAACCCCATGAACCATAGCTCACCAGGCTCCTCTGTCCATGGGATTTCCCAGGCAAGAATACTGGAGTGGATTGCCATTTCCTTCTCCAGGGAATCTTCCTGACACAGGGATTGAACCTGCATCTCCTTACCTTCTGAGCCACCAGGGAAGTATAGTTAGGGATATATAACTATTAATATACAATAATACACAACTATCTCCTACAGGATAATATTAACTTTATTTTTTGTATATAATATCAAGAGTAGTTAATATCTTAATTATAATATCATCATCATCAAAATAGTTAATGACATAGATTGATTAATTTATCATAAAATAACAAGATAAAAAAACTACTATCATCCCTAATCAAAATCTGGGTAAACTGCGACACAGATACATTTAGCAAGTTGATCAAGGTCCTAGAACAATAAATAATAGACCCAAAATATAAATTTGGTAGTTTGGAGCTACAAATGACCTAATACCAATGATTTAGCACAAAACCCCATTATTTGAAATAGCAGCTGCAGCAAGGCAAAGAATATACAAATGGTTCTTTTTTCAGCCAACCATAAACTTATGTGGCAAAGTAAAAGAAAAAAACAAACAAAAACAAAATAATGAGGACAGACTTTGCTTAAAAGTCACATATGATTGAGTACATATTTTGGCCTTCAAGTATGGTTAATAAAGAAATATTTTGCTTCAGACCAACATTATCAGCTAGAAAATGTGAAAACTAATTAAACAAAAAGAAATATCTGAGAGAAAATCAGGAATGAGAGATCAAAATCATAGAGAGAAAGCAACCACAAACAGGTTAACTGATAACTCTGCTCACCATCCTTCCCCTTTGCATAGTATAATTCTTTGTACAAAGCAATAGGCTAAAATCCACATTCAGCGTTTATGCAGAAAACCAGATGTACCAACAATCTTACAAAAACAGACTTATAGTTTACTTTTAAGAGTAATAACCAAATCTAGTGAACAATGGAATAACAGCTTTATAATGCTGAAATGAAATCCTTGCAAGTATAGACTTCTATAGCCAGTAAAAATATTCTTCAAAAGTGAAAACTAAACAAAAATACTTGCAGATGATTAAAAACCAAGAAGATTCACTACCAGAAACCTGATATTACACAAATACTAAATCAACATCTTCACACAAAAGAGCGATGGTCCCAAAGTGCAGAAATGCAGCCAGTGAATAAAGCGAAGAAAATAATACTATAAATAACAAATATAATAATGTTTAAAATATACAAATAATTTAATCTATATATGTTTAAAATATATGCATGTTGTTATTTAGTCACTAAGTTGTGTCTGACTCTGCAACTCCATGGACTGTAACCCACCAGGCTCCTTTGTGCATGGGATTTCCCAGGCAAGAATACTGGAGTGAGCTGCCATTTCCTTCCCCAGGTATCTGAACCTACGTCCCTGCATTGGCAGGAGGATTCTTTACCACTGAACCACCAATGAAGTCCTAAAATGTTCCAAGGCCATCTGATAAATGGTATCATTACATTATTATAAGTTAAGGATGTATATAATATATGGGTATATAATATAGTGTATATAATATATACACTACCACTGTATGCACGAATACCATTAGCAAGATCTTTGTGTGAACAGAGTATCCTATCTCAGACTTAGCTTCAAAGGATGATAGACGACAGAAGCTTAAGGATATCAATGGGGTAGCATCAGTAGTGTCTCTTCAGTGGGAATTTTTACAAAATGTAAGCTAAATGTTTAGGTGAAATTTGTAGAGTGAGTTAGAAGATACCAATACCTGTAGGTCACGGATCAAGTTGGCAAAGTAAGGACACAGATTTCACCTCTCTGCCTGAACACATCAAAAATCCATCTATATGTGGAACAATTCTCACTGAACACAAACGTGCAGAAGGACCCCTGCACAACCAAGGCTATAAGATGCACACCCATCTTGGTAAGGGAAGAAAGACATCAGGGACAGTCCCTTGAGGGGGAACTCAGAGGAAAAGGGAGATTACAGGGATGATCACCTCCCTGGGAGTGAGCAATTCAGTCCAAAGACTGCACATTACAATCATTGGGTTCTACTTAGAGGAGACACAGGACTCCCCTTGCCTGGTTGGAGGATCATTGGGACTAATAGAGGAAGCCTAGACTCTACTTGTGAGGAGTATACACACAGACTTGCTCCCCAAGGCAAGGTGGACAGAGATCTCCTCTAGTGGTTGCAGGGTTTCCTATGACTGCCTCCCAATCTGTGCCCCAGTCCAAGCTGAGCAATGCTTTAGACCTACTCACTCTGTGTCACAGTGCAGCTCTGGATGTGGGGCAGTCAAGACTGGAAAAAACACCTGATTGTGACACAGAGGAGAGCCAGTTCCAAGGCAGATCTTGTGGGCGAGTCAGCAGTCATCATTGGCCCTTATGTAAGCAGCTGTCAGCCAATAGGGTAGGAGGTCCTATAGAAAGAAAATCATGTGTGACTTTCTTAAGAGATGCCATTTTGGGGCTATGCCATTTTGTGATCTAAGCCTGGCAAGAGAGCTTGCCTTTGAGTAGGTCTCGATAATGCATGATTTTAAAGGAACAAAAAAAAAAAAAAAAAAGAGAGAGAAAGAAATTACCATTGTCAGGAAAGAGAAATAACAATAGCAAAGATAAAAATATCATTTGTAAAACTACCAGATCTCTTTCAGTGGTAAAGATTAGCCTGAAGTACTCAATCACCAGATCAATGAGAACCTAAGGGGTGATGCTGACCTTTTCTGACCCTTGTGACTTCAGTCAGCTAAAGCTTAGACTGTCAACCACCCAAGCAACTTTATGAATGCAGCCTTAGATTAAAATTTCCCAGATGGTGCTGTTGAAGAGAAACTGCCTTGGGAAAGATCCTCAGTGTTCTCCTTATTTACTGCAAGTAATAAATTCTTTCTTCTCCCAGTCTTTGGCTTGCTTGTGTCTTTGGGCTTGACAATCAACAAGAAACAAATGCAGTTTTCAAGTAACAGCTCCTCAGAAGCAGCCCAGATTTCGGATACTGGCCACTCCACAACTCACAGACACATTTCAAGAGGCCATGTGGGCACCAGCACCTGCACTGCAGAGATCTCACAGCAGGACAGGGGCAGCAGAGGCTGGAGGTAGTTCTGTGAAGAACAAAAGGGACTTACAACAGAGGTTGCATCTGTGCAGAGGTGTGGATGCCTGCACATTCAGTTCATTAGAACTGTCTGCAGGGGACACAAGACAAGAGCCCACACAAACCTCACTTGTATCAGCAATCCCCCTCTTTCTAGCAAAGTTCCTTGTGTGAGGGAAAAAAGAGCACACACACTTAAAGGAACAGAGCCAGCTTGGGTCTGATCCTCAGGGTTTCTGCTCGAGCAACTTGGGGTCAACTCACCTCCCAAAGGGCAGTGATGGCCACTGAGCAGTCCAGCCTCACACCAAACATTAGCTCTAGCACTTCCATCTCCAGTTTGCCCCCTACCAAGGTGAGAGCTGCCAGCATACTCTCAGGAAAGAAGTAAATTGTACCCACGTCAAATCTAGTTTTTCCTCCAAAGGCTTTAGGGACATAAAGTCTATATAAGGACACTCCCACATAAGATCACCCTTTTGAGATCACAAGAGGCCAATGTTTCACCCAAATTCATAAAAGCATAGAAAGTAAAGCAAAATGAAAAGGCAGAGGAATGACTTTCAATTGAAAGCAAGCGAAAATCCCTAAAAATTAATGAAATAGAAATAAACATGTTACCAGATAAAGAATTCAAAGTAATGGTTAAAAAAAAAATAATAACTGAATTGGGGGAAAAAAACTGATGTACACAATAAACACATTAATAAGCAAATAGAAAAGTATTTAAAAAGAACCAATCAGAAGTTAATAATTCAACAGTGGAAATAAAAAGCATAACACAAGGAATGAAGAGCACATTAAGTGAAATAGGAGAACGCAGTAAGTGACTGAAAGATAGAATAATGGAAATGTCCCATCAGATCTTTTCAAAAATAAAAGCAAGTTAAAAAAAAAAAAAAAAGACAACAGTCTAAGACATCTCTCAGATAAGAGTAAGCATGAATAACATCCACGTACAGGAGTTCTAGAACAAGAAGAGAGAGAGAAGGGAATTAAAAACATGAGGAAACTATGGCTAAACTTTCAAAACCTGAAGGAAGAAATGGATATCCAGATACACAAGCACAGAGTACTAAACAAGATGAACCCAAAGAAACCCACACCAAGACATATAGTTAAAATGACAAAGGTTAAAGACAGAGGTTAAAGTTTACAGGCAGCAAGAGAGAAACAAAAAGTCATATACAAGAGGACCCCTATAAGGCTGGACTAGTCTGGTGGCTTAGTGGTAAAGAATTCACCTGCAGTGTAGGAGACTCAGGAGACATGGGTTCAATCTCTGGGTCAGGAAGATCCCCTGAAGGAGAGCATGGCAATCCACTACAATATTCTTGCCAGAAAGATCCCATGGACAGATGAACCAGTGGGCTACAGTCCACAGGGTCAAAGAGTAAGACACAGTTGAAGCAATTGAGCATGCATGCACATTATAAGGTTACCAACTGATTTCTCTGTAGAAGCATTACAGATCAGAAGGGAGTGGAATTATCTATTTAAAGTCCTGGAAGGAAAAAATATACAACCTAGGACACTCAGCAAAATTGTCAATTAGAGTAAGAGGAGACATAAATAGTTCATCAGACAAGCAAAAACTAGAAGAACTCAGCAACAATACACCTACTCTGAAAGAAATATTGAAGGTACTTCACTAAATGGAAAAGAATCAAGAATGTATAGGAAAGGGAAAATTCCAATAGGAAAGGCTATATTAGAAATTGAAGGTCATTTAAATAAGCCAGCATAAAGACTTAAAGAAAACTGTAAAAGCAACAACTAACTAAAATAAATAGTAAAAAGATAACCATGAAGATGTAAATTATTACATCAGAAAGAGTCTGGGAAAAGAAAAATTTTTTTAATGTATAATATTTTAGAATGTATTTGAACTTAAATGACAAGTTTAAAAAACATAGATATATTATAGGTGAACATACATGAACCCCAAAGTATCTACTAATCAAAGACCTTTAATAGATTCACAAAAACTAAGAGAAAAAAGGCTCACAAGCATACTTTTACAGAATCAAACCACAGAAGAAACAAAAGAGAAGAAATGAACAGGAAACACACACATAAACAACTAGAAACAAGTAATAAAGTGGTAATAAGTAAATAATTATCAATTATTAAATGTCAATGGACAAAATATTCTGACCAAAGAGCATGGTAGGGTGGGAGTTTGGATTAAAAAAAAAAAAAAACTTCTATATGCTTCTTATAAGAGACTCCCTTCAGTGCTAAAGACACACAAAGACTGAAAGTGAAAGGAGGGAAAAAGACAATTCACGCAAAAGGAAACATGAAAGTAGGGTTAATAGTCATAAAAGACAAAACAGACTTCAGAGTAATGACAAAGAAGGGCATTATACAATGATAGAGAGCCAATATATGAGGAGGATATTATATTCTTAATATATATGCATAGCACGTTGGGTGTACCCAATATAGGGGCACCTAATTATATAAAGTGAATATTAACAAACAGAAAGGGAGAAGTTGACAATAGTAGTAGGGAGTTTTAACAGTTTTAACATTAACGGACAGATCATCCACACAGAAAATCAATAAGGTAAAAGCAGTTTTAAATGATACAACATACCAGTTAGACATTCCTATTTTGCAAATAGGAAAAGGGGTACATCAAGGCTGTATATTGTCACCCTGCTTATTTAACTTATATGCAGAGTACATCATGAGAAACTCTGGGCTGAATGAAGCACAAGTTGGAATCAAAATTGCTGGGAGAAATATCAATAACCTCAGGTATGCAGATGACACGACCCTTATGGCAGAAAGTGAAGAAGTATTAAAGAACCTCTTGATGAAAGTGAAAGAGGAGAGTTAAAAAGTTGGCTTAAAGCTCAACATTCAGAAAACGAAGACCATGGCATCTGGTCTCATCACTTCATGGCAAATAGATGGAGAGAGAGTGGAAACAGTGTCAGACTTTATTTTTTGAGGCTCCAAAATCACTGCAGATGGTGACTGCAGCCATGGAATTAAAAGATGCTTGCTCCTTGGAAAAAATGCTATGATCAACCTAGACAGCATATTGAGGAGCAGAGACTCTACTTTGCCAATAAAGGTCTGTCTAGTAAAGGCTATGGTTTTCCAGTAGTCATGTATAGATGTGAGAGCTGGACTGTAAAGAAAGCTGAGCATAGAAGAATTGATGCTTCTGAACTGGGGTTTTAGAGAAGACTGTTGAGAGTTCCTTGGACAGCAAGGAGATCCAACCAGTCCATCCTAAAGGAAATCAGTCCTGAATATTCATTGGAAGGACTGATGCTGAAGCTGAAACTCCAATTCTTTGGCCACCTGATGTGAAGAGATGACTCATTTGAAAAGACCCTGATGCTGAGAAAGATTAAAGGTGGGAGGAGAAGGGAACAATAGAGGATGAGTTGTTGGATGGCATCACCACCTCAATGGACATGAGTGTGAGTAAACTCTGGGAGTTGGTGATGGACAGTTAGGTCTGGCGTGCTGCAGTCCATGGGGTCGCAAAGAGTCAGATGTGACTAAGTGACTGGACTGAACTGAAATTATGTCCTAGAGGAATTAGGAAAAGAAGAATGAACACAGCCTAACGTTAGCAGATGAAAGGAACAAGGATCAGAGGGGAAACAGAGATAAAAAATACAATAGAAAAGATCAATAAAACTAAGAGCTAGATTTTTAAAAACATACATAAAATTGATAAACCTTTAGTTAGGCTTACCAATAAAAAAAGGATCCAAATAAAATAAAGAATGAAAGAGAAGAAATAGCAACTGATACTACAGAGATACAAGAAATCATAAGTGAATACTATAGAGTTACATCCTAACAAATCAGACAATCTAGAAGCAATGAACAAATTTCTAGAAACATACACCCTGATGATACTGAATCAAGAAGAAGCAGACAATTGAACAGAATGACTACTAGCAGTGAAATTAAATTTGTAATAAATTAAACAAAAATAACTTCCCAACAAACATAAGTCCAGGATCAGATGCCTTCACAGAGGAATTCTACAGAAGATATAAAATAAGTACTAATACCTATCCTTTTCAAAATACTCCAAAAACCAGGAGAGGATGGAACACACTCAAATTAATTCAATCCAACAATATAGAAAAAGGACCATACACAATCATCAAGTGGGATTTATTCCAGGGACACAAAGATTATTCATCACTCACAAATCAATGTGATACACCACATGAACAAATAAAGGATAAAAATCATAAGATCACCTGAACAGATGCAGGAAAACCACTGACAAAATTCAATATCTGTTCATGATAAAAACAAAAACCAAATATCTTAACATGTGCACAGAGGGGACATATCACAATATAATAAGGACTATTTACAATAAACTCATAGTTAACATCATATTCAATGGTGAAAAGCTAAAAGCATGTACTCTAAATTCAGGAAAAGACAAGGATGCCCACTTTTGTCACATCTATTTAATACAGTACTGGAAATAATACGTACATCAGTCAGACAAACAAATGAAATAAAAGGCCTCTAAATTGGAAAGAAAGAAGTAAACCTGTCATATTTCCAGATGACATGATACTTCATATAAAAATCCTTGAAGTCTACTCCAAAACTCTTTATAACTAACAAATGAATTCAACAAAGTTGCAGGATACAAGATTAATATACAGAAATCTGTTGTATTTCTATACAGTAATAATGAATTACCAAAAAGACAAAGTTAAAAAAAAAAACTCATTTAAAATAATATCTAAAATAATAAAATACCTAGCAATAAACCTGAGACAAAACACCTATGCTGTGAAATCTATAAAACATTCACAAAGGAAACTGAAGATGATACAAAAATGGAAAGATACCTTGTGTTCTCTATATTGGTGTTAAAATGACTGTACTACTCACACACCTATAGATTTAATGCAATCCCTATCAAAACACCAATGACATCATACACAGTGTCCAGCTCTTTGTGATCCCATGGACTGCAGCATGCCAGAATTCCCTGTTCTTCACCATTTCCTGGAATTCACTCAAAGCAAAGTGATGTCTCTATTTTTTAATAGGCTGTCTAGGTTTGTCATAACTTTCATTCCAAGGAGCAAGCGTCTTTTAATTTTGTGGCTGTAGTCACTGTCCACAGAGATTTTAGAGCCCCGCAAAATAAAATCTGTTACTGTTTCCATTTTTTTCCCCATCTATTTGCCATGATGTGACGGGACCTTAGTGATGGGATGCCATAACCTTAGCTTTTTAAATACTGAGTTTTAAGCCAGCTTTTTCATTCTCCTCTTTCATCCTTATCAAGAGACTCTTTAGTTCCTCTTTGCTTTCTGCCATTAGAGTAGTATCATTTGCGTATCTGAGGTTGTTGATATTTCTCCCAGCAATCTTGATTTCAGCTTGGGATTCATCCAGCCTGGCATTTCACATGATGTACTCTGCACAAAAGTTTAAAATCAAATTGACAATATACAGTCTTGACATAGTCCTTTCCCAATATTGAACCAGCCCATTGTTCTATGTCTGGTTCTAACTGTTGCTTCTCGATCTACATACAGGTTTCTTAGGAGGCAGGGAAGGTGGTCCGGTATTCCCATTTCTTTAAGAATTTTCCACATTTTTTGTGAGCCACACAGTCAAAGGCTTTAGTGTAGTCAATGAAGCAGAAACAGATGTTTGGTTTTTGGTTTTTTGTTTTTTCTGAAACCCCCTTGCTTTCTCTATGATCCAACATGTGTTAGCAACTTGATCTCTGGTCCCTCTTCTGTTTTAAATCCAGCTTGTACATCTGCAAATTCTTAGTTCACACACTGCTGAAGCCTAGCTTGAAGGATTTTGAGCATTACCTTGCTAGCATGTGAAATTACCACAACTGTGTGGCAGTTTCAACTCTCTTTGCATTGGTTTCTTTGGGATTAGAATGAAAACTGACCTTTTCTAGTCCTGTGGTCATTGCTGAGATTTTCAAATTTGCTGACATATTGAATGCAGCATTTTGACAGCATCATCTTTTAGGATTTGAAATGCTCAGCTGGAATTCTATCACCTCCACCAGCTTCATAGCAATGCTTCCTGAGAGCCATTTGACTTCACACTCCAGGATGTCTGGCTCTAGGTGAGTGACCAAACCATTGTGGTTATCCAGGTCATTAAGACCTTTTTTTTTTTTTTTTTTTTTTTTTTTTTTTTTTTTTTTTTCTTTTTTTTTTTTTTTTTTTTTTTTCTTTTTTTTTGTTTTTTCTTTTTTTTTTCTTTTTTTTTTTCTTTTTTTTTTTTATTTTAA
>SJXQ01007612.1:52045-217673 GCA_006408695.1 Aepyceros melampus | reverse complement strand
TTTTTTTTTTTTTTTTTTTTGTATAGTTCTTCTGTGTATTCTTGCTGCTTCTCCTTAATCTTCTGCTTCTTTTAGGTCTTTGCTGTTTCTATCCTTTATTGTACCCATCTTTCCATGAAATATTCTCCTGATATCTCTAACTTTCTTGAAGATATCTCTAGTCATTTCCATCCTATTATTTTCCTCTATTTATTTTCATTGTTCACTGCATAATTTCTGATTTCCTCCTAAATCCTCTGAACTGTGAACTACTTAAAAGAGCCAAAAGAAAGAAGCAACCTACATAAACAGAAATGGATATAGAAGAAGGGGTATATATACTTAATGGAATACTACTCAGCCATAAAAAGGATGAAATCCTGCCATTTGCAGCTACATGGATATACCTGGTGATTATTATACTTAGTGAAATCAGTCTCAGAAAGGCAAATACTGAATATAATTGCTTATAGGAGGAATGTAAATAATAATACAAACAAAGGCATATAGCAAAACAGAAACATAAAGATATAGAAAATAATCCAGTGGTAACCAGTGGTAAGAAGGAAGTGGAAGGCATATGTTAGATAGACAGGATTAAGAGATAGAACCTACTAGGAATAAAGTTGATAGCCAACAAGGGTACACTGTGTAGCACAGGGAATAATAGCAATTATTTTGTAATAACATTTAATAGAATATAAACTATAAATCTCAAAAATGACAGAATGATCTCTGTTCATTTCCAAGGGAAACCATCCAGTGTCACAGCAATCCAAGTCTATGCCCCAACCAGTAATGCTGAAGAAGCTGAATTTGAATGGTCCTATGAAGACCTACAAGACCTTCTGGAACTAACACCCAGAAAATATGTCCTTTTCATTACAGGTAACTGGAATGCAAAAGTGGAAAGTCAAGAAATACCTGGAGTAACAGGAAAACTAGTCCTTGGGGTACAGAATGAAGCAGGTCAAAGGCTAACAGAGTTTTACCAAGAGAACGCACTGGTCATAGCAAACACTCTCTTCCGACAACACAAGAGAGACCCTACACATGGACATCACCAGATGGCCAACACCAAATTCAGATTGATTATATTCTCTGCAGACAAAGATGGAGAAGCTCTATACAGTCAGCAAAAACAAGACTAGGAGCTGACTGTGGCTCAGATCATGAACTCCTAATTGCCAAATTCAGACTTAAATTGAAGAAAGACAGGAAAAACCACTAAACCATTCAGGAATGGCCTAAATCAAATCCCTTATTATTATACAGTGGAAATGAAAAGTGGATTCAAGGGATTAGATCTGATAGAGTGCCTGAAGAGCTATGGACATATGTTTGTGACAATGTACAGGAGGCAATGATCAAGACCATTTCCAAGAAAAAGAAATGCAAAAAGGCAAAATGGTTGTCTGAAGTGGCCTTACAATAGCTGTGAAAATAAGAGAAGTGAAAGGCAAAGGAGAAAAGAAAGGACATATCCATTTGAATACAGAGTTCCAAAGAATAGCAAGGAGAGATAAGAAAGTCTTCCTCAGTAATCAGTGCAAAGAAATAGAGGAAAACAATAGAATGGAAAGACTAGAGATCTCTTCAAGAAAATTAAAGATACCAAGGGAAATTTTCATGTAAAGATGGGCACAATAAAGGGAAGAAATGGTATGAACATAAGAGAAGCAGAAATTAAGAATAGGTGGCAAGAATATACAGAAGAACAATAAAAAGATCTTCACAACCTAGATAATCGTGAAGGTGTGATCACTCACCTAGAGTTAGACATTCTGGAATATGAAGTGAAGTGGGCCTTAGGAAGCATCACTACAAACAAAGCTAGTGGAGATGATGGAATTCCAGTTAAGCTATTTCAAATCCTAAAAGATGATGCTGTGAAAGTGCTGCACTCAATATGTCTGCAAATACGGAAAACTCAGCAATGGCCACAGGACTGGAAAAGGTTGGTGTTCATTCCAATCCCAAAGAAAGGCAATGCCAATGAATCCTCAAACTATTGCATAATTGCCCTCATCTCACATGCTATCAAGGTAATGCTCAAAATTCTCCAGCCAGGCTTCAACAGTACATGAACCATGAACTTCCAGATGTTCAAGGTGGATTTAGAAAAGGCAGAGGAGCAAGAGATCAAATTGCCAACACCTGCTGGATCATCAAAAAAGCAAGAGAGTTCCAGAAAAACATCTACTTCTGCTTCATGATTATGCTAAAGCCTTTGACTGTGTGGATCACAGCACACTGTGGAGGATTCTTCAAGAGACGGGAATACCAAACCACTTGACCTGCCTCCTGAGAAATCTGTATGCAGGTCAAGAAATAACAGTTAGAACTGGACATGGTACAAAAGACTGGTTCCAAATCAGGAAAGGAGTACGTCAAGGCTGTATATTGTCATCTTGTTTATTTAACTTACATGCAGAGTACATAATGAGAAACTCTGGGCTGGGTGAAGTACAAGCTGGAATCAAGATTCCTGGGGAAATATCAATAACCTCAGATACGCAGATGATACCACCCTGATGGCAGAAAGCAAAGAACAACTAAGGAGCCTCTTGATGAATGTCAAAGAGAAGAGTGAAAAGACTGACTTGAAACTCAACATTCTGAAAACTAAGATCATAGCATCTAGTCTCATCACTTCATGGCAAATAGATAGGGAAAGAGTGGAAACGTGACAGACTATTTTTTGGCGCTCCAAAATCACTGCAGGTGGTGACTGCAGCCATGAAATTAAAAGACGCTTGTTTCTTGGAAGACAGCTTATTAAAAAGCAGAGACAGTACTTTGCCAACAAAAGTCTGTCCAGTCAAAGCTATGGTTTTTCCAGTAGTCATGTATGGATGTGAGAGTTGGACTATAAAGAAAGCTGAGTGCTGAAGAATTGATGCTTTTGAACTGTGGTGTTGGAGAAGACTCTTGAGAGTCCGGTGTTGGAGAAGACTCTTGAGAGTCCCTTGGACTGCAAAAAGATCCAAACAATTCATCCTAAAGGAAATCAGTCCTGAATATTTATTGGAAGGACTGATGATGAAGCAGAAACTCCAATACTTTGGCCACGTGATGTGAATAATTACTCATTTGGAAAGACCCTGATGGTGGGAAAGATTGAAGGTGGGAGGAGAAGGGAATGACAGAGGATGAGATGGTTGGATAGCATCACGAACTCAATGGACATGAGTTTGAGTAAACTCTGGGAGTTGGTGATGGACAGGGAGGTCTAGCATGCTGCAGTCCATGTGGTCACAAACATTTGGACATGACTGAGTGACTGAACTGAACTGAAACTATAAACGTACTGAATCACTATGAGAAGTGAAGTGAAAGCTGTTCAGTTGTGTCCTCCTCTTGCAACTCCATGGACTATATATACAGTCCATGGAATTCTCTAGGCCATAATACTGGAGTGGGTAGCCTTTCCCTTCTCCACTGCATCTTTCCAACCTAGTTATTGAACCCAGGTCTCCCACATTGCAGGCAAATTCTTTAGCAGCTGAGCCACAAGGGAAGCCCAAGAATACTGGAGTGAGTTGCCTATGCTTTCTCCAGTAGATCTTCCCAACACAGGAATTGAACAGAGGTCTGTGGCATTGCAGGCAGATTCTTTACCAACTGTGCTATCAGGGAAGCCTATTGAATCACCATGCTATAGTTCTAAAACTAGTATTATAAATCAACTATATTTGAAAGAAAACAAAGGAAACATCAATTTCTATAGTGCTTACTAAAAATCACACTTTTAGTCTAAGAAATGATAAAAATATAAGGATAAAATGTACATTGTAAGTACAGTAAACTAAAGAAGGTAATTTTAAAAAGGCAATTTTATTTGATAAATAAGTTAAAATTAAAAATTAAGAGGAATTTATGACCATTCAAAAATAGGAATTTAGAAATAATATTCAAATAATAAGAATTTAAAACTTTAAAATATGAAAAAAATCCAAATCTGAATTACAGTAAGAAATTTTAAAATTATTTTCACAATAACTGTTAGTACATGCAAACAAAAATATGAAAATATAAAGAAAAACTGAACAATGCAATTATCAAGCTTGACTTATTCAATATAGCTAAATCTGCATAATCAAGAAAAGCAATGCTCATTGTTTCAAAATGTGCATGAAAAATTGACTATATAGAAGCCACTAATTAGATCTCTAAAAGCTGCAGTAGAAACTGAAATCATCAAGAAGAAACCTAGATAATCTCCAAAAGAAAGAATGTTAGCAATATATTTTAAAATAATCCTTGGATGAAAAAAATGTTTCATTGGTAGTTATAAGACATTATGTAAAGGATAATAAAAAAGTATATATTAAAACTTACTGACTATATCAAAGTTATTATAGTAATAATTTATAGCCTTAAAAGCACCTAATAGCAAAAAATGAAAAGATGAACTAAATGATACTTCAGGAAATTAGAATAGGATGACATATTAAAGCCAAAATATAGAAAGAAGTTAACACAAAGTTGGAGTTAGTGAAGGAAAAAATTTACTGTAAACAACATCAAACCAAAATTTTGTTTGATGAAAATATTAATACAATAAATAAACTCTTTAGAAGTCTGATTTTTTAAAAGGGTGAGAGGAAGAGGAGACACAAATTTCTAATATCTAGCATAAAAAAGAAATATAATATAGCCTACATAAAGTTATTGCTCAGTCATATCTAACTTTTTGCGATGGCATGGACCGCAGCACACCAGGCTTCCCTTTCCATCACGATCTCCAAAAGTTTGCTGGAACTCATGTCTATTGAGTCAGTGATGCCATCCAACCATCTCATCCTCTGTCATCCCCTTCTCCTCCCACCTTCAATCTTTCCCAGCATCAGGGTCTTTTTTAATGAGTTGGCTCTTCACATCAGTGGCCAAACTATTAAAGCTTCAGCTTCAGTCCTTCGAATAAATATTCAAGATTGAATTCCTTTAGGACTGACTGGTTTGATCTCCCTGCAATCCAAGGGACTCTCAAGAGTCCTCTTCAACACCACAGTTCAAAGGTATTGATTTTTCAGTACTCAGCCTTCTTTATGGTCCAGCTCTCCTATCCATACATGATACTGGAAAAATCATAGCACTAACTAGACATTTGTTGGCAAAGTAATAACTCATTTTTATGCTGTCTAGGTTTGTCATAGCTTTATTTCCAAGGAGCAAGCGTCTTTTAATTTCATGGCTGCAGTCACAATTTGTAGTAATCTTGGAGCCCAAGAAAATAAAGTTTGTCATTGTTTCCCCATCTATTTGTTATGAAGTAATGGGACTGGATGCCATGACCTTTGTTCTTTGAATTTTTAAAAATCAATTAATTCATTTTAATTGGAGGCTAATTACTTTACAATACTGTGGTGGTTTTGCCATACACAGACATGAATCAGCCAGAGGTGTACAAGTTACCCCTCCATTCTAACCCCCTCCCACCTCCCTACCCACCCCATCACTCTGGGTTATCCCAGAGCACTGGCTTTGATTGCCCTGCTTCTTGCATTGAACTTACACTGGTCATCTATTTTACATATGGTAATATACATGTTTCAATGCTATTATCTCAACCTCGCCTTCTCCCACAGAGTCCAAAAGTCTGTTCTTTACATCCGTGTCTCTTTTCTTGTCTTGCATATAGGGTCGTCATTACCGTCTTTCTAAATTCCATATATATGCATTAATATACTGTATTGATGTTTCTGACTTACTTCATTCTGTATAATAGGCTCCAGTTTCATCCACCTTATGAGGACTGACTCAAATGTGTTCTTTCTTATAGCTGACTAATATTCCATTGTGTATAAGCCAGCTTTTTCACTCTCCTCTTTCATCTTCATCAAGAGGCTCTTTATTTCCTCTTTGCTTTCTGCCATAAGAGTGGTGTCATCTGCATATCTGAGGTTATCTGGAAATCTTGATTCGGCCTGGGCTTCATCCATCCTAGCATTTTGCATGATGTACTCTACATAGAAGCTAAATAAGCAGAGCGACAATATACAGCCTTGACGTACTCCTTTCCTAATTTGGAACCAATCTGATGTTCCATGTGCAGTTCTAACTGTTGCTTCTTGACCTGCATACAGGTTTTTCAGGAGGCAGGGAAGGTGGTCTGGTATTCCCATCTCTTTAAGAATTTTCCACAATTTTTGTGATCCACACAGTCAAAAGCTTTAGCATTGTCAATGAAGCTGCAGTAGGTGTTTTTCTGGAATTCTCTTGCTTTTTCTGTGATCCAACAGATGTTGGTAATTTGATTTTTGGTTCCTCTGCCTTTTCTAAATCCAGCTTGAACATCTGCAACTTCTTGGTTCACATACTGTCGAAGCCAAGCTTGGAGAATTGTATTACTTTGCTCAAATTGTGTTTAGAATCAAACTTCATACCCATCAGAGATGCTCAGAGGGCACAAACAAAACCCTTGTGTGCACCAGTACATTAAAGTTAATATGATACTAACATTTTCATAAAATTGGAAAGTGTACTAGGAAAATCTAAAATTGCTTAAAGATGCAATCTGAATAATTCTGTATTTAGTATAAAATTTCTTAAAGGTAATCAGTCCTGAATATTCATTGGATGGACTGATGCTGAAGCTGAAACTCCAATACTTTGGTCACCTGATGTGAAGAACTGACTGATGCTGGGAAAGGTTGAAGGCAGGAGGAGAAGAGGACCACAGAGGATGAGCTGGTTGGATGGTATCACCGATTAGATGGACATGAGTTTAAGCAAGCTCCAGGAGTGGGTAATGGACAGGGAAGCCTGGTGCACTGCAGTCCATGAAGTCGCAAAGAGTTAGACACAACTGAGCAACTGAACTGAACTTAGTGTAAAATTATATTTGCAAATAATTTAGAATATTCCTACAGAGTCTATCTTAGCCACAAATGTCTCTACCAAAGTCTTTTTAACCACAGATGTCTTTTCCAATTATTTTATGAAAGTATTAAAGAGATAAGAAAAATCACAAATTCTCCTATAATATCAAAAAATGTGGACTATTTGCTAGTCATTTTATGAAGTGAGGATAACAATGACAAAAAAAATTCACAAGGTCATTACAATAAAGAAAAACCACAGTTTAATCACTATGGTGAATATGCAAGAAAATTATAAAACAAATTATAAACAATTCCAGTTGCATATGAAGAGGTTAATATAGTATGACTGGTACATATTTTCCCCATGGACAAGATTAACTTAACATTCAATAAATCAAACAATTTGGCACATTAATTTCATACAGGATTAAAAAAACATAATTTTAACAGATATAGAAAAGGCATATTATAAAAGTCAACATATTAATATTATAAAAACTTTTAGTCAACTATAGTTAAAAAGGTGCTTTAACTGAAAAGAATAACTATAAAAATACATATATCAAGTTTTATATTTAGTTGGTGAAATTTGGAAAAATTTTCCATAAGTGATATGAAAATGTCCAGAATCTCCACGAACATTGTCTTGGGAAATACTAAAAACAGAGTTATGATATAGGAAAAAGGAAAAAAAAAAGTAGAAATTGGGGGAAAAAACTACCATCTTTCATAGGCAGCAATTTTGTACATGAAGAAAACTTCAAGTAGATTATATTAATAAATAAATGCAAAAAGACTTCTGGACAAAAGATGACTAACATCCATTTTTTATGCATACAGACATACACACTAACATGAGCAACTCACTATTTTCAGTCTCAAATCTGCTCTGCATAAAACAAGATATTTAACTATTCTCTGATCCTCTGGTCCTCTTGTATACATATCACTTGAATATCTGAAGAAAATTCTCCTTAGAAATGCAGAAACCCATATACTCTTGCTTCATAGAATTTCAGAGGTCTCTTTTACCTTTCTACTAGTTGGTTTCTAAATGTCTTTCCAGCTCCAAACATCTGTGATTTCACCATTATGATATAGTCAGATCTATACACTCTCATGTATATATGTATATATGTGAACATTCACCATTAATTTCGGGTCTCCTGTAACACCCTAATACATCATGGTCACCCTATATTCCTAGAACATGGAAGTAGTATTCTACTCCTTTCAGACTTACTGAAATATTTTATTGTTTATAAAAGTATCTAATTAAATGAGTGCTGATAATTTCTTCCAATAATTTACAATATCTCATGAGGCTAAATCTATCTACTCATAAGTCATTATGCATAATAATTGCATATATACTGTATTATGTGTATGTATACATTTTTTAAATGTCTACATATTTCCCTTTTAAGATTCAATTTGTTGTTCTGTGTCATCTAATGCATATTTACTACATATCTTACTGAAACTTGACTTTTTAAAAGCAATAGTGTTACACATAAATCAAGGATTTAAAATAAATATGACATTCCCTTACACAGAGGGAAAATATGTTTAAGAAGGTAAAATGGATTCATTAACTGGGATACAGGTTTTTAAGTAAAGCATGACTGAGTTGTTTAATAGAGTAAAGCTATTACCAAGGAAGCTCCTGATGTTAAGAAGGATTAATGTACTTAAACGTACTATCCGTTAAACTCTTGCTTTTAGGATATTTTTTCTTTCTCTTTTTTTTATTACTCGGAGTAAAGGTACCATACACATCTACCATGGGCTTTGAAAGAAATTATTTTCTCATTTTGCAAATGAAGTCAGAAACCATCTCCAATTGATTAATAACAGTAAAATGCATGGTGACTCAAAGGGATACAAACATGAGCTGCATCTGAGAAGGTATGGCCGCCACCACTGTGGCCCCACCACTGCCCTTGGGACATGACATCATTTGGAAAGGTGATGAAATCTTTTGTCACTGACAGATATCAGGTACCATCAGTAAACTCACCTTGAGTTTAAGAAGGTTTTATCCTTTACATGAATGGTTAGATAAAGAAAACTTCTAACTCACTATTTCAAAGTCCATCTACCTCTGAGGATGTAAGTTTCCACATCTGCAAAGTGAGGGCATTGCACCAGAAAGGCTCTAATATTTCTGCAAATTATAATTTTCTATGAGTATTTGTTAAGAAAAAAAAAATACCTTTCTCAACTTTAAATTCATGTTTATATGTTAAGATACCCAATTATTTCTTTACTTTCAAGTGAACTTTAGCATAAGGCAAAAATGACACAAGATATAATCAAACAAAACACAGTGCTTCACTTTAAAGTTATATCAAAATTGCCATTGTATATACAATTAATCATTTTATGTAGGTCAGAAATAATTTTACTTCCATTCTGCTACACAATGTAGAAGTCAAATGTAACATATATGATACTGCCCAACCAGACAATATTCCTAATATTCATAAAGCCAACTGTTTTCTGCTCCAGTGGTGCAATGAATTAATTTAAATTGAGTGTATCTCAACATAAATTTTGAAAAGCCTTTGCTATGTTCCTTCTATTAAAATTTGCATGTATTAAAAATTCATTAGAAACCAAGTGAGTTCCTGGAAATCTTCTTAAACCTGTTATTTTATGTAGTTTATATCCATTCACCTTGATTTATACAAATTATTGATGTGTGGATTAATGAGTCATCTCATGCTATATAAGATCATATTTCCCTTTATTGTATTATTCCTTTATGATTAAAACATTACATTCTGAAAGAGGAAAATATTACTGGCAATGTGGGTTTTGATGTATACATCTTATTAAGACTAGAGGATGTCAAGGCATTTTATTGTGCTGCCAAGAGAATAAAAGACATAAAAAGGTCAAATATGAGCCAAATAATAAAAGAATTTATCTTTGTGTCCCTTTAAGAATTAATTTATTTTTAGTTTCATTCCTATTAACAGTCTTCAATTTTTACCTTAATTGGATGTTTTTGTACTAAGATTCAGTTTTAGCTCTTATGATAGACTATTACTTCAATTTATAATCAAATAGTCAAATATCTATTTTGTATCTCAGTTCAGTTCAGTTGCAGAGTCATGTCCGACTCTGTGACCACATGGACTGCAGCATGCCAGGCTTCCCTGTCCATCACCAACTCCTGGAGCTTACTCAAATTCATGTCCATCGAGTTGGTGATGCCATGCAACCATCTCATCCTCTGTCATCCCCTTCTCTTTCCTCCTTCAATCTTTCCCAGCATCAGGATCTTTTCTAAGGAATCAGTTCTTCACATCAGGTGGCCAAAGCATTGGAGTTTCAGCTTCAGAATCAGTCCTTCCAATGAATATTCAGGACTGATTTCCTTTAGGATGGAATGCCTTGATCTCCTTGAGTCCAAGGGAGTCTCAAAGAGTCTTCTCCAACAGCACAGCTAAAAACATCAATTCTTCCATGCTCAGCTTTCTTTATGGTCCAACTATCACATCCATACATGAATACTGGAAAAACCATAGATTTGACTAGACAGACCTTTGTTGGAAAGTTTTTAATAGGCTGTCTAGGTAGGTCATAGCTTTTCTTCAGGGAGCAAGCATCTTTTAATTTCATGGCTATAGTCACCATCTGCAGTGATTTTGGAGCCTCAAAAAATAAAGCCTCTCAGGGTTTCCATAGTTTCCCCATCTATTTGCCATGAAGTGATGGGATTGGATGCCATAATCTTTGTTTTTTCCATTGTTGAGTTTTAAGCCAGTTTTTTTCACTTTCCTCTTTCACCAAGAGGCTCTTTTGTTCTTTTTCACTTCCTGCCATAAGGGTGGTATCATCTGCATACTTGAGGTTATTGATATTTCTCCCCAAAATATTGATTCCAACTTGTGCTTCATCTAGCCTGGCATTTTGTATGATGTACTCTGCATGTAAGTTAAATAAACAGTGTGACAATATACAGCCTTGTCATACTCCTTTCCCAATTTGGAACCAGTTCATTGTTTCATGTTCAGTTCTAACTGTTGCTTTTTGATCTGCATACAGATTTCTCAGGAGGCAGGGAAGGTGGTCTGGTATTTCCATCTCTTTAACAATGTTCCACAGTTTGTTGTAATCCACACAGTAAAAGGCTTTGGTGTAGTCAAAAAAGCAGAGATAGATATTTTTCTGGAACTCTCTTGTTTTTTTGATGATCCACCGGATGTTGGCAATTTGATCTCTGGTTCCTCTGCTTTTTCTAAATACATCTTGAACATCTGGAAGTTCTCAGTTCATTTACTGTAAAGGCTCAGCTTGGAGAATTTTGAGCATTACTTTGCTGGCATGTGAGATGAGTGCAACTGTTTAGTAGTCTAAACATTCTTTGGCATTGCCTTTCTTTGGGATTAGAATGAAAAATGGCCTTTGTTTTCATTTTCTATTTATTAGCTATTAATCCAAATGAACTTGTATCCCTTATTATTTAATTATAATCCTAAAAACATCATATATTGTTCTGTTTAATCTTTAGACACTCTGTCCATGTTTTTCCTTTTTAAGGACACAAACATTCTAGGCTAAAACTGATGGGTAAATCTCCACTATTTTCTGAGAAACATTATTTTATGGAAGATATTAAAAATCAGACAATCTGACTCATAGTTTTCAAATTTTGGCATATTATTAGATTTTTACCTAAAACTACAGAATTTATAAATTTAAGATTTATATTTGATCTCACTCTTTATTAATATTTGATAACCTAATTAAGATAACATTTATATATATATGTTTTTCATCATTTAGCTCATTGTTTTGAACTGTAAATGTCAGTTCAGTTCAGTTCAGTTCATTTCAGTCGCGCAGTCGTGTCCGACTCTTTGTGACCCCTTGAATCGCAGCACGCCAGGCCTCCCTGTCCATCACCAACTCCAGGAGTTCACTCAAACTCACGTCCATTGAGTCCATGATGCCATCCAGCCATCTCATCCTCAGTCATCCCTTTCTCCTCCTGCCCCCAATCCCTCCCAGCATCAGGGTCTTTTCCAATGAGTCAGCTCTTCGCATAAGGTAGCCAAAGTACTGGAGCTTCAGTTTTAGCATCATTCCTTCCAAAGAAATCCCAGGCTTGATCTCCCTCAAAATGGACTGGTTAGATCTCCTTGCAGTCCAAGGGACTCTCAAGAGTCTTCTCCAACACCACAGTTCAAAAGCATCAATTCTTCTGCGCTCAGCCTTCTTCACAGTCCAACTCTCACATCCATACATGACCACAGGAAAAACCATAGCCTTGACTAGACGGACCTTAGTCGGCAAAGCAATGTCTCTGCTTTTGAATATACTATCTAGGTTGGTCATAACTTTTCTTCCAAGGAGTAAGCACCTTTTAATTTCATGGCTGCAGTCACCATCTGCAGTGATCTTGGAGCCCAAAAAGAACAAAGTCTGACACTGTTTCTACTGTTTCCATCTATTTCCCATGAAGTGATGGGGCCAGATGCCAATTCAGCCTCTTTTTAAAATTTCCCACAGGTAAGTCAAATTCCACATGTTCAAACATGAGCTTTTAATCCTCCTTGGACTTGAATGATTCATGTCCCCATTAAAGTCATTAGCTTTCAATCCATTTTATCAACTAGAAACTTAAAATCATGTTTCAATCCCATTTCCCTTTAATCTCCATATCTATTCAATTTATAGTCCTAGAAACTTCAAATCTTTAAGTATCTCTTTAATCTACATTTTTTTTTCAACCTTATTGCTAACATGCTAGTCCATGTGCCATTATTTCTTCAGTGTTTATTTGCAAATAAACTCCATCAAAGTCCCAGCACTATACTAAAAACTGAAAATTCATTTTTTACACAAGCGCTAGAATGATCTTCACATATATATTATTCCCAGGCTTAACAACTTTTACATCTGACAGTGCCCCTGACATAAGGATCAAAATACAACCCTGGACAATCACAGATGACATGATCCTCTACATAGAAAACCCTAAGACTCCACCAGAAAATTACTACAACTAATCAATGAATATAGTAAAGTTGCAGAATATAAAATCAACACACAGAAATCCCTTGCATTCCTATACACTAATGATGAGAAAATAGAAAAAGAAATTAAGGAAACAATTCCATTCATCATTGCAATGAAAAGAAGAAAATACTGAGGAATATATCTTCCTAAAGAAACTAAAGACATATATACAAAATTATGAACACTGGTGAAAGAAATCAAAGAGGACACTAGTAGATGGAGAAATATACCATGTTCATGGATCGGAAGAATCCATATAGTGAAAATGAGTATACTACCCAAAGCAATCTATAGATTCAATGCAATCCCTATCAAGATACCAATGGTATTTTTCACAGAGCAAGAACAAATAATTTCATAGTTTGTATGAAAATACAAAAAATCTCTAATAGCCAAAGCCATCTTGAGAAAGAAGAATGGAACTGGAGGAATCAACCTGCCTGACTTAGGCTCTACTACAAAGCCACAGTCATCAAGACAGGATGGTACTGGCACAAAGACAGAAATATAGATCACTGGAACAAAATAGAAAGCCCAGAGATAAATCCATACACCTATGGACAGCTTTTCTTCAACAAAGGAGGCAAGAATATACAATGGAGAAAAGACAATCTCTTTAACAAGTGGTGCTGGGAAAACTGGTCAGCCACTTGTAAAAGAATGAAACTAGAACACTTTCTAACAACATACACGAAAATAAACTCAAAATGGATTAAAGATCTAAATGTAAGACCAGAAACTATAAAACACCTAGAGGAGAACATAGGCAAAACACTCTCTGACATAAATCACAGCAGGATCCTCTATGACCCACCTCCCAGAATACTGGAAATAAAAGCAAAAACAAACAAATGGGACCTAATTAAAATTAAAAGCTTCTGCACAACAAAGGAAGCTATAAGCAAGGTGAAAAGCCAGCCTTCGGAATGGGAGAAAATAATGCAAATGAAGCAAATGACAAAGGATTAATCTAAAAAATATACAAGCAACTCCTGCAGCTCAATTCCAGAAAATAAATGACCCAATCAAAAAATGGGCCAAAGAACTAAACAGACATTTCTCCCAAGAAGACATACAGATGGCTAACAAACACATGAAAAGATGCTCAACATCACTTATTATCAGAGAAATGCAAGTCAAAACCACAATGAGGTAACATTTCACGCCAGTCAGAATGGCTGCTATCCAAAAGTCTACAAGCAATAAATGCTGGAGAGGGTGTGGAGAAAAGGGAACCCTCTTACACTGTTGGTGGGAATGCAAACTAGTTCAGCCACTATGGAGAATAGTGGGGAGATTCCCCAAAAAACTGGAAATAGAACTGCCTTATGACCTAGCAATCCCACTACTGGGCATACACACCAAGGAAACCAGAATTGAAAGAGACACATGTACCCCAATGTTCATCACAGCACTATTTATAATAGCCAGGACATGGAAGCAACCTAGATGTCCATCAGCAGATGAATGATAAGAAAGCTGTGGTACATATACACAATGAAGTATTACTCAGCCATTAAAAAGAATACATTTGAATCAGTTCTAACGAGGTGGATGAAACTGGAGCCTATTATATAGAGTGAGGTAAGCCAGAAAGAAAAACACCAATTCAGTATACTAATGCAAATATATGGAATTTAGAAAGATGGTAATGATAACCCTGTATGCGAGACAGCAAAAGAGACACAGATGTCTAGAACAGTCTTTTGGACTCTGTGGGAGAGGGAGAAGGTGGGATGATTTGGGAGAATGGCATTGAAACATGAATAATATCATATATGAAATGAATTGCCAGTCCAGGTTCCATGCATGATACAGGATGTTTGGGGCTGGTGCACTGGGATGACCCAGAGGGATGGTATGAGGAGGAAGGTGGGAAGGGGGTTCAGGATGGGGAACATGGGTATACCCATGGCAGATTCATGTTGATGTATGGCAAAACCAGTACATTATTGTAACATAATTAACCTCCAATTAAAATAAATAAATATGTATTAAAAAATAAAAAGAAAAATTAGTTTAGTTCTTAAACTAATTAGGTCTTCCTAGGTGGCACAGTGGTAAAGAATAAACTTGCCAATGCAGGAGATGCAAGAGACATGGGTTCGATCCCTGGATCAGGAAGATCTTCTTAAGTAGGAAATGGCAACTCACTCCAGTATTCTTTGCTGGAGAATTCCATGGACAGAGAAGCCTAGCAGGCTACAGTCTATGAATCCACAAAGAGTCAGACCCGGCTGAGCAACTAAGCACATTGTTAAACTAATTAAGGTGTCAAGAATCCTCAATCAAGCCAATGCAATTATTGCCTCTACTGTGAATGACTCTTGACTCTCAATAAGCTTACCAAACCTTCTATGACTCCATTTAAAGGGTAGAACCAATTTGCTTTTAAATCCAATAAAGTCCATGGAATTAGCACCCGCTCTCCATTTTCTTACTTAGTAAAGAATCACATCTGGGACCTCTCTGGTTTAAGATTCTAAGCTCTAATGCAGGGGACCTAGGTTCCACCCCTGGTCAGGGAACTAGATCCCACATGCTGCAACTAAGAGCTGGCATACAACAATGAAGACTAAAGATCCAGTGTGCTGGAACTAAGACCAGAGGCAGCCAAATAAACAATCAGTTCAGTTCAATCGTTCAGTCATGTATGACTCTTTGCGACCCATGGACTGCAGCACATCAGGCTTCCCTGTCCATTACCAACTGCCAGAGTTTACTCAAACTCATGTCCATTGAGTTGGTGATGCCATCCAACTATCTCATCCTCTGTCATCCCCTTCTCCTCCTGTCTTCAATCTTTCCCAGCATCAGGATCTCTTCCAGTGAATCAGTTCTTAGCATCAGGTGGCCAAAGTTTTGAAGTTTCAGCTTCAGCATCAGTCCTTCCAATGAATATTCAGCACTGATTTCCTTTAGGATGGACTGGTTGGATCTCCTTGCTGTCCAAGGGACTCTCAAGAGTCTTCTCCAACACCATAGTTCAAAAGCATCAATTCTTCAGCCCCCAGCTTTCTTTATAGTCCAAATCTCACATCCATACATAACTACTGGAAAAACCATAGTTTTGACTACATGGACCTTTGTTGGGAAAGTAATGTCTCTGCCTTTTTAAAATGCTGTCTAGGTTGGTCAAAACTTTTCTTCCAATAAATAAACAAATAAATAAATATTAAAAACAACAACACAGTACAAGAAATGTGGAATGTGGACAATCCAGTCCACAGTATTCATCAAGTTATCTTCCAGAGATCAACACAAATATCATTTACTTGATAGGTCAGACCTTTGACATGATATGAGGCTAATCTAAAGTCACAATTGTAGTTTAATGAGTACTTGAGTAATTACTTGCTAAGCATCTGGCTTTTTCACTAGGATAGATAGAATGCAAACTCCACAAAGGCAGAGACCAGGTTTGTTTTGTTTATTGCTGCATGAACAAATGAACACCAAATGAACAACTCTGTGTATGGCAAACACTCTACAGATAATTTACTGAATCAACTGCATGAGTTTATAAATTATAAGTATTATCTTTATCTTGGAAATTAAGATTTTTCTCAAGTATTATATCAGGATTAGATGAAGAACTTTGATAAAACCAGCTTTGTATAATTAAGACAGTTATTGGTACATTGCAGCAATTTTTTATTGAAAAGCCAAGTGAAGCCAGCATTCCTATTTTAACCTGACTAGTTTAGTAATGCAAGTGATTCAAAAGCAGAAATAAGAGGGAAAAAAAGAAAATAAAAAAACTAAATAACACTGTTGGTTTCTGCTAATATCTTTAAAAATTGTCTCAATTTGGAAATGAACATTCTGGGTTCTAAATTCAAATAAAATAGGCACAATAAAATACATAACAGAAGCAAAAAAAAAAAAAAAAAATCCATGAATTTGACCTACATGGAATGCATAAACCAACATGTAGACATATACCAAAAAAAGTTTTGATACTAGGGAAAATGTCATACACTAACTCCAAAATCACTGCAGATGGTGACTGCAGCCATGAAATTAAAAGATGCTTACTCCTTGGAAGAAAAGTTATGAGCAACTTAGATAGCATATTTAAAAGCAGAGACATTACTTTGCCGACTAAGGTCCGTCTAGTCAAGGCAACGGTTTTTCCTGTGGTCATGTATGGATGTGAGAGTTGGACTGTGAAGGCTGAGTGCTGAAGAATTGATGCTTTTGAACTGTGGTGTTGGAGAAGACGCTTGAGAGTCCCTTGGAGTGCACGGAGATCCAACCAGTCCATTCTGAAGGAGATCAGTCCTGGATGTTCTTTGGAAGGAATGATGCTAAAGCTGAAGCTCCAGTACTTTGGCCACCTTATGGGAAGAGTTGACTCATTGGAAAAGACCCTGATGCTGGGAGGGATTGGGGGCAGGAGGAGAAGGGGACGACCGAGGATGAGATGGCTGGATGGCATCACGTATTCGATGGACGTGAGTCTGAGTGAACTCCTGGAGTTGGTGATGGACAGGGAGGCCTGGCGTGCTGCGATTCAAGGAGTCGCAAAGAGTGGAAACGACTGAGTGACTGAACTGAACTTTGAAAATTCATAATTTAATTTTAAAAGTTCACCCATTTGTTTTTTTTAATTTTCTTCAGTTATTTTTACAAGACAAAGCATATGAAGCAAATATAAAATATACAGAAAGAAAACCCTCATAAAGAACAACGAAAAAAAAAAGAAATAGAAGAAATGAGGGAATATTGCATAACTTTCTAACCCATCCTTGCCTGAATATAACCTTGCTGTCTTCCCAAATAATTCATTACACTGTATATTAGAACTAATTTTAGTATAGGTTTCAGGATGGCAACTATGTAATGTATAAATTTCACATATTTTTTTCAGTGTTAAAAGGTAGATACTCATTTTTATTGGGAGAGGCAGTGACTTAAATTTTACTTAAATTGAGATTGCAAACCTACTATAAACCTTGTTTATTATTACATTTAGCACTTGCACAGATCTTCAAATTAGATACCAAAATCTGTATGTTCAGGGAACACAGATAAATGTTACTCAACAAGGAAACTTCTGGCAATCATGCAAAGTCAGGCTGGAAAGTTCTCTCAGGCTGGAAAGTTCCTCGACACTCTGTCAGGTGACTGTCTATGTATTTTTGCTGTAAGGATCTCATAAAACATAACTGATAAAAAAACACTACTGTAAAAATTCAAAGCATGTAGTTTAAAATTGTATATTTGGTGAGCTATACTGCAGACTTTGGGAATAATGTTGACAAACCGTATCAGGGACAAAGCACAAGTTAAATTTTAGAACACAAAAGTCTGAGTACTATAGTTACTCCAGGTGGATTTGAACTTTATCTTGGACTCTAATTCCCTCTTCTAACAATACTTATCAGAGATTTTGTCTCATAAATAACTCTGCTAAAAAGAAGAAATTAACAAAACATTGTAAATCAACTGAATTTCAATAAATTGTTTACATGTTTAAATTAATTAATGAAGAGTGCTTCATGAGGAAAGGAGAAATTATGGAAGTTGCAGATGTTAAACTTAGATTTGCCAGGGTACTTTAAGTCATTAATTTTAAACAGTTCTGATGGTCATATCTCATAATAAAATGATGGTAATGTTGTATACCTTCGGGGATTGCTTGGCAGATTAAAGTTATTTAGATGACTAATGAATGGTAACCGTTATTATTTGAATCAGTGAAACAAATCACTGAAACATAAATTTTGGCATTAAAAAGAATAAAACACTATAATCAGTTAGTCTAGTTCCTGTTGTATGGTAAAATGCAATTCTAGACCAGATATCTGCAAAGCATCACCAGATGTATTTCAGCAAGATCATTTTCCTTTAAAAAGACTTCAAAAGTAATACCACAAATCTAAAACCTATTATGGATAGGCCTGGAAATACCATCTTAACCAAGTGATAAAGATTAAAATCAACAGTAAACATTCATGTAGACATTATAAGAAAGTCACTAATCTCTGTGGTATCCTTCCCCAAAACCCCAAGTCTAATTATGAGACACAGCAGACAAACCCACGCCAAGAGACATTCTGTCATATCAGTATGCTTTAAAGTTACAAGGTAAAATAAACACATAAATAATAAAACGAGGAAAGACTGACAAACAAGCACAGATTAAGGAAGACTAAGAAAGCTGGTCACGGAGAAGGCAATGGCACCCCACTCCAGTACTCTTGCCTGGAAAATCCCATGGATGGAGGAGCCTGGTAGGCTTCAGTCCATGGGGTCGCTAAGTCGGACACGACTGAGCAACTTCACTTTCACCTTTCGCTTTCATGCATTGGAGAAGGAAATGGCAACCCACTCCAGTGTTCTTGCCTGGAGAATCCCAGGGACGGGGGAGCCTGGTGGGCTGCCGTCTATGGGGTCACACAGAGTCGGACACGACTGAAGTGACTTAGCAAAAAAAAAAGAAAGCTGGTCAAGTGAATCATGGTATCCTACATTGAATCCTGGGTCAGAAAAAGAGTATTACTGAAAACATTTGTGAAATACAAGCTTGTAGTTAGCTAATAGCATTGCATCAGTGTTAATGGCAATTTTGAGAGTACCAGATATAAGGGCTGTTGACATTAGGGATGACTGTATGGAGAGCATATGGGACCTCTTTGTACTATTTCGGCAACCTTTCAGTAAATCTGAGGACTTTCTCGGTGGCTCAGACAGCAAAGAATTCACTTGCAATGCAAGAGACCCAGGTTCCATCCCCAAGTTGGGAAGATCCTCTGTGGAAGGGCATGGCAATTCCCGTTCCAGTACGCTTGCCTGAAGAATTCCATGGACAGAGGAGCCTGGGGACTATAGTCCATGGGGTCACAAGAGTCAGACTTTTTTTTTTTCCCCCCAGTAAATCTAAAATTATTTCAAAATGGAAAGTAAAAAACCAAAAACATAAAACAAGTTCCTTTTTACCACTAATTGTGACCTGAAGTTCAGTTTGTTTTCTTACTTCATATTGTTTCCATTTTTCTAGAACATAACTTCATTTGACAAACCTTTCTTTAGATTCTTTATAAGATTTCTGACTCTTAAAAATTGACTGGCAAAGTTCAAGAAAACTTATTCCCTGGTCATTTCTTTATGCTGCCAATGTCATTCACATTCAAGATCTTTGACCTATAATTTTTCAAACTAAATTTCTACAGTGTTGACTGCCATTCAAAGAAACATAAATTCCATCCTCTGAGAATTGTATGTGCTATATGGAGAGAGAAACATCATCTCTGAAATGTCCAGTTTGTTTTAAATTCATCATAAAATAAGGATGGGGGGAAAGTCTGATATTCAGGCTGAAATAATATATTTATTTAATCAATACAATTCACACTTTTGGCTTCATCCCTTCCTGTTCACTGTACACAGAGCCATAGGACATAATACAGGAGAACTGAAAAAGTAAAAGTAGCCATCCTATCCTCAAGTAAATTACAGAATAAGATCATCACGAGTACCAACTTCAATATGTCATGAGTAGAGGTATCCTGGTAGACACAAATTTCCAATAACTGTATCAAATTATGCTTTTATGTTAGTCCCTTAGCTACTAATACTAGTTGTATTAGTAGGAGGCACTGAAGAGAACTAGACCAGTTTTCACTTTCACATAAGTCAGTTTCCCCTGAGGCTCACTCTTATCTCTGATCTATACACCAAGCACTAAATGAGCTCCTGACTTAGACAATTTCCCCCCCAAATGTTCACTAATAGCTTCCATTTATACAAAAATGTTACCAAGAAGTGAAATGACCTTAGCAACTAATCCAGAATGACCATTTCTATTGTAATTCTACTTTCATGCTTCTTTATTCATATATCATAGTTATCTAACAGTGAGGGATAAGCCCTGTTTCTCGGTCAGAGGCAATGGTAGGTGAAGGATAAAAGGATGAAATCCAGAACGAGAACAACTGAGACAGATACAGTGATGGCAGCAAATGGCAAATCAGTAGGGTGGTAACAGATTAGGGAGTTTAAAAAACAGACATCAAGAAGGAGATACGGCTCAAAAATCATCCAACATTCAGGTGTCAAGAAGTATGCCTAAAACGGAGATCAATTTGTTCAGTTAGACAAGGTTTTGGACAAGAGAATCAGATATAGCATACAAGATATTAGAGGACCTTCAGTTCAAGAAAAATCTGATCTGGCAACTGTATAGAATATTTTACCATTTCCTGCTGGAATAAGATGTACTGAGTATGGCTAATCAGGTAAAGCAAAGTCCAGTCTACTTGTTGAATCAAAGTGATTCTCTTTTCCAAATCCATATTCTGAAGTATATGAAGTTAAATTAATGACACTCTATCCACAAAATGTAGTGATTTTACCTTTATCTTTGACAAAGCCACCAGAAACACCAGATCATTTATTCAATTGACAATTCTTTTAATTTTTCATAACCTTCTATGGTAAACAGATAAATGCATCTACTCACAAATGTCTTAGACATTCATCCCCTTTCCTTTATGTTATTGATTTGATTTTATTGCTCATCATTTCTCATAAGAAAATTTCCAACAACCTCTTAAATGTTTTCCTTTTCTTTTCCATACTTAATTAGTTTGCACAGAGCCTGGCATGATCACATCACCACAGCCCAAGAATCATTGACTGCTTCCAGGATGAGCTTAAATTGTAGCTCATTGTATGTCCTTCCTGAACAGGCTGCAACATACTTTACAGAAAATTTGCCTTCTCAAGCAGACTTAATTGACCTGCATGAGGCTTTGTCCACTGTATTTGATCACAATCTTCCCAACTCTAAACATGTCCCCATATCTACACCTTTCCCTCATTATTACTCTAAGTAGTTATGCTTGTTCCCACTTCTGCTTGTGAAAGATCTCACCAGCCTTTACAGTTCAGCTTATGCTCCACTATGCCTTTCGATCACTTAATGTTGCTGCTGCTGCTTATGCTGCTGCTAGGTCACTTCAGTTGTGGCCGACTCTGTGCGACCCCATGGTCAGCAGCCCACCAGGCTCCCCAATCCCTGGGATTTTCCAGACAAGAGTACTGGAGTGGGGTGCCATTGCCTTCTCTGTGATCACTTAATAGTTCCTATTAAATGTTTTCTCAGCCTCCGTGTTACTATACATGATATTTACAATCTTACTTCACACTAATCATATTGGCTTTCTTCATCAATTGATTATCAACCATCAAAGTGAAGAGGTCTCTCTGGTTAAGCTCTGTATAACTCAACAGCCATCTGAATTGAATGATTATTTAAGAATTAGGTTGACCAGTTTGGAAGGACATTAGGATTTGGATAGAGAACCAAGAGAAAAGCAAAATAAGGAATGCATATAAGGCAAGATTTTATAAAAAGAACAACCCTGAGACTAGACTATCCCATAAAACACACCTAACATTAGCAGAGAAAACTAACTGCTAACAGGTAAAACAATAGATTTTGAGTATCTGATACTGAAAAAAAAAATGTGCTTCCTCCTATTGCTCAAAATGATGTTCCTCATTAGTCTAGCCAAAGATTCTCCATATGTGACTCTCAGTAAAAGTTATAAACTGTCGTTAACCATTATATAGAGAAAACTAGCTAGAGGTGCTGCTCTTAACAATAAATTACTTGGATGAATCATCTGCTTCTGTTATATTTTCACAGGTATGAGCCAAAGTAACCAGGATAGGAAAAACAAACATTCCACGTGTTCAGAACTTTCAATTGTGACACTACTTTCATCTAATGGGTACTAAATAGGAGATCCAAATTCACTCATCTCCATCATTACAGGCAGTCACATTGGAATAATGTCAAACAAAGTGACTTTCATCCCCATGTGTGTGACATGTACTATTTTTGCCATCTGACTCATGTTGTGTTTGTTGGGCTATACTGCCAATACAAGGAGGAAACTTCTTGCTTCATTTCACTCTAACATAGATAGATACAATTCAACATTTTCGACAGATAATTTTTCAAGAAAGAAAACAGGAACATAAATAGCAGCCCACTCAAGGGGAAAATAAAAAAAAAAAATTGCCTGAAAACCTGTATTTTGGGGAGACAGAAGCTATATAGGACATTTAAATTCTATTGCCAGTTCTACTATCTACAGCCTCCCAACACCTGAACATCTACCTAGCTCCCCTCCTGCGTACTCTCTCTAATTAAAACCAAATGAACCCATCCCTTTAGTTCAGTTATTGTGGCAGAGACAGAACAGTCAACCACCCAGTCCATGTGCTTCACTACGTTACCCAGACTCCCTGAAATTACGTGAGGACTTGTGAATAGTTCTAACAAATGGCCTATGATGAATACACATCCATTCTCACAAAGAGCAGAGCTCTCTCCCTGTGATTCCTTCCCTCATCACAAGGACTGAAAAAGGCAACAAGAAGTGATGAGGATCATTTTGTCATCATATAAAAACTTGGAAAGGTATTGGGAATCACAGCGGATTTTGCACCTGTGAGAAATGAACCGCTGCATTCCGCTGCTTAGAGGTTGAGGCTGTTACTGCAGAACAGCCTAGCCTACTCTGATGTAGTTAGGTTTTGAGCTTTCAGGCCATAGGGAAGAATCAACAAATGCTGTTCATATGTGTATGGTGCTTACAGATAACAGTGAACACTTTGGAAAATCTACTCTGAAAACAGACCATATGAAGATCTTTATAAAAGTCCCTTTCCATATTACACTGTGTGCACATATGTATTACATATGTAGTGGTTCTCAATTCTGGTAATTAAATATGAAATATAAAATTAATATAAATTAAATATTAAATATACATGATTTTATGTGATAATAATAACAATAATTATGTAATTAATAAGTATAAAGACCAACAATTCTTCTTTATTTCTAGTATAACATCTAATTTTTATAAAAAATTGTCTGAATCTAGAAAGCAAGCAAAGCAATAGAAAGAACATTAGATTTGGAGGGAAAAAAAGAAGCAATTATGTTCTAATATGACTCCTTCACTTTTTTTTAACTGTGTGATCTCAGGCAAATTTTTTAATCTCTTTGATGTCATTTTCTTCTAGAAACTTGTGACAATACCTTTCTTATAGTATTGCTCTAGGATTTCATGAAATAATTTGTGTAAAGCAACAATCACACTATCTTAAAACTGCTCAACAAAACTATATAATTTTATATAAAATTCAGTTCAGTTCAGTCACTCAGCCATGTCCGACTCTTTGTGACCCCATGAATCTCAGCATGCCAGGCCTCCCTATCCATCACCAACTCCAGGAGTTCACTCAAACTCACATCCATTGAGTCGGTGATGCCATCCAGCCATTTCATCCTCTGTCGTCCCCTTCTCCTCCTGCCCTCAATCCCTCCCAGCATCAGAGTCTTTTCCAATGAGTCAACTCTTCGCATGAGGAGGCCAAAGTACTGGAGTTTCAGCTTTAACATCATTCCTTCCAAAGAACATCCAGGACTGATCTCCTTCAGAATGGACTGGTTGGATCTCCTTGCAGTCCAAGGGACTCTCCTCAAGAGTCTTCTCCAACACCACAGTTCAAAAGCATCAATTCTTCGGCGCTCAGCCTTCTTTACAGTCCAACTCTCACATCCATACATGACCACTGGAAAAACCATAGCCTTGACTAGACAGACCTTTGTTGGCAAAGTAATGTTTCTGGTTTTCAATATGCTATATTATGGGTGCCAAACGGTATCATGACTCAAGAATACATTTCACACGTTTGCTGAAACTTACAAAATTGGAGGCCTATTTTTATGGTTAAGGATATACCCCCTGCTTGAGTTTCACATTTACTTTAGAATGGTAACACATTATCCTTATCAAGTGTGTATTCCCTTCCAACAGTGCCTCCCTGTTCTCTGCAGGATTCTACCTTGAAAACAGACCTTAAGAGAAAAACCATTAAGGAATGTGGTCACCAGCCTCCCAGAAACAGTGACTGAAATGGTACTGCAGGGGAGAAATAACCTAGAAATAGGCAAACTTTATATTTATTTTTTTAAATTACATTGATAGAAATTTGGCCTCCAATTAAAGTGTTCTTGAGGCAATTTGAACATTTTTGGTATTATTCATTTTCTTTTTGTCCTTGACTCTTCTTTGGGCAAGTCTCCATTTCATCTGAGACCCTTGTGTAGTGCCAAGTACCAAAACTAAATTGGATTTGAAAAATACCCTGCCTTCAGAAAACTTTTGCTATAATTGGTGGGAGGGTGTCAATATAAAACTAATTAGTTACAAAAATATGATGAGAATAGAGGAAATATGAACCCACACTTTAATAGAGGTATCAGCATTGTACTATGGGAAGAAAGAAAAACTGATAATGACATTCATCACTTAAAGGGATAAATTTCCAAGAAATAAATTTCCACTTTTTATGACTCTACAACATAAGAAAACAAAGTATTTATGGGGAGAAGAGTGGGTAAGAGAGAAGGATGGAAGAGAAATATTGTTTGGGCTTCTCCACATTCTGAATGTCATTAACATTAACACAGGTAACTGACTTCACAAGATCATGCAAAGATCTAAGCCAGTGGCTCCATTCAGAGTAGATGTTCAAACTTTTCAAAGAATGATTCAATGAGTAAATGAGTGTCCTGAGTCACCTAGTATTGACTTTGTCAGTCTCCCTAAGCCTGGCCAATAATTATTTGCCCCCATTTCTCAGGCAGTTTTGTGAATTTATGGATTATTGAAATGAATTGACAGACTCTGGAACACTGACTCTAGAAACAACTTTGTAAGATAATGTTCTCAAAATAGGAACATTGTAAAGATAGAAAAAATTTTGAGAAATATAGTACAAATAACAGGGTAAGTGTAAGTCCCAAAAAAGCAGTTAAATTTACAAACACACACACATATTCCATCCAAATTAAGTAAAAAACTACAAACATTTAAGAAAAGTTACTTACGTATTTGACAGTGTATGAAAAAAGTTTTTCTAGTCTGTTTCCATGTCCTGAAAAAATCACTACACCCTTTGCAGGACATAGTACAAAATCAGTACTGCATTGAATATTCTCATGAAGTGCCAAGTGGCTCCAAGTGTGCTAGTGAAGGCAGAAAAGACATGTGCTGAAGGAAATGGAGATGTTACTCATTTTGTTTGTCTGGTATACACTTTGCACTACAAGTGCAGAGAAAGAGCATTAGTCGTGAAGGCATATTTAGGTTGATACATTTATATTCATTTAATTTTTTTCATAGGAAACTTTTCTCCAAGAAACTTCAACTGCTGCTTTTTGAGGAAGTCGAGTGATTAAAAGAGCCTAATGAGGAAAAGAATCAATGGCCCAGAAGAACTGAAATTAGAATTAAGAATTAATTGATTTTGAAAAATCAGATTCAAAGGGAATATTAAATGCAGTTCCTCTAGAACCATTAAGCTTATAGTAATAAAATGAGTGGGTATTGCTTCTAAAGTGGGATATTTTGATTAGATAAGTTTCAAATTTCAAGGAGTTGGTTTTGAAGAAAGTTTCTCTGAAACACATCAATAATGTCTTCCTTCATTAGTGAAAATAACATGAAACCAATGAAGGGAAGCTCCTTCACTAGAAGAAAAGCAAACTCATGATTTGATATAATCACTATTTTCATATAAAAGTATGCATATTGTCATGATTATAGGTACAGACACATTCTAATTATAAATATAAAATGATTAATTTAGCCTCTCAACCTCTCTTCCCATCTTGTCTTTGCTTTGACATGTAAATTAGATTTCATATTTTGCCTTTGCATTAAGAATCAGTCAGTTATAATATAGCATATTGCTGTTAAAAGACTGAAACAAAGAGTAGAGCTGTTCTGCAAATACTTTCAAATTATTTCCTACTGGAAAGTATAATCTTGCTCTTGTGCTCTAAAATCAGAGGCTATTCTGCAACTACTGTTGGGAAATTAGCCATCCTATTATAACCATCTTTACTGTTTTTGAAATCTCTTAGATGAACAGATGCATTTATGTAATTTGGCTTGAAAATTTACAGAAAATATAAAACTCCACACAGGTATCAAAAATAACAGGTGTGGCATAGAAGGACTCTAAGGACGTTTTATTCAGTTATATAGATTAATCATTTAAAATCCAAGAGTACATGATAGGATAAAACTATAGGCATTAGCAAATGCTAAGAAGCTTGATAATTATACATTCCAAAGTGAAACAACAACTTACCTGGATAAAACTGAATCCTATGGTGAACTCATGGTTAACAGAAAGGAAGGATGTGGAGAAAGGATAGTTAGGGATTTGGGGAAATGGATAACCAACAAGGACCTACAGGGAACTCTGCTCAGTGGCAGCTGGGATAGGAGGGAAATTTGGGGGAGAATGGTTACATGTAAGACTGACTCCCTTTGATCTCTACCTGAAACTATCACAACATTGTTAATTGGCTATAGTCCAATATAAAATTAAAAGTAAATAAATAAATAAACATGAATCCTATGGAGTCACTCCTCCCACCTCTATCCCTTCCATTTGCCTCCCTTTCCTTATCCTCTCTCCTTATTCCTCTTGTGCGCACAACAGACTGAGTGCATTGTTGATTAAATCTAACCAAAATCATGGCTGGTATACAATAAAGGCAATACAACAATAGCTCATGAAAATGAAATCACTATACACTTAAAATATACAGCTAATATTTTGCAAATTACATATGGTTATATTAAATCTTGAGGGCATCCAGAGTATAACTCAACATATTATCTCTATGAAAACCCCTGTCTGAACTTTCACAACCACATTATTTACATTAGCACCATCTACTATAGCCCATGATATCAAGAAAATAATAGTAATAGGAAGGACCTTCCTTCTCATCTCAAACTTATCATCCCAACAAAAAACTATAGTTAACACATCTATAAATAGTATGTTTAGAATATCAATTTTACATGCTGTTTTTACAAGTCATATGCAATATGCTACCAATGGATATCAGGTTTTTAAAAATAGCCCTTTGCTAAGTTACGAAATCTTTTCCACAAGTTTAAGTAGAACTTTATGATATTGCTTTGCCTCAGAGCAGTCATTATGATTATCATTTATCAATACAGTAGGTCAGTTTTCACTAAATATAGGTCCTATATAAATAAAGGGCTCCCCTGGTGGCTCAGCTGGTAAAGAACTTTCCTGCAATGCAGGAGACCCCAGTTCAATTCCTAAGTCAGGAAGATCCCCTGGAGAAGGGATAGGCTACCCACTCCAGTATTCTTGGGCTACCCTGTTGACTCAGATGGTAAAGAGTCTGCCTGCAATGCAGAAGACCTGGCACTATTGTGGCCATATTGAAGTAACAGAGAATAATGGATATTTCCAGGCAATATTGAGTATGAGAAAGATGATATCAAAGTACAGGATAAACAAAGTAATTCACTATACTTTCAACTGGAATTTCTGAAATTGTATATACTCATGTGCATATATTTGCTTGAGGCTGGAACTAATTCTTCTGTTGCCTGAATTCAAAAAAGGGTCTTCAGGCTATTTCTACCAGTCCCATCATAAGTAACCCAATTTAAAATCTCCCCTGTCATGGGCTGAGACTTCACTGCTCCTACAATACCACATGCTCAATCATACTGTTGCTTTGCTCTATTTGCCCTACATAAATTAACCAAAGCCTCCTCTGGTTATATAACCTCCTCCTTTGGTTACATAAGCAAAAAAAAAAAAAAAAAAAGGTATATTTTGTGATTATTAAGAACATTAGCTCTTAATTTAGACTCCCTGTCTTTCAAATCTTACTTAGTAAGTAGTGACTCTGGACAAGACAATTAGCCTTCCTAAGCTTCAATTTCCATTTTTGTAAATTAAGAACTCATATTTCAGCTTTATTCCTTTGAGTGTGATAATATATGTTGTTGTTTAGTCACTCGGTCGTGTCTGACTCTCTGTGATCCCATGGACTGTAGCCTGCTGAGCTCCTCTGTCCATAGGATTTCTCAGGCAAGAATACTAGACGGGGTTGCCATTTCCTTCTTCAGGGTGTCTTCCCATCTCAGGGATTGAATTTGCATCTCCTGCATTGGCAGGTGGATTCTTTACTGTTGAGCCACCAGGGGAAGCCCATGAAAATGTACAGAGAGTTCTTAATGTTAGCTATTACTACTATCTTACTCTGCAGGTTCACAGTGATCTACTCTCTTCTCTTAATCTCTATGTTGGTTTTTCCTGTGTCACTTGACATACAGATATTTACTTGTGTCATGACTGGATTATAGATTTACTGAGAGCATTGGCTGTACTTTGTATTTCATAGGCATTACTCTTAGTGACAGTTGCTCCACTGCAAAAATAGAAAATATACAGCATCTCAGCACTTTCTTGTTGTATCATTGTAACTACAGTGGAAGAGAATGGCTTCAGTAATTGCCAACAATAGCAATAGATACATTTATGTGAGTAAAATATAAAAAATGTATGCCAGGCAATATAGAGTATTATAAAAATTGTTCTTTTTGTAGTCACACAGCTAGAAATGAAACTACAGTAGGAATATAAATTTCTGTCATTCACAGACCAAAACAGTGTCTACAAAGATATTAGAAAATCAGCATATATAATTTTCTTTTTAGAATTATATAGAATTATTTATCTTTAACTCCAACTATGGTAATTTTAGAGCATAATAGCCATGGCTTCATACTGAGCCATATCAGTTAAAGTTACTAATCTCTGTTTTTATTTACATAAAGAGAATCAAAGCCTAAGTTTTGTTTTGTTAATTTTGTAAAGCAATTGTCAGAGCATGACTCTCATTTTCTTTGAAAACAATTGGATAGATAAAAGAAACAGGTTAAAATTATGGGGTTCAATTTTAAATATATTGACTGAAATGGAGGGCTCTGTTTATAGAAGAATATGAAGGGTTTTTCTTTTAATACCTTAGTTATACCATTTAATGTCTATTATTAAAGGAATAAAGAATAGATGTACTTTTAAGAACACTAACAAATGCATATAAGTTACTTTGCATCTCTGAAAGACACCTATATCGAGACTGAGTTTAAAAAGCAAACATTCATTGGAAAAAAAAAGATGCATGGCATAAATATATTTATAGAGTAATTTTATATTTGTCCCCAGAGGACAATTGGCTTTGTAACCAACGTGATTAATCATAGAATGACAAGATGGGAATGAGCTAGAGATTCCATGAAGTCCAATACTTTTTTCTCCAAATAGAATCCAGACTAATTTATCTGAAGCAGATAGAAGTATTTCAGAGTAACCAAAAGATTATAATACGAGCAGCAACACTGAGTACTGCACGATAAGACTGTTAGAGAGTGAATTGGTAACTGATGCCATGACATGAAAAACTGGTTAGTATAAGAACCCCTTCCTGGGGAGTAAGTCTTCATTCTACACAAAATGCCCATTGCTGGTGTGATTTAACACATCACTTGCTCAATACAAAGCAACCATTTTTACACTGAAAATCAAAAGCAAAACAAAAATGTTGACTTCAGTGAGCAAAATAAAAGTTTCAAAAAATCCATGTTTCTACCCAACAGTCAATCCATTTTCTGCTTAGAGCCTATTCAGGAACTTCCTCTTTCTTAACAAAGTAAATAAAGCAAGTCACTACTCCTTCATCACTGTGCACAAACATAGAACCCAGCATGATCAGTTCAAAGGCAGTTAGTAAAAAGCAAAAATCAAAACAAGTACAAAACTCTAGCCAAAGAAAATTACATATTTAAACTCATTTACTTAATTCCTTGCAAAAAGATAGAAAATACAATCCTAACTCATATACTGAGTATGAAATGAGAAGCATTTTGCAGAGATTAACAAAATTCCTTAGAAATATCAGATATAAAAACCAAGTTATTTAATACATTTTGAATAATTATGGATAAAATAACTGAGACCATGCTACTTTCAGTATAAAAAGTAATACCCACTGTCAAATTTGAATTTGTCACCCAATCGTATTTACTAAGAGCAGTCTATATTCCAGGCTTTCTATCAAGTCCTGGTGATTAAACAGTGAAGCTGAGAGGTATGAAGAATGTATAGAAGTTAATGAACAGAACACAGAAGATCCAAACTGAAGAAATACCATTTCCTTTCTCTTATGTTACTGTTTTAAATGATTTATGTAAAATGACAGAAAACTAAAAATTCATATCAGAATCTATCATTTTTAGTTTGTAAACATAATTGCAGTATGTCAAATATATAGAAACATATGTATTATTATTATAGCTTGAGCTTAAAATTTTGAGTTTAAGAGGTTGAATCTGAAGGGCTTCCCTGATTGTTCAGTGGTAAAGAATCTGCCTGCCAGTGCAGGAGACACAGCTATGATCCCTAACCCAGGAAGCCACATTTTGCAGAGTAACTAAGCCCACGAGGCACAACTACTGAGCCTGGGCTCTAGAGCCCGGAAGCGTCAACTACTGAGTCCATGTGCCACAGGCACGAAAGCTCACATGCCCTAAAGCCCATGCTCCCCAACAACAGAAGCTACCACAGTGAAAAGCCCATGTGCTGTAACTAGAGAGGAATTCCTGCTTGCCACAGCTGGAGAAAAGCCTGTGAAGCAGTGAAGACCAAGCACAGCCAAAAATAATTTTTTTAACTTAGTTTGAATTTTAAAACTGTGATTTACAACCACATTTCTTTGTTTTGCAGGAATTTCTTTATAATTGTCAGGTGTATCATGTGAAAGCCTCTACCACAGTAAATATTATCATCTCCAGAAATGTCACTTTTTAAAAGTTTTCTGCTAACTAATTTGTGTTTTTATCTCTGTCTTCAAAAGTATACCCTTGTGCTTTGAGTCATCAGACCACATTCAGCTCTCAAAATTCTGAAATTAATGAGTGTTAATTATAATAAAATACATAATTTGACTCTTTGTGACCCCATGGACCATAGTCAACAAGGCTCCTCTGTCCATGGAATTCTCCAGGCAAGATACTGGAAGAGGGTAGCCATTCCTTGTCCAGGGCAAAATTTTCCAACCCTTGATAGAACCCTGGTCTCCTGCATTGCAGGTGGATTTGTTATTGTCTGAGCCACCAGGGAAGTCTAATATTGACAGAATATGTCCCAATTTTATGACAGAGTCTTATTTTATCTACATGTATTTCCTGATAAATGGGCTTAGGCATCAAGAAAGAGAGCATCATAAGGTGATACTTCTACCTGAGCAGAGTGCTAGCACATAGGTTGGATTGGCCATTTACTAGAAATCCCATCAGTGACATAGCTTCATAGTGAGATTTCTAAGATCTTGACAAAAAGAGTTAAAGATGTGCAAAACACAGTAATATGGACATCTAATTAATCAGTTTGCACCTCTTAAACTGCTCTTTCTACATCTTTAGATTTCGAAACTGCTATATCTGACTATTGGACAGAGGATCATAGCAGGCTACAGTCCATGGGGTCACAAAGAGTCAGATATGATTGAACAACTGAGCACACACACACACATATCTGACTATGATAGATCAAAGATACACTTGTACGGAAGAAATAGCATCTTATATTTCACTCTACAGATTAGAGGCACATTAGTTAGTTTTGAATATAATTATTCATATTGATAAATATTTGAATATATAGCACTTTCAGGAAGAGGAAGAGCCTATCCCCTCAAATGGAGTTATTTCAATAAGATTTAGAGACAGTCTTCTATGAATGATCTCTCTAAGTGACATGAAATTCACTAGGACAAGACATAAACAAATAAACTGAAGAGGTAGTTTGACTCAGTTGTAGAAATTCAAACATTTTCCTTATAAAGTTAAAGACGATACTGAACTGTGATTGGAAGGCAAAGGAAGTCATAGTATTACTCCATATAAAAACAAATCTAAAGTTTGGGGAGCTTCCTTGGTGATCCAATGGTGAAGTCTCTGTGCTTCAATGTAGATGGTACAGGTGCTACCCAGGTCAGGGAACTAGGATCCCAAAATAAAAGAAAAGGAAACACACTAAAAAAAAAAAAAAAAAAATCTTAAGTTTGATTTGTGTTTCTCCTTATATCAATTTTGGTCCTTTATTTTAGTCATAAAATAAAATTATATAATATTGTAGCTAGTTGCTCGTGTAACTAGGTTATTTTAGATAATGCTAGTTAATGTGTACGTTTCTAATATACACAGAAACAGTATAATGAACTTTTTTCTAATGTGATCTCAGATTTTAACTCTCAATTTGGAACAATTTGTAAGAACATCTACTTCCACTGAAGGTCAAACTTTAAACTCCATGACTACCAAGGGAAATCTACCAATGAATTGACAGCTTAAACCCTTGATTTTCATTCAGCTACCTCATTTCTATTGATTGTTCTCTTCATTTCTGTCTTCCACTTTCACTCTCATGTTAATATGTTACCACTTTTTGCCTGCTTCCAAGAAAAGAAATGCATGCCAAAAGAGTTTAGAAAATTTAATTCTGAAAATAGTGTTCCTAATGTAACAGTATTCTTAATGATGCCTCTGTTTTACTAGACAGATTGACATCTACCTATTCAACTCACTGGCCTAGACAGAGCTGTAAATTATAGTGAGAAATATTAGCAAATTGGGGGCCAAATTTTGGCCTAATCTTTAAGTTGTCAAACAGAAGAATTACAATGCTTACCCTGAAAATATTCTCATATGGGTTATTTTTGTTTCAACCTTTCAATCTACAGAATGCAATTATTTTCTACTAAGTTAATGCATATATTGATTCCAAGGAGAATATAACACCAGACTCTTGAAATATTATAACCACATTTGGATTTTTGACACGAGTTAATTAACAACCTCTCATACATGATATTAGGTGTCAAATACCTCCCATATGCTTTCTGCTAACAACCTGAATTGGCTATCCAAATAAACAGATTTAATGACTATATATAGTTATTATAGAAAACTAAGTAAAATTTAATTTTAACATCTCCAACTAATAAAATGGATCAGTATGAATCTGTATAAACACTGAATTATGTATTTCCTTTGAAAATGAAATTTTATGAATACAGCTAAGTAGTAAAACTAAACTAAATATTATTTATGAAACCTTCATACATCATTCTTCAGATAAGAAGATAAGAATAGCTAGTGACTTTTAAATAAGCCCTAGTATAGAAATTTATTTGGGGGGGTTAACATCAATATTTTAAATATTCTTCCTTAAAGACCTATGGGTTTATTCAACTTTAAAAAATTAATAGAAAAGTCAATGATGTTTCTACTCACTCATGTACAAATTTTCACCAAAAAAAAAAAAAAATTAAAGTCTTAAGGAGATTTTACTTTACCTCTTAGATATTCTGTGGAAAATAGAACGTTTTTGTATCTGTGAGTGAAAAGGAGAAAAATCAAAGAATAATGTTTGTTTGTGATATATAAATATTTAAATAATTAAGAAAGTCTTCACAATGACTTCATGTACCAAATTAGATTGAATGTCTAGAAGTATAACTGAGTATCCTGTGAGACCTTTCAAGTTAGAATTGTTTTCTTTCTGAATGTTTTGCCGTAATTGTGATGAATGGCCAACTAGAGCAAAGGCTCAAAAATAGAACTTAAATTTAATTAGCCAATGAAAAGTCTAAGTGCTGCCATCATATTTCATGACTAGTCAATTCCTAATTTATAGCATGGATAGGGAAGGAGACTTTTACTCATAGATAAATTAATCTATGCTATTTTAAGGGACAATCAACGTATCCTGTGAATAGTGATTTTTTTTTTATAAAACAAATATATACCAAAAGCAAGATACAATTTGCTGACACATTTATAACACAAACCTGTGATGATGTTTTTAATTCATGAGCCTTGAATCCATCTATTCCATTCCAATTGGAAAACTTCCAGCTTTAGTTTCACATCATATACAGGATAAAGTCTAAGAGCTTTAAAGTGGAACACAGCTCTACATGACCTCGGCCCAGCATTCTCTCTTACCACTCTAAAATATTCCTGTAACATCAAAATCCGTGCCATTCTCATATATGAGGTGCTTCTTCCTTCAATGCCACACTTCTCATAGTCTTCCTCTACTGAGGCTTTATTTAAATTCTTGTTCAATTAATTCTTAGTCATACAGTAATCCTTAGCTTCCTAAGGCCCACTGTACTTTGCATTCCAGGATGTCTGGCTCTAGGTGAGTGATCACACCATCATGATTAACTGGGTCATGAATATCTTTTTTGTACAGTTTTTTCTGTGTATTCTTGCCACCTCTTAATATCTTCTGCTTCTCTTATGTCCAAACCATTTCTATCCTTTATTGTGCCCATCTTTGCATGAAAAGATCCCTTGGTATCTCTAATTTTCTTCAAGAGATCTCTGGCCTTTTCCATTCTATTATTTTCCTCTATTTCTTTGCATTGATCTCTGAGGAAGGCTTTTCTATCTCTCCTTGCTATTCTTTGGAGCTCTGCATTTAAATGGGTATATCTTTCCTTTTCTGCTCTACCTTTCACTTCTTTTGATAGCTGTTTGTAAGGCCTCTTCAGACAATCATTTTGCCTTTTTGTATTTCTTTTCCTTGGCAATGGTCTTGATCACTGCCTCCTGTACAGTGTCACGAACTTCTGTCCATAGTTCTCAGGCACTCTGTCTATCAGATCTAATCCTTTGAATCTATTTCTCATTTCCATTGTATAATCGTAAGGGTTTGATTTAGGTCTTCAGTTCAGTTCAGTTCAGTCACTCAGTCGTGTCTGACTCTTTGCGACCCNTGAGTGAACTCCGGGAGTTGGTGATGGACAGGGAGGCCTGGCGTACTGCGATTCATGGGGTCACAAAGAGTCGGACACGACTGAGCGACTGAACTGAACTGAACTGATGTATGTATAACTGGATCACTTGGCTATACAGAAGAAATTAACACATTTAAACCAATTCTACTTTGGTAAAATTAAAAATAAAAGCTGATACTTTCCAAAAAGTAAGAAAAGAGACAAAATTTTAGCAGAATGAGTCAAGAAAATAGTCATTTGCAGCAACATGGTTGGACCTAGAGATTATCATATTAAATGAAATAAATCAGACAAAGAAAAACAAATATTATATGATGTCACTTAAATTGGAATTTTAAAAATAGTGCAAATGGACTTATTTATGAAACAGAAACAGACACACACATATAGAAAACAAAATTACTGTTACCATTTGGAAGTGGTGTGTGTGTGTGCTCAGTCATGTCCGAATCTCTGCGGCACTATGGACTGTAGCCAACCAGGCTCCTCTATACATGGGATTTTCTAGGCAAGAATATTGGAGTGGGTTGCCATTTCCTTCTCCAATGCCACAGGGAACTATATTCAATAGCTTGTAATAAACTATAACAGAAAAGAATCAAAAAAAGACAATATAGATGTTTACATACATACATATGTATCCTACCAGGCTCCTCTGTCCATGGGATTCTCCAGGCAAGAATACTGGAGTGGGTTGCCATTTCCTTCTCCAGGGGATCTTCCCCACCCAGGGATTGAACCCGGGTCTCCCACATTGCAGGCAGATGCTTTAACCTCTGAGCCACCAGGGAAGCCACATACATATATATGTATAACTAAATAGTTTTGCAGTAAACATGAAAGTAACACAATATTGTAAATCAACTATATACCAATTTCAGAAAAAGAAAACCAGGAAAAAAGGTATATTTAAAGAATATTAGGTGAGAAGAAGGACAAATCTAGAGATATGGCACAGCTTTCAAAAATTAAAAGAGGTATGAGTATTTTTAAGTTAATACATTTTAAACATTAGCTTAAAGAAATAGAAACCTAAATAAACAAAAAAATCATTAAAGAAATTTAATTGGTCATCCAAAGTCTTTCCCTTCAATGGACACCAGGTCCAGAGAGTTTTAATAGGATAATGCTGCAGAAACTGCAAGGAAGAGGTTTAAAATGTTCAGTTCAGTTCAGTTCCATCGTTCAGCCATGTCCGACTCTTTGCAACCCCATGAACCGCAGCACTATAGGCTTCCCTGTCCATCACCAACTCCCAGAGTCCACCCAAACCCATGTCCATTAAATCGATAATGCCATCCAACCATCTCATCCTCTATCGTCCCCTTCTCCTCCTGCCCTCAATCTTTCCCAACATCAGGGTCTTTCCAAATGAGTCAGCTCTTCGCATCAGGTGGCCAAAGTATTGGAGTTTCAGCTTCAGCATCAGTCCTTCCAGTGAACATCCAGGACTGATCTCCTTTAGGTTGGATCTCCTTACAGTCCAAGGGACTCTCAAGCATCTTCTTCAACACCACAGTTCAAAAGCATCAATTCTTCAGTGCTCCGCTTTCTTCACAGTCCAACTCTCACATCCATACATGACCACTGGAAAAACCATAGCCTTGACTAGATGGACATTTGTTGACAAAGTAATGTCTCTGTTTTTTAATATGCTGTCTAGGTTGGTCATGACTTTCCTTCCAAGGAGCAAGCGTCTTTTAATTTCCTGGCTGCAATCACCATCTGCAGTGAGTTTGGAGCCCCCAAAAATAAAGTCAGCAATGTTAGGATTTATCAAATAAATGGAGATTCAAAAGATCACCCTCAGTGCTCACGAAGTTGATTGGTACCTCTGATTTGTGTCTACAACAGTTTCCTGAAGCTAAGCTCACACATTTAATCTCACTCACTAATCACAAATAGAGCTATACAGTTTCGGAGAGTTCAAAACTCATTCAATAAGCAACAGGAAGCTGTTTGAGAGGTTTTGGCATATAGGTGTCATGATGTATGAGAAAATAAGTTGCCACAGGTGTGTAGGACAGATTAGAAGTAGTAAATACCAAGGACAATTAGAAGAGAGAAGGGCAAGTGCTAGGTAAGAGCAATAAAAACTCAGGACAGGTGCAAGAAACATTGCACAAGAAGAAGTATCAGAATTTAGTAACTGATTTAGTAATTTTTCATTTTATTGAAGTAGAGTTGATTTACAATATTGTGTTAGTTTCACCTGTACAGCAAAGTGATTTATATACATATATTCTTTTTTAAGATTCTTTTCTCATATAGATTATCATATAGATAATATCCATATGATATACATGATATATCTATACTCATATAGAATATAGAGTAGAGTTCCCTATGCTATACAGTAGTTCCTTGTTGGTTTTCTATGTTATTTATCAGTATTGAAACAAACACAAAAAGAGAAAGGAGAGCAGAAAAGAGATTCTGGAATTTCACTTATAAGGCAACAATTATCAAATGTGAGGATTTTTTTCCCCCCAAAGAACACTTTTTAGCATCTGAAAATATTTTTGATTGTCACATGTGGGCTTGTGAGGGTTCTCCCATTATCAAAGTCACTGCTCAGCATCATGCAATGCACAGGAAAGCCCCCTTCAACAAAGAAGCATCCAAGTTGAGAAACACTGCTCTAGAGTGATATGAATTAAAGTACCTTTGACCAAATCAGGGAAGTTAGGAGGAGCAGTCTTTAAAAGAAGATGATAGGCTCTGTTTTACACACATTGTGTTTCAGGTACTTATAATACATACAGGTTAGAATGTTCATCAACCAGTAACACAAACATTATGTGAACATAAGCTTATTATGTGGTGGGTATAGCCTAAAGACCTTGGATTTGAAGCCTCACACAAACACAAAACTTCACTCAAAACTTGTTTTCTTCACATATTCCCAAGGTATATTCAGCAAACATTCAGATCCTTTGATCCTTGGCTCCCTCGGCAAATTAAAATTATTCTCAAATAGCTATGTTAGTTGCTCAGTTGTGTTCAGCTCTTTGTGGCACTATGGACTGTAGCCTTCCAGGGTCCTCTAGCCATGGAATTCTCCAGGCAAGAATCTGGAGTGAGTAGCCATTCCCTTTTCCAGGGGATCTTCCTGACCCAGGAATTGAACTTGGGTCTCCTGCATTGCAGGCAGATTCTTTACCATCTGAGCCACCAGGGAAGCTATAGTGAGGAGTAAATTTAAAACATGTGAAAGCTTCAACACAACTTGTGGAACACATGAGATGCTCAATAAACATTATTCCCATAATAAGAACTAAGTAAAATTGGGTCAGTACTTCATTGCATGGGCAAGGAAACAGGAGGAGTTGAGGATGTTCCCAAAGTATCCAACCTGGACCACTGGACACCTCTAGGAAGCATAAGAAAGAGAAGGAAAAAATAGGTGTGACTTTAAGAGAAAAAAAAAACAAAAAAATAGATGCAGTGGGTAGGAGTAGAGACATGGAGGAGGCAACATAATTCCTTCAATTAAACATTTATAAGTAAATTAACCATACATACAATATTTCTAAAATTCTCTTCCACAGAAACTATAGTTCATTGCAAACTCAAGTTCAAGTTCTTTGCAAGAAAAGAAAAAGGCATGTCATGGACACCTCCTAGTCTTTGTTTCCTCCATTTGAACATCAATTTTTCAGTCTCTTCTCCAAATTTGGAGATATGATTAATGTTCTGGTCTCACCAGAATGAGATATTGTCATATTAAGATGATTCTGAATTTGTGTACTATCCCTAGAAATAATGTTTGCCTTTATAATGTTTGTCATAATGTTGCCTTTATATTTTATGATTGGGAGCAGAGAAAGGCAGTTTAAAAAAAAAAGAAATGTTTAATCCAAAGTCAAAAGTGAGCAGATGCTATTAATGAAAGTCCCCAGTGGGTGCATTGGGTAGACGAAGGGAGAAATGAAGTAGTGGACTTCTTGGCCAGTCTTGGATCCCAAACAGCAGAGTGTGAGCTGCACTTTGAACCAGACTCATCCAATGGTCTGTCTTCAAACATGTTACCCACCTGACCTGGTGGTTTTAGGGTTCCTAAAATCTTCCAATACCTTTCAAGACCAGCACTAAACACAAACCTGACATAAGTGAAGGTCTTCATCTTACAGTTCTATATTAATTTGTTGCTTTTCCATGTTTTCCTCTTTTGCACGTTTCTTTGTAGGTGTCTTGGTTAAAAATACTTTTGGTGCTTGTTCACACCTGCAGGGAGGGTTAGAGGCCAAGTTGGGTCAGTATTTTATTGCTTTGAGTTAAGTGACCCAAAAAGACCAGAACAAGGTCTAGGAAGAAGGCAATTGTCATAGAAGATCATAGAATTAAATCAGAACCACTTATGTGCACATATTCCTGAGTTCAAATTGAGCACGTCTCATGGGAAATAGATGGGGAAACAGTAGAAACAGTGTCAGACTTTATTTTTTGGGACTCCAAAATCACTGCAGATGGTGACTGCAGCCATGAAATTAAAAGATGCTTACTCCTTGGAAGAAAAGTTATGACCAACCTAGACAGTATACTCAAAAGCAGAGACATTACTTTGCCGACTAAGGTCCATCTAAGTCAAGGCTATGGTTTTTCCTGTGGTCATGTATGGATGTGAGAGTTGGACTGTGAAGAAGGCTGAGCGCCGAAGAATTGATGCCTTTGAACTGTGGTGTTGGAGAAGACTCTTGAGAGTCCCTTGGACTGCAAGGAGATCCAACCAGTCCATTCTAAAGGAGATCAACCCTGGGATTTCTTTGGAAGGAATGATGCTAAAGCTGAAGCTCCAGTACTTTGGCCACCTCATGCGAAGAGTTGACTCATTGGAAAAGGCCCTGATGCTGGGAGGGATTGGGGGCAGGAGGAGAAGGGGACGACAGAGGATGAGATGGCTGGATGGCATCACGGACTCAATGAACATGAGTCTGAGTGAACTCCGGGAGTTGGTGATGGACAGGGAGGCCTGGCGTGCTGCGATTCATGGGGTTGCAAAGAGTCAGACACGACCTAGCGACTGAACTGAACTGAACTTACGTGGATTTAACTTTGGGGGTTTAAAATCACTTGAACTGGTCACAGCAAAAGAGAGATGCTAGTAGTTGTGCATCTTCTCTCAATCCAATCTTTTCTGGCCTGCTATCTTCAATTAATATCCAAGAACCTTCTGATGTGTTTTTACAAATGTGGAGCAACCATTCCAATGAAGAGTCCGATGACATCTGCTTCCCATCAATACAAGGGAAAATGGATGATCAGAACTTTGTCGAAGACAGCGCTGGACTCTGTTCAGTTGGGGGTCCCATCAATCTGGATGACCATGACAGTCAGACCTGCCTATTTCTCCAGCCTCAGCTCACAGAGCTTGCCCACACATCCTTTTCCTTCCAGCCACACTGCACTGCTTTCAGCTCCATTAATCTGCTGTTTCATCATATCCCTGGACCATTGCATCTGTACCACTGTCCAAAATGCTTCTCTGCCAGGTTAAGACCTATCTGTCTTCCAGCTGGAATAATAAAGATAATATTAGCGCATACTCCAGAGGGTTGTAAGATTAAAAGAGGTCATCCATGTTACATCCTCAGAATAGTATATGGCCTCTTGTAAGCCCTTGATGGGCTTCCCTTGTGGCTCAGGTGATAAAGAATCTGCCTGCAATGTGGGAGACCCGGGTTCCATCCCTGAGTTGGGAAGATCCCCTGGAGAAGGGAATGGCTATCCACTCCAGGATTCTTGCCTGGAGAATCCCATGGACAGAGGAGCCTGGCAGACTACAGTCCATAGCGTCTCAAAGAGTTGGACATGACTGGGCAACTAACACACAAGGCCTGGATACATTTTAGCTGTGATCCTTACTCTTCTTTCTAGATTCAGTTATCACCACTTACAGGAAACCTTCAATGAATCCTTTTCTCCCTGTTGGGTGTCAGTTCTGTATGCACTTATTGTCCCTAAAGGTATCTCTCTCACAATAATAACAATAATGAGAACAAGCGATTATTGACTGTGTGGGTAGACACTTCCCTACATTCTTACAATACTTAATCCTCGCAGTAACACTATGTGGTAGTTCTACTATTATTCCCATTCTAGAAGAGAACAAACAGACGGGTTAAGCTATTTTCCAAGGTAAACTGCTAAGATAGAGTAGGTGGCTGAATTAAAACCCAGAGTTCTCTGGTATAAGAGTCAATGTCCATAGGGAACAGATTTGTAGTTGCCAAGGAGTGGGGTAAGACTGGGAGTTTTGGATCGGCAGATGCAAGCTATTACATACAGGATGAATAAACAACAAGGTCTTGCTATAGCACAGGGAGCTATATTCAACATCCTTTAGTAAACTATAGTGGAAAAGAATATGAAAAACATGTATGTATATATATGTATATACACATATTTAACTGAATCATTTTGCTGTACAGCAGAAATTAACACAACACTGTAAATCAACTATACTTTAATTACTAATTATAATAAAAAGTCAATGTCTTAAAGTTTATCACATCGAATTTTACTTGCTGTTTTTGTTGTGATATTATATCTCCCCATTAGATTACAAGTTCTTCAACGACAGAAATCTATTTGTTGTTGCTGTCATTGTTTTTCCCAGACCCTGGCCTTGTACCTGATACTGAGCACTTGCTCTATGAATGTGCGATAAATGAATATATACACAAATTTCCACCACACAAAGAAGGAAAAGAAGACTAGAAATCTTGTCAAAATAAGTTGATCTAGGGACTTGTACTTTCCATTTTCTGCCTGTATGTTATGGTTAAGACCAGGCTCTAAACCCTGAGAGGTTCTGCTTGACTAAAATTCAGCTGCAAACATGGCCTCATAATCCCATAAACAGCATGGTGTGGTCTACTGCTGCGCGAATCCATCAGAAGAAAGTGGTTGGACAGGACATGACTCTTCCCCATGAAAAATCTATTTAACAAGGAAACCAACCAGGCACTGACTCATGCCTGGATCGCTTTACCTCTCCTTCCTGCCAACCAGCGTCCATCACTTCCCTGGACGCCACATGCCCCACCTCCGCCTGCCCCATGGAGCCCCCTGACTCTCCACACCCACGTGAGAGCACCACACATCCGGTCTCCACACGCCTGCAATTCTCAGGCGAACTGCTGAAACCACATTAGCGTGTCTGCAGAATCCCAGTCTGTCCTCCGTGTGTCATGGTGATAGCTTGTCTCTCGGATTAGACTGAAAACGACAAATGCTCATTTGCCCAGCTTGACACACGATAGACCTTCAATTAACACTAAATGAAAGGATCGGCGGGTGAGTGGGTGATTGGAGGAAGAAAAATGTAGAACTAATTCAATAAAACTCCCTCTTCTGGTACCCATCCCACCTCACCTTCAGCCTTCTGACACATCCTGAGACATCCATTCATCAAACCGAGCATCACTCTCTACTGTAACTGTACTGTACAGCATCCTATAATGGAAGTGTAACTGTATCTCAGTCCTGTTTTTGTGCAAAAAACAGCTAACATGGAGCAGCATACATACCAGATACTGAATCAAGGTTCAGTGAAATCATTCATTCAACAAATATTTATTATTACCAGCTTTGTGCTACGTGAGCATATTGTAAGACCTAAAGCGTCAAGTATCATCCTGATGTCTTTGAAGGTCACAGGGCCCCACAGGTCTAACCGTGAGTTTTCCTTCTTTTGCCAGATATGCGCCCCTAACACACAGCAAGAAAGAACCATCATCATTGTTCCCTTAACACCCCAACCAGTTGCACCTTACTCAGTCCTCAACCTAATGATTTCACCTTCCTGTTGGACCATGAATTATTCAAACAAGCCAATCACAACCTCCTATGAGAACCGAGGCTTCACCTTGACCTCTTGTCACCACAAAGCCTACCTCCCACCGCCCCTGGTGGTTCACAGTTCCTGAGTACAGCCCCTCATGGCAGTATCCAACACCCCCAGAATGTGAGTATGTGTGACTAAGAAACTGCCAGTTTTATCTGTCCAGTGTCAGGTGGTGTATGCATGCCTAATTCATCCTGTTCATGTCAGGAAATTACTTCTTTACTCCGGGGCTGAATTGGATGTGATTAGAACAGTTAGATGCTAGAGATACAGCTGTGATCAAGATAAACTAAGCCCCTCTTCACTGAAAACTGGGATTCGTATTCCAACCAAACCCATGTTTCCTGGCTCTCTCTCCTGAAATGAACCCTGAATTCCTAAGAATAGAGCTGTCAGTATGAGAGAAGAAGGTGAATAAGCTTCTGGAAGAAGAGGGCTCTGGAAATGAAGTAATGTCTGCCCTGGGGTAGCACTAGCCTGGGCAGGAGGCAGTCAGACAGTGGTCTAGACCCTGGGAATTAAGCTCCTGCCCTCAAGATGACCACGTTCAAACAGGTTAATGCAAAGCACAAAAACAAAGAAACAAATAAGATAATTGTCAGCTCTATGAAGATAACACAGACATAGACAACAGATGTGTGATTGCCAAGGGGTAGGGAAGGAAGGGAGATGAGTGGACTGGGAGTTTGGGGTTGGTAGATGCAAACTATCACATTTAGAATAGATAAACAACATGGTCCTTCTCCTGTGTAGCACAGAGAACTAATTCAATCTCTTGGCATAAACCATAATGGGAAAAAAATGAAAAAAAAACAGTGTGCATATGTGTATAGTTGAGTAACTGCTATACAGCAGACATCAGCACAACAATATAAATCAACTGTACTTCAATTTTTTCATATTTAAATAAACATTTTAGAAAAAGGGTATTATACTAGCAGAGGAGTTAGCAAACTGCAGCCTTGAGGCCAAATTCAACCCATCACAGTCATGTAACCTGATTTCCATGTTTAAAAGACAACTTTGGAAACTGGTGAGTGAGATGTGGAAGGGCAAGAATGGAGGGAGGGAGGTCAGAGATGAGTCTGGCTAGAGTTGTGCAGAAATGGTATCATGAACTGGAGTAGAACATGGTGGCGGTAGGGAGTTGTGGTTAGATTGTGGATAAGAGCTCAAGGGAGAACCAACAGAACTTGCTGAGAGACTTGGTATTCATCCTCCATTACTGCATAACAATTTCCACAAACCTAGCAACTTAAAAGCAACATGTATTTGTACTATCTTATAATTTCTTTGGGTCAGAATTCCCTGAGACCTGTGCTTAAGCTCTCTCCTTTGCTCTATTCCACTGGCTAGAGCAAAGTATAGATTCCTCCAATACTCAAGAAGGGGAGTTTAAATAAGAGTGAGCCTTCCTGGGATCATTTTAGAATTGATCCTACCACTAATTGGTTCTGGGGTACAAGAGAAAGAGAAAGTCAATAAAAACAAGACAGGGAGCTGACTGTGGCTCAGATCATGAACTCCTTATTGCAAAATTCAGACTTAAATCGAAAAAAAATAGGGAAAACCACTAGACCATTCAGGGATGACCTAAATCAAATCCCTTATGATTATAGAGTGGAAGTGACAAATAGATTCAAGGGATCAGATCTGATAGACAGAGTGACTGAAGAATTACGAACAGAGGTTCGTGACATTGTACAGGAGGTGGTGATCAAGACCATCCCCAAGAAAAAGAAATGCAAAAAGCAAAGTGGTTGTCTGAGGAGGCTTTACAAATAGCTGAAGAAAGAAGAGAAGCCAAAGGCAAAGGAGAAAAGGAAAGATATAGCCATCTGAATGCCAAGTTCCAAAGAATAGCAAGGAGAGATAAGAAAGCTTTCCTAAGTGATCAATGCAAAGAAATAGAGGAAAACAATAGAATGGGAAAGACTAGAGATCTCTTCAAGAAAATTAGAAATACCAAGGGAATATTTCATGCAAAGATGGGCATAATAAAGGACAGAAATGGTCTGGACCTAACAGAAGCAGAAGATATTAAGAAGAGGTGGCAAGAATACACAAAAGAACTATACAAAAAAGATCTACATGACTGAGATAACCACAATGGTGTGATCACTCACCTAGAACCAGACATCCTGGAATGAGAAGTCCAGGGGGCCTTAGAAAACATCACTACGAACAAAGCTAGTGGAGGTGATGGAATTCCAGTTGAGTTATTTCAAATCCTGAAAGATGATGCTCTGAAAGTGCTGCACTCAATATACTAGCAAATTTGGAAAGCTCAGCAGTGGCCACAGGACTGGAAAAGGTCAGTTTTCATTCCAATCCCAAAGAAAGGCAATGCCAAAGAATGCTCAAATTTCTGCACAATTGCACTCATCTCACATGCTAGCAAAGAAATGCTCAGAATTCTCCAAGCCAGGCTTCAGAGATACATAAAAGGTGAACTTCCAGATGTTCAAGCTGGTTTTAGAAAAGGCAGAGGAACCAGAGATCAAATTGCCAACATCTGCTGGATCATCAAAAAAGCAAGAAAGTTCCAGAGAAAGATCTATTTCTGCTGTATCAACTGTGCCAAAGCCTTTAACTGTGTGGATCACAACAAACTGTGGAAAACTCTGAAAGAGACTGGAATACCAGACCACCTGACCTGCCTCCTGAGAAATCTGTTTGCAGGGCAGGAAGCAACAGTGAGAACTGGACATGGAACAACAGTTCAGTCGCTCAGTCGTGTCTGACTCTTTGCGACTCCATGTATCATAGCACGCCAGGCCTCCCTGGCTATCACCAACTCCCAGAGTCCACCCAAACCCCTGTCCATTGAGTCAGTGATGCCATCCAACCATCTCATCCTCTGTCGTCCCCTTCTCCTGCCCTGAATCTTTCCCAGGATCAGGGTCTTTTCAAATGAGTCAACTCTGCATGAGGTGGCAAAAGTATTGGAGTTTCAGCTTCAACATCAGTCCTTCCAATGAACACCCAGGACTGATTTCCTTAAGGATGGACTGGTTGGATATCCTTGCAGTCAAAGGACTCTCAAGAGTCTTCTCCAACACCACAGTTCAACAGCATCAATTCTTCTGTGCTCAGCTTTCTTTGTAGTCCAAATCTCACTTTCAAACATGACCACTGGAAAAACCATAGACTTGACTAGACAGACCTTAGTCAGCAAAGTAATGTCTCTGCTTTTGAATATGCTATCTAGGTTGGTCATAACTTTCCTTCCAAGGAGTAAGCTTTTTTTAATTTCATGGCTGCAATCACCATCTGCAGTGATTTTTGAGACCAGAAAAATAAAGTCTGACACTGTTTCCACTGTTTCCCCATCTATTTGCCATGAACTGATGGGACCAGATGCCATGATCTTCGTCTTCTGAATGTTGAACTTTAAGACAACTTTTTCACTCTCCTCTTTCACTTTCATCAAGAGGCTCTTTAGTTCTTCTTCACTTTCTACCATAAGGGTGGTGTCATCTGCATATCTGAGGTGATTGATATTTCTCCCGGCAATCTTGATTCCAGCTCGTGCTTCTTCCAGCCCAGCGTTTCTCATGATGTACCCTGCATAGAAGTTAAATAAGCAGGGTGACAATATACAGCCTTGATGTACTCCTTTCCCGATTTGGAACCAGTCTATTGTTCCATGTCCAGTTCTAACTGTTGCTTCCTGACCTGCATACAGGTTTCTCAGGAAGCAGGTCAGGTGGTCTGGTATTCTCATCTCTTGAAGAATTTTCCAAAGTTTGTTGTGATCCCCACAGTCAAAGGCCTTGGCATAATCAATAAAGCAGAAGTTTGTGTTTTTCTGGAATGCTCTTGCCTTTTTGATGATCCAGCGGATGTTGGCAATTTGATCTCTGGTTCCTCTGCCTTTTCTAAAACCAGCTTGAACATCTGGAAGTTCATGGTTCATGTATTGTTGAAGCCTGACTTGGAGAATTTTAAGCATCACTTTACTAACGTGTGATGTTAGTGCAGTTGTGTGGTAATTTGAGCATTCTTTGGCATTGCCTTTCTCTGGGATTGGACACACTGATTCCAAATCAGGAAAGGAGTACCTCAAGGCTGTATATTTTCACCCTGCTTATTTAACTTATATGCAGAGTACATCATGTGAAATGCCATGCTGCATGAGACACAAGCTGGAATCAAGATTGCCAGGGAAATATCAATAACCTTAGATATGCAGGTGACACCAACCTTATGGCAGAAAGTGAAGAACTAAAGAGCCTCTTGATGAAAGTGAAAGAAGAGAGTGAAAAAGTTGACTTAAAAGTCAACATTCAGAAAACTAAAATCATGGCATCTGGTCCCATGACTTCATGGCAAATAGATGGGGAAACAATGGAAACAGGGACAGACTTTATTTTGGGGGCTCCAAAATCACTGCAAATGGTGACTGCAGCCATGAAATTAAAGACGTTTGCTCCTTGAAAGAAAAGTTATGACAAACCTAGACAGCATATTAAAAAGCAGGGACCCTACTTTGCCAGCAGTCAATCTAGCCAAAGCTATGTTTTTTCCAGCAGTCAGGTACGGATGTGAGAGTTGGACTATAAAGAAAGCTGAGCACAGAAGAATTGATGCTTTTGAACTGTGGTGTTGGAGAAAACTCTTGAGAGTCCCTTGGACTGCAAGGAGATCAAACCAGTCAATCCTAAAGGAAATCAGTCCTGAGTATTCATTGGAAGGACTGATCCTGAAGCTGAAGGTCTAATACTTTGGCCACCTGATGCAAAGAACTGACTCACTGGGAAAGACCCTGATGCTGGGAAAGATTGAAGGTAGGAGAAGAGGATGATAGAGGATGAGATGGTTGGATGGCGTCACTGACTCAATGGACATGAATTTGAGCAAGCTCTGGGAGTTGGTGATGGACAGAGAAGCCTGGCATGCTGCCGTCCATGGGGTCACAAAGAATCAGACATGGATGGGTGACTGAACTGAACTGCAGTCCCCAGAAGACCAGGAAAGAAAATGTTTTCATGACAAAGTAAACAACCACACTGTGTGCTAATGATAAACATAATAAGGTACAAACAGGTGATCAACTACTATATTTATGTAGATCAGAGTCACTTGTGTCTTTGACAAGTATCATGCATGGTGGGAAATAGAGTCTGTTTAGAATGGGTTGGGGGGAAATAGACAAATGCAGGTGTAGACTAGTAAAAAAGGTGCAGTAGCAAGTATACACAATGATATCAAGAGGTTCTCTTAAGAGTAGTCAGAAAAGAGTGTCGGGAATTAGGAGGGGTTTTAAAAGACAGATCTTACTAAAGACTAGCTTATGAATTGATTGGAATGATGCAAAAGAGAAGGACAACTGGTGCTGGAGACAAGAAGTGAGTGAGGAACCAAGTCCTTTCAAAGGCTAGAGGAATGAGATCTGGGGTAGATGGAAGGACTATTACCTGTAGTGAGAGACCTATTGTTACAGACAATCTAGTCACCATGCAGGTGCAGATGTATGCACATGGGTAGAACTGGAGTAATTCTCATCCAGTTCCCTCTATATTTCTCTGTGAAGTAGAAGATGAGTTAACCGGGGGGAAGAGAACAGAAAAGCAAACTTACTAGGGATGTTCTGTAGGATGACAAGGCAGATGAGGCATATCTTTTGGAGATCTGTCATCAGATGTATGTGATTATTTCCAGTATCATTCAGGGGTTCAGATGCAGGACAGTGCTGTTAGATAGGTGTAATTCTCAGTTCTGGCTTCTATACTATGTGCATGAAATCCAAAAGAAGCCAAAAGCTAGTGTCTACCTTCATGCAGTTTATAAAGAGCTTGAGAAAGCAAAATTAACAAAGCAACTAGAAGCAAACCCAGTGATGTACATAATAATCTTGAATGATATGTACATATCATTCAAGATTCTTCTCTCATAATGATTATCTTCATCAGTCACCTAAAGGCTTCTTAGGTGCTTCAGTGGTAAAGAGTCCTGCCATGCAGGAGATGCTTACCAAGCAGGAGATGCAGGTTCAATCCCCGGGTCGGGAAGATCTCTGGAGAAGGAAACAGCAGCCCAATCTGGGATTCTTGCCTGGGAAATCTCATGCAGAGAGGAGTCTGGTGGGCTACTGTCCATGAGATTGCAAAAGAGTTGGATGCAACTGAGTGACTAAACAGCAGCAACAGTATGGGCATACTGGTGCAGATTTTAACAAGAGGACAGAATCAAAACATTTTATATTTGCTTTATCTTTTAAACTTTTCATCTTCTGTCAATAATTTTTGTTAATGAAATTAAGTTAGAATCCAATCAAAGACCAATGAGGAAGCAGGCCAGAAATATGATGGGTAAAAAGTTTAAAAGGAGCTTTGACTTTAAATTTCATAGCAGGCAATCTTAAAAATGAACAGACAGCATGCATTATCTTCTAGATTAGAGGTCCACAAACTTTTTCTATAAGGTGCCAGACAGTAAATATTTTAGACTTTGCAGGTCATAGAATCTCTGTCACAACTACTCAACTCTGCCATTAACGCGAAGGCACTCTTAGATGGTATGTAAATCAATGAACATGACTATGTGCTGATAAGACTTTATTGATGAACACTGAAATTTTAATTTCATATAAATTTTGCATGTCATAAAATATTAGTCTTCTTTTGATTTTTATTCAACAAATTAAAAGTGTGAAAGCCATTCTCAGCCTGCAGGCCATAAAAAGGCTGGTGGCCAGCTGGATTTGGTCTGAGGGCCCTAATTTGCCTGTCGTAGACCACAGTTAGATACTCAGAGCTAGAGGGAAATTTTGTAGCCAGATGAGAACAAGCATGTTCGATTCACATCATCCCAATAATTACTGTACACCTGATAATGTACACAGGCACTGTGCCCAAGGATTCTAAGTTATTTGGAGCTCATGTGAATTTTGCAAGTAAAAATTGAAAAGACAACTCAACTAGATTCCCACGTGGCTTATAAAATGACCTCACATATGCATCAGTTAAGTACATGTTATTAAACTCTCCACCCATGGAAGTTATCAGCTTCACAGTATAGAGTATGTTTTAAAGACAAAGGAACATAAACCACAGTGTCTGTTCAGTGCAGTATATTTAAACATCCATAATTTTGTTATTTTAAAACTAAATTTCTTCGAACAAGACAAAGCACACATTCCTTACTCAGAGTTATGTACCAGAGATGCCAAGTTTAAAATTTCCAAACAAAGCTGCTTTTGAGTAATCTGAAGACAAAAAAAAGCATTTAAAAGTCTTTGACATGCTGAAAAAAATAGCATTTTTTTTTCACCTTTAGGTAATTCTGAATTGAGTAAATGGACTTTACTTTCCAAAATAAATCCATTTGGGAATGAAACTGAAAACGAGAAGCCAGATAAATCTTCCATGGATTCTATTCAGTGCTGTTGATGCCATGGGTTTTGGAGGGAAAAAAAAAAAAGAATAAGGAATCAGAAGACAGATTTCTAACTCTTAGTTGGCTGCAATTCCTTTTCATTATCACATATGCCCTGTAAAAATGGCCCCCAAACAGATTCCCAATAGGATATAGGATATGACCTTGCAAAGGTTTTTGATAATGCAGTGGCTCCAGTGACCTGCTGGAAGGTGAGGAAGGAGACTTGAAATGAAGTACTGGGAGCCAAGGAGAGTGGGAAGGGAATCTATGTAGGGGAGAGGGTAGGAAAGGGAGTGGGTTAGACTGATGAAATAAGTAAGCATATCAGGATACAATAGCCAATTCTCTCAATGCAGGAGAACAGATTTATAAATACAGAAAGAGAGAAAATCAGAATATACTTTGTGGTGCTGAACTGGAATTGGAGACATAGAGTATACTCATGGTTTTCATTATACATAATAGATAGACAAAGATACAAGTATACATGTAAACGTATATGTGAATGCATGCATGTATGTCTCTGGATATGCGTGTGTGACTGTGCGCTCAGTCATGTCTGACTCTTTGAAACCCCATGGACTGTAGTCTACCAAGCTCCTCTGTCCATGGCATTTCCCAGCAAGAAAACTGGAGTGAGTTGCTATGTCCTCCTCCAGGGGATCTTCCCGACCCAGGGGCTCAACTGCACCTCCTACATGTCCTGCACTGGCAGGCTGACTCTTTGCCACTGAGAAGCCCCACTGTGACCACGCCCACTGATATGCTGCAGTTCTGTCCACAGAGTGTGTTCAGTTCAGTTCAGCCGCGCAGTCGTGTCCGACTCTTTGCGACCCCATGAATCGCAGCACGCCAGGCCTCCCTGTCCATCACCAACTCCCGGAGTTCACTCAGACTCACGTCCATTGAGTCCATGATGCCATCCAGCCATCTCATCCTCGGTCGTCCCCTTCTCCTCCTGCCCCCAATCCCTCCCAGCATCAGAGTCTTTTCCAATGAGTCAGCTCTTCGCGTGAGGTGGCCAAAGTACTGGAGCTTCAGCTTTAGCATCATTCCTTCCAAAGAAATCCCAGGGCTGATCTCCTTCAGAATGGACTGGTTGGATCTCCTTGCAGTCCAAGGGACTCTCAAGAGTCTTCTCCAACACCACAGTTCAAAAGCATCAATTCTTCGGCGCCCAGCCTTCTTCACAGTCCAACTCTCACATACATACATGACCACTGGAAAAACCATAGCCTTGACTAGACAGACCCTAGTCGGCAAAGTAATGTCTCTGCTTTTGAATATGCTATCCAGGTTGCTCATAACTTTTCTTCCAAGGAAGTGTGGGAGCAGCAATACTCTTAAAGCAATGAGCACTCCAAACACTCTGATCATCTGAGTGCCATTCTCCACCAAAAACAGTCAGAGCTCCTTTGTAAAAGTCGCTGATTTCAAGGCTCCAGCTGGAGGAAGGAAAGTGTAAGATGAGTCTGGCTAAAGCCAGTGACCAGGAAATACTCAAAGAATAATGGATATGTGACAAACAGACACAGAAGCCAGACTAAAGGGATTCCTACTGGCCAAAATCTAAGACAATTTGAGAATCAAGATGAATAATGATAGCAACAAATGATAACTCAATGAATCAATGGGAAACGATGGGTCCATCCAGATATAAATAAGGAAATGAATGAATAAATGAAGAGTTTAGTAAAGAATGGGATGTTTACATAGCTTCAAAGTAACTTCTTACTGCATACACATAAATTGCAGGGGGAAGATGTTTATAATGAAGGAGTCTGGCAGACACCACTTTAGTCAAGGTATCAAAATGACTGTGCACAAAATTGATATTGTGTACCACATGATAGGATGTAATAGACAACCAGTCTTCTTCCTGGGAAGGGTTAGAGTTAGTTCACAGTATTATTGTCCTCCTCGCGTTCTTAGGCATAACTCTATGACTTGGCCAACAAACTGTGAGCAGAAGTGGCATGAATCATTTCCAGATAGGAGATGTAAGAGCCAGAGTCACTATTTCTATCTCTTTCTCTTTTTTTTTTTACCCTGTCTTAGTGGATAGAAGCTTGTTTCTAGATGGGACATTATGTTGGCCTTAGTCTACTAACTACAGTGGGAAGAGCTGTCCAATACCCCCACTCCACCCCATCCTGTCTCCTTTGGTATGTAGCTTGACAAAAAAATAAATTTTTGCTGTATTAAGCCACTATTCTGGTGATGGTTTATTAGTACAGTTTAATTTAGCTTATTGTAAGTGGTACATTGGTTGATGAAGTGGTTTTATATATTTTATATAATATATATTATATTATTATATATTTATATAATATATATTATATATATTTTGCATGCCTGTCTCCTCAATAAAGTAGAAATTTTAAGGGCAAGAATGATAGAATTTAATTTTTCAACCAAAAATGTATACTTTCTCTTGTCTTCCCCCCAAAAGGCAACAAGATCCACTCAATTTTTTTTTTATTCAAGTATAGTTGATTTACAATATTATGTTAGTTTCAAGTGTACAGAAAAGTGATTTCGTTATTTTTTTCTTTTTCTTTTTTCCATTATAGTTTGTTGAGTTCAGTTCAGTCGCTCAGTCATGTCTGACTCTTTGTGAGCCCATGAATTGCAGCATGCCAGGCCTCCCTGTCCATCACCAACTCCCGGAGTTCACTCAAATTCAAGAGAATGCACTGGTCATAGCAAACACCCTCTTCCATTAACACAAGAGAAGACTCTACACATGGACATCACCAGATGGTCAACACCAAAATCAGATTGATTATATTCTGTGCAGCCAAAGATGGAAAAGCTCTATACAGTCAGCAAAAACAAGACCAGGAGCTGACTGTGGCTCAAATCATGAGCTTCTTATTGCCAAATTCAGACTTAAATTGAAGAAAACCACTAGGTCTAGGGAAAACCACTAGACCACCAGGTATGACCTAAATCAAATCCCCTATGATTATACAGTGGAAGTGAGAAATAGATTTAAGGGACTAGATCTGATAGAGTGCCTGATGAACTATGGAATTAGTTCGTGACATTGTACAGGAGACAGGGATCAAGACCATCCCCATGGAAAAGAAATGGAAAAAAGCAAGATGGCTGTCTGGGGGAGGCCTTAGAAATAGCTGTGAAAAGAAGAGAAGTGAAAAGCAAAGGAGAAAGGGAAAGATACAAGCATCTGAATGCAGAGTTCCAAAGAATAGCAAGAAGAGATAAGAAAGCCTTCCTCAGTGATCAATGCAAAGAAATAGAGGAAAACAACAGAATGGAGATCTCTTTAAGAAAATTAGAGACTATAGGTTGTTACAAGATATTACAATATCCCTGTTCTCTATAGTAATTCTTTTTTTTATCTATTTTATATACAGTAATGTATATCCATTAATCCCAAACTCCTAATTTATCCCTCCCCCACTTCCACTTTGGTAACCATAAGTTTGTTTTCAATGTCAATGTGTCTGTTTCTGTTTCATAGATATGTTCATTTATGTCATATTTTAGATTTCATATGTAAGCCATGTCATATGATATTTTTCTTTGTCGGACTTATTTCACTTTGTTTGATAATCTCTAGGTTCCTCCATGTTGCTACAAATGGCATTATTTCATTCCTTTTTATGACTGAGTAATATTCCATTGTACATAGGTACCACATCTTCCTTATCTATTCATCTGTGCACGGACACCTAGGTTGCTTCCATGTCTTCACTGTTGTAAACAGTGCTGTTATAAACACTGGTGTGAGTGCATGCTCAGTGGCTCAGTCCTGTCCAACTCTTTGTGACCTTATGGATGAACGTTAGAGATCTACTCAGTCTCCAACCCTATGGATGAACATTGGAGTTCTACTCCATTTGCAACCCTTTGGATAAACACTGGAGATCTGCTCAGTTCTTGAAGTCAGAAATCTGACTTTATACATCTGCAATCCTCTAGATCTTCCACCTTTTTATTTATAATTCTTTCATGTAGAGAGGTCTCTGTACTATACGCAAAGGTATCTTATGTGCTGGCCTTGGCTTCTCACCCCATTCTCTTTGTAAGTAGCCACCTTTTACAATAGCTACAGATCAGGTGAGTTCTAATCCTAGTTTTACAACTTATTACATCTATGACCTTGATTCAATTTGTAAAAGGAGGATAATAATTTTTGATTAGTGTAATTCACAGGGTTATTATAAAATCAAAGGGATGTATGGCAAAACCAATACAATATTGTAAAGTAATTAACCTCCAATTAAAATAAATAAATTTATATTAAAAAACAAAGAACAAACAAAAAAATCAAACAAGAAAATATATATCAGTGTTTCCTAAATCAGGCTTTGCATCAGAATCACCTAGTACTTATTAAAAATATGACTGTGTGGGCCTGCCTCACAATCCACTAGATCATAATTCTTGAGAATAGGTCTTGGCATTCCTCTCACTTCTTTCCCATGTTGGAGCCCATTCTCTGGATATTGCATTTCCTATTTTCTTATTTTACAACCTTGTTTTAAGTGGAACACATCATTCAGCAGATTCCTGAGAATGAGTGCAGGACAAGAATTTAAAATATTTAAACCTGAGATTATTCAACCCAAGAATAATCAATTTTTGGTTTGGCTAAATGTATAATATTATGGGGGCAGGGCTTCCCTGGTGGTTCAGTTGGGAAAGAATCTGCCTGAAATGCAGGAGACCTGGGTTTGTTCCCTGGATTGGGAAGATCTCCTAGAGAAGGGAGTGGCTACCCACGCCAGTATTCTTACCTGGAGAATTCCATGGACAGAGGAACCTGGTGGGCTATAGTTCATGGAGTGGCAAAGAGTTGGACACGACTGAATGAGTAACATACATTATATTATGTAGGAGATTATCTCCAATCAAAAATTTTAAAGCATAATTCTAATGCCTCTTTCTTTTTCATATGTGATTTAGTTTTTTTCTCCAATAGTTTTCTCTGTCATGTAATTTTTGTCTTTATCATGAGTTAACTTTTTCTCTTTTTCTACATTACTTACTGTCCATTTGAGGTTCTACCAGGCATCGTTTCCACTCTTGAAGAAATAACAGCATTTCTTTGAATACAAGTCTGTTGGTAACAATCTTTCAGCTTTTATTTATGTAAAAACTTCTTAAAAAAAACTTCTTTATTTCACTCTTTTGTGAAGGATATCATTATCTAATATAGAATTCTGTGTTGATTCTTTTTCTTTTGACTCATAAGATGGCATTCAATTGCCTATGGCCTCAACTGTTGCTGAAGAGTAGTCAGCTCTTTTGTATCTTTGTTCCTCTGTATTTAACAACTTTTTTCCCCACTGGCTAAAGACTTCTCTGCTTTTGGTATTTAGTAGTTTGGCTAGATAAAACTAAGGATTCATGCAGATGTATGCACCTGTGTGTTAATTTATCCTGTCCAGGATCCACTGATTTGGGAAAATCTCATGCATTAATTTTTCAAATATTGTGCAACTCATTCTCACTTTTCTTCTGGACCTCCAAATAAATATTGGTTGAATTTTCTTATTGTGACACAAGACTCTGAAGCTCTATCTGTTTTCTTTCAATCTAACATAATCTTGATTATTCAGGTTAAATAGTAGTTATCCACATTCAAATTCATTGAGAATTTCTTCTTCCTTTGAAAAAAATGTTATTGGAGTATAGTTGATGAGTCTTTCTTCTGCCATCTCCAATCTGCTGTCAAACATATCCAGTGGATTTTACAATTTGGTACTATGCTATTCAGTTCTAGTTTCTCTATTTAATCCTTTTCATAGATTTCCATTTTCTTCTGCTGAGATTCCCTATTTAAGGCATTTTCCAAAAGGGATGATTTTAACATATTTTTCCTTTAAAAGTTTGAAGATATTTAATATATCTACTTTAAAGACTTTGATAAATCTAAAATCTGGTTCATTTGGAGTTTGGTTTCTATTGATTGCTTTTTTTTTTTTTTTTCATGAACATGGACTGCATTTTCCCTTTTCCTTTCATGTCTAGTTAATTTTAAGTAAACTTTGAAGTATAAAATTACATTACTATTAAAAATATATGCATCCATGTAACCACCATCACAATCAAGATTCAAGACATTTTTATCACCACAATATGTATCTTTATGCTTCTTCCCAGCTAGTCTTCATTTACTACCCTGTCTTCAGGTACCTATTAAGTTAGACTCTCTTTCTATAGAGTAGATGTCACTTTCCTAGAGTTTTACATAAATAAAGCTATATATGATGATCTCTTTTATGTCTGGCTTGTTTTATTTAGCATAATATTGTTGAGATTCATGTATTCTGTTGTGTATATCCATAGCTCCTTTTCTTTTCATTACTGCGTATGGTTCTATTATATGGGTATACCAAACTTTATTTATCCACTCACCTATTGATGGAAATTTATTTCCAGTTTTTGGTTATTATGATAAAAGTGTGCTATAAACATTTGTGTACAAGTCTGTGTATACAAGAGAGTTTTTATTCTTCTTATATAAATACCTAGAGGTAGACTGGCTAAGAAATTTTGTATGTGTATATTTAATTTCATAAGAAATAGCCAAAATGCTTACCAAAAATGCTGAACGATTTGACATTCTCATCTTCAGTCTATAAGAGGTCTGGATATTCCACATCCTCAATGACACTTGGTACTGACTTGTTTTTTAATATTAGACAATTTGGAGTGTTATGAAGATGATGATGTGGTCTTCCTGGCCTGCCTGAACTGAAGTGATGTCCCCTAGCACTACTGAACCTTTAGTATCTCTGTTCTGGTTTTAAGCTCATGGAAGATGCTCTTTGATAAACCTTGGATAGTCTCATTCTCCATATGTTAAACCCAAACCTCAGCGAGTAATTCACGGGGGACCCCTACCAGACTTCTGGAGCCACGCCTCTGCTCAGGTTTCTCCTCTCCGCTGTCTACCATCCCTGGGTTCTGACTAATTCAGCTGCTAGACCATGCAGATCTCGGCTTCTTTGGCTAAGGGTGACTATCTCGGCCTCTTTGTCTCAGGGTGACATCTCGGCCTCCAGCATGCTGCACTGTGGTCTGCAATGTATCCCCAGGCACAGCTTACAGTAATCATGGGGCTCACCTCAGCAATTTTGCCTCCTTAAGAGATTACAATTTTTATTGTCTGTCATCAAATGCCTGAAAGCAGTTGCCTCATCTATGTCCATTTTTATTATTGTTATGGCGACAGAGCTACTCAGACTTTTTACCATCAATAGCCAGAAGTATCTCTGTAAGTTTTTCATTTTTCTCTTTATCCCTGGGTTTAAAAAATTTCATGATATCATGAACTTTTTTTTTTCATTTGTCATAATGCTGGGCCCTTTTGACCTAGAAAATTATACTCTTCAGTTCTATGAATTTTATTTACTTTAAAAATTCCCTCTCACTTTTGTTTATTTTTCTCTTTAGAACTCTCATTATTCACATGCTGGATATGCTCAAATGATCACCTAAATTTTTTCTTTTAAATCCTTTTCTATCTTACATTCCTTTTCTAATTTCTGGAAGATATTATCAATTTTATATCTCATATTATCTATTGATTTTTTAAACATAAATTTATTTATTTTAATTGGAGGCTAATTTCTTTACAATATTGTATTGGTTTTGCCAAACATCAACATGAATCTGCTACGGGTGTACACGTGTTCCCTATCCTGATTCGGTGTGTGATACAAGATGCTCGGGGCTGGTGCACTGGGATGACCCAGAGGGATGGTATCTATTTATTTTTTAAAAAAACATATGCTCTAATATATTAAAATTATAAGATTTACTTATTATTCTCTGAATATTTGCTTTTTAGAGATAAATTTTATTTTGAGTTGATATGGTACATCTCTTATCTCTGAATATTTTAGTGGTTATATTTTCATTAAGTGAATGTTTTCTAGTGTAACGTTAAAATCTCTTAAATGATTTTTTTTCACAAGCTTATATTTTCTTAATGATCGCTCTAGGGTTTGCTGTATTAATTTTAACTTATCATAAGCTACTTCAACTTATGCTAATTTTAGTGAAAAATGTTATAACTGTATAGTTCTAATCTCTGTAGAATTTTTAGAGATAAATTTTATTTTGAGTTGATATGGTACATCTCTTATCTCTGAATATTTTAGTGGTTATATTTTCATTAAGTGAATGTTTTCTAGTGTAACGTTAAAATCTCTTAAATGATTTTTTTTCACAAGCTTATATTTTCTTAATGATCGCTCTAGGGTTTGCTGTATTAATTTTAACTTATCATAATCTACTTCAACTTATGCTAATTTTAGTGAAAAATGTTATAACTGTATAGTTCTAATCTCTGTAGAATTATGCAGCTCTATTCAATTTCCCACTTATGTGCTATTATGATAGGTATTAATAGAAGTATATATGTTACACATCTAGGAATATATTATTTTAATTATTACTTTATATAATTGATGGAATAAAAAAGTTTAGAGAAGAGAATATGTATATTTGTAGGTTGTATTATTAACCTTATTTACAACTTCTGCACTTTTAACTTTTTCCTGTGGATCTGAAGTCTCATCTTGTCTCAATTCCTTACTCCAATGAAATTTTGTAACTACTTCTTCCTTTGTGTTGATATTGTGGAATATACTACATTTATATATGTGTATATATGTTAGCTATTTGTAAGGCCTCCCCAGACAGCCATTTTGCTTTTTTGCATTTCTTTTCCATGGGGATGGTCTTGATCCCTATCTCCTGTACAATGTCACGAACCTCATTCCATAGTTCATCAGGCACTCTATCTATCAGATCTAGACCTTTAAATCTATTTCTCACTTCCACTGTATAATCACAAGGGATTTGATTTAGGTCATACCTGAATGGTCTAGTGGTGTTGCCCAATTTCCTCAATTTAAGTCTGAATTTGGCAATCAGGAGTTCATGATCTGAGCCACAGTCAGCTCCCAGTCTTGTCTTTATTGACTGTATAGAGCTTCTTCATCTTTGGCTGCAGAGAATATAATCAATCTGATTTTGGTGTTGACCATCTGGTGATGTCCATATGTAGAGTCTTCTCTTGTGTTGTTGGAAGAGGGTGTTTGCTATGACCAGTGCATTTTCTTGGCAAAACTCTATTAGTCTTTGGCCTGCTTCATTCCGCATGCCAAGGCCAAATCTGCCTGTTACTCCAGGTTGATATTTCTCTTGGCAATCTTGATTCCAGCTTGTGAGTCATCCAGCCTGACATTTCACATGATATACTTTGCATATAAATTAAATAATAAATTAAATATACAGCCTTGATGTACTCCTTTCCCAAATTGGAACTAGTCTGTTGTTTCATGTCTGATTCTAACTGTTGTTTCTTGACTGGCATACAGATTTCTCAGGAGGCAGGTCGGGTGGTCTGGTATTTCCATGTCTTTAAGAATTTCCAGTTTGTTGTGATCCACACCGTCAAAGTCTTTGGGATAGTCAATAAAGCAGTAGATGTTTTTATAGAATTATCTTGGTTTTTCTATGTTCCAACGGATGTTGGCAATTTGATCTTTTTTTCCTCTGCCTTTTCCTTTTTTTTTTTTTCCTATGCTTTTTCTAAATCCAGCTTAAGCATCTGGAGGTTCTCAGTTCACGTACTGTTGAAGCCTAGCTTGGAGAATTTTGAGCATTACTTTGCTAGCGTGTGAGATGAGTGCAATTGTGCAGTAGTCTGAACTTTCTTTGGCATTGCCTTTCTTTGGGATTAGAATGAAAACTGACCTTTTCTAGTCCTATGGCCACTGCTGAGTTTTCCAAATTTGCTGGCATATTGAGTGCAGCAGTTTCACAACATCATCTTTTAGGATTTGAAATAGCTCAATTGGAATTCCATCACCTCCACTAGCTATGTTTAGCAATGCTTCCTAAGGCCCTCTTGACTTCGCATTCCAGGATGTCTGGCTCTAGGTGAGTGATCACACCATCGTGATTATCTGGGTCATGAAGATCTTATTTGTACAGTTCTTCTGTGTATTCTTGCCACCTCTTCTTAATATCTTCTGCTTCTGTTAGGTCCATATCGTTTCTGTCCTTATTGTGTGCATCTTTTTATGAAATGTTCCTTTGGTATCTCTAATTTTCTTGAAGTGATCTGTAGTCTTTCCCATTCTATTGTTTTCCTCTATTTCTTTGCCTTGATCACTTAGGAAGGCTTTCTTATCTCTGCTTGCTATTTTTTGGAACTCTGTATTCAGATGTCACCTTTATACTGCTTCATTATAGTTGACATCAGATTAAGATTGTGAACATTTAAGAAAGGTTCTTGTCAACTTACTTTCCCAAAGTGTTACAACTTCCAGGTAACCTGTTTCTGACAGGTAAGCATTATTCCTTTTGAAGCCTACAATAAACTTTTAGGATATTTCTTTTCTGAAAATGACTCCCGAAGATAGCAATGTGGCTTTTTCAAAAGATGTAATAATTTGTAATGATTTGACTAGACAGCTACGTTAACAAAAACATTCTGCTAAGAATTACTCTTACTTATATTGGATACTGCCTTACTCAGCAGTGACAATGATTATTGAGATAAATCTCCATTTTAGATTTACTTATTTACACATCATTCAGCTCTGCCATCTCTGTAGCTGGTTCCTTTAGAAGCTGATATATTTGCTGGCTTTTCCAATAACACAGTGCTTTGTATTACATTGTTGGGTCATTGCATCAGCACTTACTTGAAAGAAAATGACATGGTTATTCTATGTGATTTTACTTATCTTTTTTATTTGATTTGAGCAAGAATTTAATCTTAAAAAAATACTCACTTTCAAAAATATGCATTTAAACCTATGAAAAATTCCTTGTCATAGACTTTTATATATCTTTTAAAATTATTCAGATTAACATTTCTTGTCTTTCATCAATTTTCAAGATAAATTAGTATTCTTTTTTAAGGGTTATTTCTTCTGGGTGAAGAATGATATCACATTTAACAAGAACTCTGTAATTAATGTGTCATACATTTGAAGCTACAATTAGGGTATCCCTGTAATGTAAATCCAATTGTCTTTATTATCTCTTTTATAATGTGTAATTTTATAATGAGGTAAAGATTGTAGTGCCAAATTAGGGTACTGAGTTCAAGTGCTCATAAGTTATCATCTCAGAAAATAATTTTTCAATTTCTGATTATATTAGTTTTTTTCAGATCTTTGTAAAACTAGTCTCCATGGATTCACTGTAATTTTGTTATCTTAGTGTATTTTTATGTTTTTCTGGTTAATTAACATCCCCACCCCCAGAGGAAGAAGAACAAAGTCAAATTTTGTTAAATTCAGTTTTCCTACTGTATTTTAGGACCTTTTATTCGTTGAGCACTATGTTCAGGACTTTATATATTTCTGTAAGTTTCTGAAAATGTTAGGGATCTGAAAAAAAAGTTGAAATATGAAAAGAAAGCTGGAAATGAAAATGAACAAATAATTAGGTGTCTAAAACCTAACAATATGCTATCTATAAACTCAATTCTTATTTATATTTATTTTATGTAATATATGCTACATTTTAAGATGTGGGACTGAAGAACTTCAAAACCAAGCTATAATCTGTACTTTCACATTAAGCCAGATATATGAAAGTCTTAAAAATGACCTTAATCTCTTTTTATGAAGAAAGTAGTCAGTAAAATTTCAAACAGTGTTTGGAGGCAAGTGTTTTAAATGTTTCACGCTACAATATGCATTTTTTATATTCCTTGTCCCTCAAAATAAAAATATTAGTAAGCAAAACAAAAATTTTGGAAAATATTCCACACACATAAATTCCCTCTTTTCAAACAAAAAGGCATCAAGAGACAAATCATGTGATTTCATTCAGTGATCTTTCTTTCATATTAGTGGCTGAGGTAAGTTGGTAAAAAATGAGTGAAAAACAGTCCAGTCATATATTTTTAACAGTTGATATAAGTATTCAAAAACAATTTAAAGGTAGGCTTTATAATGCATTGTGATGCTGGGGGGTGAGATGACATATACTAGTGGGAAGATACTTTTAGTGCACTTAACATAGGAATAATGGCCCTACAGAAACTTGGGAGTTTTTTCCCCCATATTCTACATTACATTCGGAGAAAGCAATGGCAACCCACTCCAGTACTCTTGCCTGGAAAATCCCATGGACAGAGGAGCCTGGTAGGCTGTGGTCCATGGGGTTGCTAAGAGTCGGACATGACTGAGTGAGACTTCACTTTCACGCATTGGAGAAGGAAATGGCAACCCACTCCAGTGTTCTTGCCTGGAGAATCCCAGGGACAGGGTAGCCTGGTGGGCTGCTATCTATGGGGTTGCACAGTCAGACACAACTGAAGCAACTTAGCAGCAGCAGCAGCTACATTACATTAAAGGGTAAAGGGTTGGGGGGTGGGAGGTGGTGGTAAGTAACAGGAGAGAGTCAACTTAAGAATGTCTTTAGCAGTTAAAGACTTTGAATCAATAAAATCATTTCTGATAAATGGGTTTGATAATAATTGAGCAAAAATACTTTTCCGCATATACTACAGACATTAGTTGCCGATTAAGTTATAAGAATGAATCTCTAATTCAGTTCAAGTTCTGTGTCTTGTAAAAATCTACTTGGGGTTCACATTATTCTTAATACGTGCTAGTAAAATACCTGTTAACTTTATAGTATTTACTACACCAAAATTATTTCCTAATTTCAGAAAAGTATTACATGTACATATGTTTTTAGCATTTTGAATCATTTCATGTGGTGTGCCATTTCTGAAAATCCATGAAAATTAGAATTTAGAATTGAGATCATTCTAGTCTTTTAATCTGTTTACAAACATTTCCTTCTACCTCCAAAGGCCCTGAGTCTTTATTGTTACCTAGAGAATTTACATCATTTTCTCTACCTGGTCATAAAGTTAGTACCAAAATCTCTGAAGTACTATGCTACCTCAGAAGAAGGTTATATGATCTCCACCATGTTTAAGCTATTGTGATTCCAATAGGGAATCCAAAAAATCCTCTTTAATCACTTAGACTTGACTTTAAGCCTTCCAAAGCAATTTGTTTGGTTTCTAGTTGTATGAAAGATTATAAAGTGGCATAACTCATTTCTTTGAGCAGCAAACCAACATCATCTACTATTTAGCTACACTTAAACAGTTTTGAAAATTTGTCAAGGATAATTTTACTAGCTTTTATTTAGGTACTGTTGAATAAAAATATTAAGAGAAAAGTGGTTAATTAGGTATGTAATACAGCAATAAATATTTCTGTGTTTTCTGGGAGCAAGTATTATTGACATTCTGCATATATGGTATAATATGCATTGTATTACAATTTGACAATTGTAAAATGCTTTACTACCTAAAACAAGACCTAGAACAGCACTTTCTATTAGAACATCTGCAATAGAAACGGTCTGTATTTGCACTGTTCCATTTGGTAGCCACTAGCCATATGTGGCTAAGGAGCACTTAAAATATAGCCACTGTGACTACAGAACTGATTTTAAGTTTCATTTCATTTTCATTAGATTTTACTTTTTAGCTAGTGGCTACAAGTTGGAAAGCACTAAACATTTTCATCACACAAGATAGTTCCCTGTAACTCCTTTCCAGTAATTTCTCCTTTTTCCAGCATCATAGGGAAACACTAAATATCTAATTTATTCTGTTTTTGGACTTTACCTAAATGGTTTCATGCAGAATATACACTTTGTACCCGGCTTCTTTTGCTAAACATGTTTTTGAGCTGTACCCAGGTGTATCATTAGTCAGCTCCTTTTAATTGCCCAGTAGTATTCCATCACTGGATGATCGAAAAAGCAAGAGAGTTTCAGAAAAACATCTATTTCTGCTTTATTGACTATGCCAAAGCCTTTGACTGTGTGGATCTCAGTTAACTGCGGAAAATTCTGAAAGAGATGGAAATACCAGACCACCTGACCTGCCTATATGCAGGTCAGGAAGCAACAGTTAGAACCGGACATGGAACAACAGACTGGTTCCAAATAGGAAAAGGAGTACGTCAAGGCAGTATATTGTCACCCTGTTTATTTAATTTAGATGCAGAGTATATCATGAGAAACACTCGGCTGGGAGAAGCACAAGCTGGAATCAAGATTGCCGGGAGAAATATCAATAACCTCAGGTATGCAGATGACACCACCCTTATGGCAGAAAATGAAGAGGAACTAAAAAGCCTCTTGATGAAAGTGAAAGAGGAGAGTGAAAAAGTTGGCTTAAAGCTCAACATTAAGAAAAGTAAGATCAGGGCATCTGGTCCCACCACTTCATGGGAAATAGATGGGGATACAGTGGAAACAGTGTCAGACTTTTATTTTTCTGGGCCCCAAAATCACTGCAGATGGTGATTGCAGCCATGAAATTAAAAGACACTTACTCCTTGGAAGAAAAGTTATGACCAACCTAGATAGCATATTGAAAAGCAGAGACATTACTTTGCCAACAAAAGTCTGTCTAGTCAAGGCTATGGTTTTTCCTGTGGTCATGTATGGATGTGAGAGTTGGACTGTGAAGAAGGCTGAGCGCCGAAGAATCGATGCTTTTGAATTGTGGTGTTGTAGAAGACTCTTGAGAGTCCCTTGGAGTGCAAGGAGATCCAACCAGTCCATTCTGAAGGAGATCAGTCCTGGGTGTTCCTTGGAAGGAATGATGCTAAAGCTGAAACTCCAGTACTTTGGCCACCTCATGAGAAGAGTTGACATTGGAAAAGGGAGGGATTGGGGGCAGGAGGAGAAGGGGTCGACAGAGGATGAGATAGATGGCTGGATGGCATCACTGACGGATGGCCGTGAGTCTGATGAACTCAGGGAGTTGGTGATGGACAGTGAGTCCTGGTGTGCTGCGATTCACGGGGTTGCAAAGAGTTAGATACGACTGAGCAACTGAACTGAACTGGTGCTGGGAAATATTCGCAAGCTATATTAAAATTTCAGCTGAAGCTCACTGGCTCTGGAATCATCCATTTTTAGGACACTGGAAGCTTTATCACCAGAAGGATATAGCTTTGAGAAAGATCTAACTTTTCTATTAGTGAACACTGTGAGAGATATTCTGTGTTTTTTTTTCTGTATACACTGCTATAATGCTGCTGCTGCTAAGTTGCTTCAGTCGTGTCCAACTCTGTGTCAAAACCCCATAGACAGCTTTGACTGGCACATAGCAGAACCTAAATTTTTAAAAAATGTACCACTGAAGTCATGAATTTAGCAAAATTCCTTTGGTGGTATTCCCATACACTTGAGGTTAGCAGAAAAATTAGGATAATAATTAATTACATGCTATTTGTTGATGGAACAACCAGTGACAACTTGCTGAGTGGTTACCAGGTTCTTATATTTTTTGGAGAGGATGTGATCTTAAGCAACTGGATGGTATATGGGTAACAGATTTCACTGTCTCACATTTCATCTATATAAATACTTACAGTATTGAAAAATGGAACAAGAATTTGTCCTGAGGGTTAACTGTCCTTGCTTAAAAATGTCTTTGATGGAGAAAAGGGCTATCCTCATAGTATACATGGAAAGAGGAAAATGAGGGAGTACTAAATTACTTTGCATGAGAAATACATAGAATCTTTTTGTTTCTTTAATGCTTTCTCCATAATGAAAAGGGAAAATAAAAAAAAAAAAACATGTCCTTATGTCTGTGTCATGAGGACAGACATTATTTGAGCAGCATGACAAATGAATAATTACTAGCAAAAAAAACTTGGGAGGAAAACCCTATTTTTAGAACAAAAGCTATTATTTAGTAAGAAATAGACAATGTGGGGGATGTCATTACCATTCCCTAAATTGTTCAGTAAATTATGCAGCACACACAAATACCTCGTGAGACTGTGTGTGTAATTTTATGAGCGGACAGTTCATATCCAAGTGTGTGTGTAATGGGAAGCAAGGATATAAAAAAAAAAAACAATGTCCTTATGTCTGTGTCATGAGGACAGACATTATTTGAGCAGCATGACAAATGAATAATTACTAGCAAAAAAAACTTGGGAGGAAAACCCTATTTTTAGAACAAAAGCTATTATTTAGTAAGAAATAGACAATGTGGGGGATGTCATTACCATTCCCTAAATTGTTCAGTAAATTATGCAGCACACACAAATACCTCGTGAGACTGTGTGTGTAATTTATGAGCGGACAGTTCATATCCAAGTGTGTGTGTAATGGGAAGCAAGGATATGATACTGAGCTCATCCATGAAATTAACGTGTTGAGGAAAAAGCTTTAAACAGAGACGATGTATGGTGACGTATAAGCCACAAAAGTAACTATCCTAATTTTGAGACACAGGTGAGTGGGTGTAAATTGTCACTGATTTGTTTTGTACAACATAAAATAGGGATGAGCCAATATCATGGATAATTTAAGGCAGAATGACAACAGCTAAGAGCTAAACTCATTTAAATAAGAACAAAATTCTAAGACAAAGAACACCACAAAAGTAACTCCACATATGGAACATACTAAAAATAAGTGTTTCCATACATTTATCTGTAGGTGACATTAATATTTTTACACATCCTATAAAATCTCAGTCAAAATTGAAGAAGAGTGCATAGGGTATATTATTAGTTATCATTTAGATGGCTTCATATTATACAATGTAATCTCTGATAATCTGATTTCATATTTAACATTAATAATATTTTTCATATAGACTGTCTTTTGAGATGCAGATTTGATGAAAGAATGTAAAATAATGAATTACACACTGAAATCATTACGTCAATTAAAGTATGATCTTTATAAATTTTACTAGTTTCAAACACTACCATTAAGTATGAAATTCAAATCATTACAATAATCTAATTTGTTATGAGCTTAGGCTCTTCAGCTATATAATTTATTGACATTAACCTGCTTGTAATGCCATATATTTAAATTCTACTTTGATATTCTGTAGGTTATCTACCATATAGTCTCTTTCCAAAACTGAAGCAAAAATGGAAAAGTTAAAAGTATAATATTCTTATTTCCTTTTAGACATGAAAGAGAATGGAGAGAGAGAGAAGAAAGAGAATAAGAAAGGTAAGGAGGGAGAGAAGGTCCGAATACTGGAGACTGAAGAAATGAGAGGCTTAGACTCATTTTTAATATATCATCCCATTAGTTTCCATTATAAATTATTAAAATAACACCTCTCAGGTTCTCTCAAAATAGCTTGGAATTTGCATGCCATCCGTCTGTAAGCCTTTGAGTGAGTGGATTATTTACAAATCTGAAATGACCAATAATAATTCATTTTCCATTTTAAAGCCAGCAAGTTTCTCTATAATTTGGAGAGATAAATAGAAGGAGAGAAAAAAAAAACAACACTTTTTGAACCATGGCATCTTGAATTCAAAATCAAATAAATAACCCTGGATTTATTCACAGGGAGAACACTGCAAGATTTTTATTTTGTTTGTTTGTTTTAGCACTTTTCTAATAGCCTTGGAGATCCAACCAGTCCACCCTAAAGGAGATCAGTCCTGGGTGTTCATTGGAAGGATTGTTGTTGAAGCTTAAACTTCAAATACTTTGGCCACCTGATGAGAAGAGCTGACTCATTTGAAAAGAACCTGATGCTGGGAAAGATTGAGGGCAGGAGGAGAAGGGGATGACAGAGGCTGAGATGGTTCGATGGCATCCCTGACTTGATGGACATGAGTTTGAGCAAGCTCTGGGAGTTGGTGTTGGACAGGGAGGCCTGGCGTGCTGCGATTCATGGGGTTGCAAAGAGTTGGACACAACTGAGCAACTGAACTGAAGTGAATAGCTTTCCTCAAGAAAAATAAAACAATTATCTGTACCAGAGGAGTTGATAGCCTGATTCTTTGAATAAAAGGTATTCACTGAATAAAAGAACTAATCACTGGACAGTCCCATCTGAGGCTCTTAAAACCAAGATGCCTTGATAAGATATTTCTGTAATACAACCATTCCCTGAATTCAACAACTTGAAAGCAATACAGGGATGACTGGTTATTGACCACACAAGAACCTCTCAGGTTCTCTTCAAAATATCTTGGAATTTCCATGCCACTGATTTGTATGGATGCTTTATGTTGATAGATGTTTTAAAATTAAATTCCAAAAGGAATCACTTAACCAAAACCAAAAACCTTATTGGCCATAATAGTGGAGAAATATAACTACCCAAATTATGAAAATGGAAGAGAAAATGCTAACTCATATTCTTATTTGCCTTCTTACTTTTGTCTGCTAAAAGGATGAAGACAGTGGATTTAGAGATAAGAATTAACTTTGTTTTTATTAATGCAATTTATTTTCACAGGATGATACTGAAGCAAATAGTTCAATGGCATTAAAAATGGATTTGATTTAGTTAATGGAAAGAGAATCTGTAGTTATTTTAGCTGGGGATAAAACAATTTAAGGCTTTATGTTTGCATGCTTCAGTAATAAAATTGAAATGCTAAGCTGGGGAGAATGTTGCCTTTTATTCTGGTTTGTGATAAGTCAATATATTCTAACAACTAGCATAGCCTTATAGGTTTGGAAATTATATTAAATGACCTATGATAGACTCCTATCCAGGAATCCAAGGGTTTCTATCTCAATGAAAATCTTATGACTACTCCTTAAATGACCACACTGAAACAGAATGAAAAGAATTATGATCACTTTAAACCTGGGTGTCATTCATCAAATGGTAATACAAGGGTGAAAGGTCCTATACCCTATTTCCAGTTCTTTAACCTATCTACTGAAGTAATGTATTTTTCTCTTTAAAATGTCCCAGAAGATATAAGATGTCACTCTGCTTATAGAGTTTCACAATTTTATTTTAAAGAATCAAAAGAAATTTGCTTTGTGAGCAGGTTTTTAAATTTGGCTTGAGACCTCTGATTCAGGGCACAAGCAATCTTCCAACTCTCTCTTCTACTGGAGAGATGTCTCCTTTCAACCTGTGCCTTTTGGTCCAGTACAAATCAATGAACTCAAGACCCAATATACCATGTCTTAAAAATCCATTTAGAAAACAACTGCTCCATTCAAAATTCAGCTCCTTCCTTTATCAGAAATTGCTGGAAATGTAATTTTGCAGCAAGCATTTCATTTCTTGTCTTGAAATAGATTGAGATAAATGTGAAGTCAATGATTAGATAAACGTAATGTCTTGGTTTGATGCCATGATACAATATTCAATGTTGTGGTCAGTACTGATGGATGTTTTGTATAGCTACTCAGCGTATAATGGGACAAACTCCCATGACTCTATTTAAAATACCATGTGGTTCCCTTTCAATTAATATTACCAAAAGTACTTTGGCACAAATACAAAAAGCATGAGGGATTAGTGCTGAGCATGCAAATGTAGTTATCTTTGCTCTGGATAGAGTTCTTCTTTATACAATAAACTATATCTAAGTACAGTTTGTTTATTGGGCTGTGCTGCATGCAGTAAATAAAAATTATTCCTTCTTCAAAAATCTCTTTCATGACGTTATAAAAAAAAAATCTCAATAATCTCCTGTAGTACAGTTAAGGACTAAAGGTTGGTAAGGTTAACACACATACACCAGCACAAGCATAGGCACTATGGCCATAGAAAGTGTTTATGAAAGCCTCTTCTATATTAATAGCAAAGAAACATATTTCTCCCCTTCATTCCCTGCCTACCATGCAATGTAAAAGAGAAGGAAAGGGAAGAGATGACTTTCTTTGAGAAGGAACACAACCAGAATATCCACAGTGCCTATCAAAATGTTTTTTTGGAAATGTAGAGGCTAAATTTTCTGGCACACTGGTACCAAGATTGCCTAACATAGGAATGGATCAAGGGATAAAATGCTAAATACATTTATTCAAGTTTTGCTTTTTATAATGGCTGTTCTTTGGTAACTATATTTCATTGTTACATAGAAACTAATGATTATCAGGGATGATACCCAGTCATTATCATTTGCTGCAGTGACCAAAATAGTAAATTTCCACAATTTACCTTTTTAAAAATTAAAATGCTTAATATTTTCTAAACATTTAACACTTAAATAATGGTCAATACATCAACATTTTACTTTCTAGCACCCTTAGGTCAAACATAAGGTACTTAGTGATTTAGAAAGATTTGTTGACTCTCCTACTGAAGTAATATGTGATCACTATTTGCAACACTTAGAATAATTTTTCTGATTATTTTAGTTATTAGTATTATATTAATCAAAATCCTAAATGTGTACTTGCTTCAGCAGCCCATATACTAAAATTGGATGATATAGTGATTAACATGCCCCACAAAAAGATGACATGCAAACTCATGAAGCATTCCATACACACACACACTCACTAAAACAACTATAGAACACCTTGCTTCATATCATGAAAAAGAATCTTGATATACATAGGGAGGCATATGCCTATGCCCAAGACTTACAAATACAGATATGTTTTGAAATTTTTATAATTTTCTAAATTTTTAAGTCAGTCTTTGTAAATAACTTTTAAAAATTTCATCAGAAATATTTTAGATTTTTTTTTTTCCTGTAATGCTTGAATTCTACAATCACACAATGTGATGTTTTGGTGTCTTTTTTCCCTGTGAAAACTTTTCTCCCTATTTCTGATATTACAAAATTGCATGATAATGGTGTATTTTGGTTGGGACCGTTTTAATTCATGGGGTTGGTACTTAGTGAATGACTTTTAAATATGGAGCCATTTATTTTTCCTGTTCTAGGGACTTCATGAATTATTTCTTTGTCAATTTCCCCCACCTCATTTTCTGGGATATTCTAAAACTTCCATTAGAATATTTAAGCATATTTCTCTATTTTCCATTGCTTTGCATTTTTTCTGCTTTTTAGGTTTCTTCTCTCTTCCAAACTTTCTACATTTTTTTTAAGTAACCTTTAAATCTATTGTTTTGTACACAATAAGCAAACATCTTTTCTTGAGGATATGAGTTAGAGATTTTTTTTTTTTCTTCCGCATTCCCTCAGGTTCTGACTTTTTTAGTTTACTTATTTTGTTCTTCGTTTTTGTTGTTGGAGGCTTTACTAACGGTGGCAGACAAGTTTTAGTTGCTTAAAAGCTCTCTCAGGACTCGCATTAAAACGCTTCAGAATCTACAAGTTACAGCCAGGAAAGAATACAAAATAGCAGCGGCACTGAGGTCAGGAAACGCATCTCAACGAAAGGCTGCCTCACAGCACAGGTCAGAAGATCCGTACTCCTTCCGTCCTTCCTCCACCTGCAGGACTGCCCTGAACGCACTTTCTCAAACCCAAACCACCTAGTAGGCAGATGGCAACTAAAAACCCGGGACCTTAGTCTAAGCATACTCTTGTTAAGTAACCAAGCCCAGTGGCAGAACCCTTCGAGGGTCTCACTTAACACCAGGTGTAAACCATCCTCATCGCTATGCATAAACGACGCCTCAGAAGCCTCGATAAAGCACCAGAAACTCACCATGGCCCCTCGGTCGAAAAGCACCGCTATTAAATCACTACAATTCAGCCTTGACTAGGAGTCAACACTGTCTTGGTCCGTCTCATTTCACCAAAACATTCCAGGCGTGCTGGAACTAACTTTCACAGCAGAGGCTTTCCGTAAATAAAAATATGCCACTGAAATATCGACAAATTCTGAATACACATGCATCACTTACCTCTAAATCCTAGTGAACAGATAGTTTGGAGAATACCAAGTGCAAACTTGGAGAATTGTTATCTGAGGCAATTCAGATTCTCCAGAGAAGACTATGACCCGAAAGCAGTCAGAAATGGCTCCGGCTGGAGTCTAACCAGACAGCAGAAGCCAGGAAGGGTAGCCTGGCCCATACCGCCCTCCCTCGTCACCGCTCTGGGCTCCTCGGTGGAATCTCAGCCGCGCATGCTCCGAGCAACTACGCTCCTCAACCCACGTTTGCAACGGAATTACTATATTGGCAATTGCTGGGGAAGACTGAGTGGTTCTCAATTCACACCTGGAACAGCCCCAAATGTTACAAATCAACAAACAAAACATTCGTTGGAGGCAGAGGTTTTCTTGAAGACTGTTATGCTGACAAAGATTATAGAAGACTGAAGATGTAGAAGCTTTCCAATATGAAGGCCATGACCTTAGGGGCCATTGTTGCAATGCTGTTTACAATCCTCTATTCAGGGTGCTTCTCTTTTATACTAGGTTTACAGTATCCTCGGGGCGCCGAAGGAAAGGGAGCCCTGCAGAGCTTTGACCTGGTAGGGTTAGCAACTCTGAGATTTTCCAGATGAAATTCACAACTGATCCATGCGTGTGAAAGGCAAGGAGACACAAGAGAAGGACTCCAGATTCGTAGACAGTTTTAATAAACGGGGGAACTTACAATATGAGGCTTGTTTTGGGTGGCCGCAAGAGGAGTAAGTCACTACACGTGCCCAACAGAATCTTAAGAGTTTATATGGAGGCCTTAAGAGTGTTGTCTCCTTTACCTCCAGAAGGTCTCAGTAACACAGTACTCTCTCAAGGCTGCCTCCCTGAAGTAGTTCCAAGTGCAGAGCATACATCTTAAGGACACAGGAGTGGGTTAAGGAGCTTCTGACTATTGCCCGGCTCCTACTACAGGATCAACCAGCTGTGGGCCATGTCTTTTCGATGATCTTCTCCATCATGCCACCCCTAGTGACAAGCTCTTACAAGCTCACATGCCCCACCTTCCACATGGTGCCCTGAGCAGTCAGCAGGTTTTACTTCCATGGCAGTGGCTCACTTGGCTATTTGGTTGTCCTGCAGGCACATGCAAGAGAAAAAACAAGATTAGGATAATAATTCCCAAAATAAGTAATAATTCTTTCCACCCTGGATCTGAACCACTGACTTATTAAGTCCTCTAGGCTAGGAGTCAGGGTTCTCACAGCATTCACATGTGTTGTGCAGACAACCCAACTGTCAGCACAAAGTCTAATGGCCATGGCTCCTGCGTGATCACCAGCCAAACCTCAGGGTTCAGTCCACTGGCTACTTCACTTCATTCCTCTTTCCACCCAGATGGTGTCAGTGTTGGGCTGAATAGTGACTGCAGTTCACATGCACAGGTTGCCCTGACTAGACTCATTTGTGGAATGTCCCACTCAGTGGCAGTGTCCCCTCTTCTCCCTTTACAGACCACAGAGGCTGCCATAGGAATACAGGTCGGGGCACTGGAAGAGCCTAGTAGAACCTGTAGTTCTAGAGACAGTAGGCTGGCAGACAGGGTACTCCTCTGATGCAAATAGGCACACTGCTTAGTCAAAGTGAGAAGCTGAGCCTTGGCAGAAGTGGGCTGAGAGGACCGATTCTCCATCCACCCTTTGTTAAGAAAGGATGTTCTTACCATGATACACTGTTCCTTCATGAGAGGCTCTACCTGGAGGGGTGCTATGTAAGTTGAGAGGAACAGTTGCTCCACAGGAATATACCAGGTTTCTGCCCCCTTCCAGAGCTGGGGCCAGAATTCAATGGGTTCTCTCTCCTTCTGCTGTCTGCCACAACGCCCAACCCATACCTTCCAGAATCATGGACACATTTAACTCAAGTGGTCGCCCTGCTTTGGAGATGCCCAGAGCTTTCATCTGCTTCACTGACATTTTTGCTTTCTCAGAGGCGGCTGTTGCTCTGATTCCCTATGCATCCTTGAAGGAACTATTCTGCATTTATCAAGTGAATGCAAAACTGATATGGACATGTTATTTTTTTCATTTATATATTTCACTGGTTTCAAAAGTTAGCTTAAGCAACAAAATGCATGCAATGAAAGCAAAGAAAGGAAGGAAAGCAAAATAAGGAGAAATAGAGACAGTGGATCTATGCAGAAACCATTATTAATGTGGCTAAGGTCTGCACATGCTGTAATATCAAAATTCTGAAACTTGTGAGAATTTAGTGTTGTTACATGGTAAGATTTGTGTTCTTACAGCCACATCTAACCACTTTTCACTGTATCACTTGAAAAAGTTAAATTAATATTTGAGGGAGATTTTCCCAAATTTTCTTGAAATCAAAAGACTTTCATTAAATACTCAAGTGTCAAAGTTCCTAGCTCTGTTGTTACTACACTAGATTTTATAAGATAGCATCAACATATTATATATTTCCATACACATGTATATATGTGTATTGTATACAATATTGTATATTGTATATTTTTCCCACTGTCCTATTAGTACTAAGATTATCATATATTTAAAAGTAGTGTGGGCATAAATTTTCATTAGCAGCTAATGAAAACTCTGCTTGTATGGAGTTCTAGTCTATATGTATTAATATTAAAAATTATCCCTGTATTTTGGAGAGTTTATATAAGGGCTCAGCATAGACACAGCCTATGTCCATTGTTATAAATGTGATTTAATTATGTAAACTGAAATGGGATGTCAGCAGCCCATGAACATTTTAAAAGAAGATAATATTTTTTTCTCTCAATAAGCTTTATATAAATTTTAGATTAAAACGGCACTAGAATGATCTATCTGAAATGCTTCCTTTTGTCAAATAAAGGGTGATTTTCTTCTTTCTATTCCTGATCCATTGGGCTTTATGTTTTTCAGTCTTCCCTCTGAGATCTTGCCGGTTAATTATATCCCTTCTTTCTGATAGCTGCAATCTCCTCTGGATTCCCTAGCTAAAAAAAGAAAAGAAAAAAATTAAAAGGCTAGATTCTCCTATGAAAACGAAAACAAAACAAGCACACAAAACACCCCTTTGATTCTTAATCTACTATCATATTTATTTATTCCTTTCTCATTCAACTGTCTAAATGCTCACTGACTCCTCTACAAATTAAATTCTGAGTTCTCTTACTCTTGCTTTATTCTAAACATGTTTTTGCTAAAGAAACTAAGGGTTTATTAATTGTCTAGAACTAATCTCACCTTTTTTCTTTATTGTAATATTTCTCACTCTAACATTGGTCCCTGTGAATATTTCATGTTTTTCCAACTCTTTCCTAGACATCTATCATAAACTCATTTTTGGCTACTTTGTACCATTTTAACTATTTTTCCCCCTCTCCCTCTATAGCATACCCCCCTCAATGATGGCCTTCTCTTGGGAATCTGCTTATAGCCCTCAGGTTTTTCTCTTCCTATATTTTCCCCACGGTGATTTCCTTCCATTCCCATAATTCAGTACATCATCTCCCAAATGTAAGCTATCTCCACTAATTTTGTTGGACTAAAAACTGTCATACTAAAACTGACAGTTTTCAGTATCCTAGAAATGACATCTCTCCATGTGACACACATACATTAAACACATGCCTAAGTCAACTGTTTCATCTTTCTCTAAAGGCCCATTTTTCTGTCATTGTGTGCATCTGTGATAAGTTGTTTCAGTCGTGTGTGACTCTGCAACCCTGTGGACCATAGCTTGGTAGACTCCTCTGTCCATGGGAGCAAGAACCCTCCTCCAGGAAATCTTCCTGACCCAGGGATCCAGCCCGCACCTCTTATGTCTCCTGCATTTACAGTTCGGTTCTTTGCCACTAACGCCACCTGGGAAGTCTTTTTCTGTCATTAGTGCATTGTTAAAAATTATGATTTATTTTTTAATATAAGTGTATTTAAATTAGAGGTTAATTACTTTACAATATTGTATTGGTTTTGCCATACATCAACATGAATCCGCCACAGGTATACATGTGTTCCCCATCCTGAACCCCCCTCCCTCCTCCCTCCCTGTACCATCCCTCTGGGTCGTCTCAGTGCACCAGCCCCGAGCATTCAGTATCATGCATCAAACCTGGACTGGCGATTCATTTCATATATGATATTATACATGTTTCAATGCCATTCTCCCGAATCATTCCACCCTCTCCCTCTCCCACAGAGTCCAAAAGACTGTTCTATACACCTGTGTCTCTTTTGCTGTCTCGCATACAGAGTAATCCTTACCATCTTTCTAAATTCCATATATATGTGTTAGGATACTGTATTACTTAACTGTAAATTATTTCCTATTTTCTTTTTCTAATTATTCCCCCCAAGCCATACCCACACTCTCTTTCTCTGTTACTAGGACCTGAAATATCTATCTTCAAAATATTTCAGAGTAAACAACTCATGTATTATATTCAAAATTCTATCCTATTGCCCAGTATAGTGAATAGCTCATATTAGACTCACTCTCAGTAAGTTGAGTAAATGAATGAAATATTATGTTCTTTCACCAAACACATTGTCACTGCTTATATTCAGGCCTTCAGAGCCACTTCTCTATACATTACCATAAACGTTTGCACGGTTCTCTTCACTCCTACCCACCATAGTCAATGCTCTGTACTCTATCAAGATGGCTCTTCACACACACACACACACACACACACACACACACACATATATATACATTAATATTTATGCACGTTCTCCATTAGGTGAGGTGTTCTCCCTAATTCTCAAATTGTAAGAGCTTATGATAGGATACATTAAACATTTTCTTCACTATTTTTTAACCAATTATGAAGACTTTCATATGATATTTTTAAAGATTTTTTGATATTGACTATTTTTAAAATCTTTACTGAATTTGTTACAATATTATTTCTGTTTCAGTTTAGTTCAGTTCAGTCACTCAGTTGTGTCCGACTCTTTGCGACCCCATGAATCGCAGCACGCCAGGCCTCCCTGTCCATCACCATCTCCTGGAGTTCACTCAAACTCACGTCCATCAGGTCAGTGATGCCATCCAGCTATCTCATCCTCTGTCGTCCCCTTTTCCTCCTCTCCTCAATCCCTCCCAGTATCAGTCTTTTCCAATGAGTCAATGCTTCGCATGAGGTGGCCAAAGTACTGGAGCTTCAGCTTTAGCATCATTCCTTCCAAAGAAATCCCAGGCCTGATCTCCTTTAGAATGTACTGATTGGATCTCCTTGCAGTCCAAGGGACTCTCAAGAGTCTTCTCTAACACCACAGTTCAAAAGCATCAATTCTTTGGTGCTCAGCCTTCTTCACAGCCCAACTTTCGCATCCATACATACATGACTACAGGAAAAACCATAGGCTTGACTAGATGGATCTTTGTTGGGAAAGTAACGTCTCTGCTTTTCAATATGCTGTCGAGGTTGGTCATAAGTTTTCTTCCAAGGAGTAAGCGTCTTTTAATTTCATGGCTGCAGTCACCATGTGCAGTGATTTTGAGCCTAAAAAAATAAATTCTGTCACTGTTTCCACTGTTTCCCCTTCTATTTCCCATGAAGTGATGGGACTAGATGCCATGATCTTCATTTTCTGAATGTTGAGCTTTAAGCCAACTTTTTCACTCTCCACTTTCACTTTCATCAAGAGGCTTTTTAGTTCCTCTTCACTTTCTGCTATAAGGGTGGTGTCATCTGCATATCTGAGGTGATTGATATTTCTCCCGGCACTCTTGATTCCAGCTTGTGCTCCTTCCAGCCCAGTGTTTCTCATGATGTACTCTGCATATGAGTTAAATAAGCAGGGTGACAATATACAGCCTTGGCGTACTCATTTTCCTATTTGGAACCAGTCTGTTGTTCATGTCCAGTTCTAACTGTTGCTTTCTGACCTGCATACAAATTTCTCAAGAGGCAGGTCAGGTGGTCTGGTATTCCCATCTCTTTCAGAATTTTCCACAGTTGATTGTGATCCACACAGTCAAAGGCTTTGGCATAGTCAAGAAAGCAGAAATAGATGTTTTTCAGGAACTTTCTTGCTTTTTGGATGATCCAGCGGATGTTGGCAATTTGATCTCTGGTTCCTCTGCCTTTTCTAAAACCAGCTTGAACATCTGGAAGTTCACGGTTCACGTATTGCTGAGGCCTGGCTTGGAAAATTTTGAGCATTTCTTTACTAGCATGTGAGATGAGTGCAACTGTGTGGTAGTTTGAGCATTCTTTGGCATTGCCTTTCTTTGGGATTGGAATACTTTTGGTTATTTGGCTGTGAGACATGTAGGATCTTAGCTCCCAACCAGGGACCAAACCTGCACGCCCTGGCAAGTCTTAACCACTAGACTGCCAGGAAAGTCTCATGTCTTACATACGCTTTTAAAATGCATTATATAAACCATGTTGTTATTGGCTTAGACAAAGAAATCAGGGAAATATCTGTTAGCATAGTCCTTGGTTTCTAAAAGTTTCAAAAATTTAGAAAAAGTAGATTTTATGAAATAAAGAAGTACTGGGGAAAAAAGGTAACACTTTTATGTTTTCCCAGTTTTAAGTATATATCATGCTGAAGTTTTAATTAGCAAATTATGTTTTTATAATTGATTGCATTATTTTTTTCTAAGCAAGTGGTACTAAACTTAAAGTACTATTATTCCTTAAAGCCCTAAAGATGTCTATGCTGCAGAGTTCAGCTAGGGAAATATCTGTTAGCATAGTCGTTGGTTTCTAAAAGTTTCAAAAATTTAGAAAAAGCAGACTTTATGAAATAAAGAAGTACTCGGGAAAAAAGGTAACATTTTTATGTTTTCCCAGTTTTAAGTATATATCATGCTGAAGTTTTAATTAGCAAATTATGTTTTTATAATTGATTGCATTATTTTTTTCTAAGCAAGTGGTACTAAACTTAAAGTACTATTATTCCTCAAAGCCCTAAAGATGTCTATGCTGCAGAGTTCAGCAATGTAGGATTCTATGAATGGCAAATGTATATTATCATTATTTCATGAGTCAGTATTCAGAATAAGGGCTTCCCTTGTAGCTTAGCTGGTAAAGAATCTGGCTGCAATGTAGGAGACCTGGATTTGATCCTTGGGTTGGGAAGATCCCCTGGAGAAGGGAATGGCTACCCACTCCAGTATTCTGGTCTGGAGAATTCCACAGACAGAGGAGCCTGGCAGGCTACAGTCCATGGGGTTGCAAAGAGTCAGACATGACTGAGACACTTTCACACAAAGACATATTCAGAATAAAGTAAAATTTATCATAGGATGTTAAGGCTTGGAGGCTCTAAATATGTATGTATGAACAAAGAGTCTTAGTCAAAGTGATGTTTCCTCATGTCAATGCCAACATGTGGAGTCAGTGATTTTTTTTTTAAGTTATCCAAAGCTGTCTTATTATGATGCCAAGAAAGTCCCCTGTTTCAGACCCACACCTAATATTCTGAGATATGTGGCCAGAGTACAAATCAAGATACATACTCCAAATATTTAATGTGTAAATCCAGGTATACTTATGACTCAGCTGGCATTCCTACCAAGGGCTCAGAGCCCATTCAGCATGAATTTCATTCCAATCCAAAGGATCTGTTTTTCCCCAAGGCTAGAGATTTCATGGAGCAGGGTAGGGTAGGGCATTGTATAAAGTGATACTGAGCCCAGGATTGCTGGACAGTGACTGTACCTAACCCCAGTCCAGATGTTAGTGAAGTGGGCCAAGCTTCCCAACTAGCCAGGTTGAACTAGGTCCCTTCCACCTGCCCCACTTCCCCAATTCAGAATTTCCAAGGCAGTTTTAAGGGTTCTCTAAACTACCTCAACCAAAAAGAAGTAGCACAAACCTAGAAAACACTTTGGGCATCTTTGGACAGTGATCTTTTAACAAAATCACCACCTGATTTCATGTTTCCCAGGGCATAAGCTTGAATACTCTCCTTTCCCTTCACTTGCAAGTGAACACTTACAAATGCACAATCCCTTATCCACTTGCCTATGGACAACAGTTTGGTTCAAGTGACTTTTTAACACAACTGGAATTTGTTAGCAAACATTAAAAATTTTTCCATTGGGCATAATAGGAAAAAATGACTTATTTCAGTGTTAGTGATTTGCAGAGGATCTGTAAAGAGCTACTGATGCTTGTAGCTAAGAATGGCACTGCTTTGATTTCTAAAATTTGCAATCTTGATATACATTTATTATAATAGTATTCAGAATAAAGTCTTAAAAGATCTCAGGCTTTTGGCATGCCTAGCGAGGGAGGGTTCACGTTGATTTTACACTGTGTATAATCTGCTGAGAAGATGGATAAGGTATATCAAGATTTTCTAAACTTCTTAAGTATATGGCTTCCCTGGTGGCTCAGAGGTTAAAGCGTCTGCCTCCAATGCAGGAGACCTGGGTTCGATCCCTGGGTCGGGAAGATCCCCTGGAGAAGGAAATGGCAATCCACTCCAGTGTTCTTGCCTGGATAATCCCATAGACTGAGAAGTCCATGGGGTCACAAAGAGTCGGACACGACCGAGCGACTTCACCTCACCTAAGTATATGATTATCTGCCAAAGAGATTTGTATTTACAGATTGCCCTATGCTTTATAAGCTAGTGAAGAATTCACGTAAGAACAACTATAATTATAAAATACTCATAAATCAAAGCAATGTCTCTGTCACATTTTAAAATTGTTTGTGGTATTGTAAATATGTTAGAAAAAAAAAGCTCTCTAGCAGTTCAGTCAGTTTTCATTCCAATCCCAAAGAAAGGCAATGCCAAAGAGTGCTCAAACTACCACACAATTGCACTCACCTCACATGCTAGCAAAGTAATGCTCAAAATTCTCCAAGCCAGGATTCAATAGTACGTGAACCATGAATTTCCAGATGTTCAAGCTGGATTTAGAAAAGGCAGAGAAACCAAAGATCAAATTGCCAACATCCATGGGATCATCAAAAAAAGAGAGAGTTCCAGAAAAACATCTACTTCTGCTTCAGTCATTTTCATTCCAATCCCAAAGAAAGGCAATGCCAAAGAGTGCTCAAACTACCACACAATTGCACTCACCTCACACACTAGCAAAGTAATGCTCAAAATTCTCCAAGCCAGGATTCAATAGTACGTGAACCATGAATTTCCAGATGTTCAAGCTGGATTTAGAAAAGGTAGAGAAACCAAAGATCAAATTGCCAACATTCATGGGATCATCAAAAAAGCAAGAGAGTTCCAGAAAAACATCTACTTCTGCTTTATTGACTATGCCAAAGCTTTTGATTGTGTGGATCACAACAAACTGTGCAAAATTCTTGAAGAGAAGGAAATACCAGGCCACTTGACCTGCCTCCTGAGAAATCTGTATGCAGGTCAGGAAGCAACAGTTAGAACTGAACATGGAACAATAGACTGGTTCCAGATTAGGAAAGGAGTATGTTAAGGTTGTATATTGTCACCTTGCTTATTTAACTTATATGCAGAGTACATCATGAGAAACGCTGGGCTGGATGAAACACAAGTTGTAATCAATACTGCTGGGAGAAAAATCAATAACCTCAGATATGCAAATGACACCACCCTTATGGCAGAAAGCAAACAAGAACTAAAGAGCCTCTTGATGAAAGTGAAAGAGGAGAGTAAAAGAGTTGACTTAAAACTCAACATTCAGCAAACAAAGATCATGGCATCCAGTCCCATCACTTCTTGGGAAATAGAAGGGGAAACAGTGACAGACTTTATTTTTGGGGGCTCCAAAATCAGTGCAGATAGTGACTGCAGCCATGAAATTAAAAGATGCTTACTGCTTGGAAGAAAAGTTATGACCAACCTAGATAGCATATTAAAAAGCAGAGACATTACTTTGCCAACAAAAGTCCATCTATTCAAGGCTCTGGTTTTTCCAGTAGTCATGTATGGATTTAGAGTTGGATTAGAGAGAAAGCTGAGTGCTAAACTCAACATTCAGCAAACAAAGATCATGGCATCCAGTCCCATCACTTCATGGGAAATAGAAGGGGAAACAGTGACAGACTTTATTTTTGGGGGCTCCAAAATCAGTGCAGATAGTGACTGCAGCCATGAAATTAAAAGATGCTTACTGCTTGGAAGAAAAGTTATGACCAACCTAGATAGCATATTAAAAAGCAGAGACATTACTTTGCCAACAAAAGTCCATCTATTCAAGGCTCTGGTTTTTCCAGTAGTCATGTATGGATTTAGAGTTGGATTAGAGAGAAAGCTGAGTGCTGAAGAATTCACACTTTTGAACTGTGGTATTGGAGAAGACTCTTGAGTGTCCCTTGGACTGCAGAGATCCAACCAGTCCATTCTAATGAAATCAGTCCTGAATATTCATTGGAAGGACTGATGCTGAAGCTGAAACTCCAATACTTTGGCCACCTGATGCGAAGAACTGACCATTGGAAAAGACCCTGATGCTGGGAAAGATTTAAGGACAGAGCAGAAGGGGATGACAGAGGATGAGATGGTTGGATGGCATCACCGACTCAATGGACATGAGTTTGAGTAAACTCCGGGAGTTGGTGATGGACAGGGAGGCGTGGCATGCTGTGATCCATGGGGTCACAGAGTTGCACACAACTGAGCTACTAAACTAGAGTGAACACTGCAGCTCAGTATACAAAATGCAGTGCACACATGAACATGTGACTAATATTAGGTTTCCAGTAATTTAATGCCTGTAATTTCCATAAAATGTTTTATATTTAGACTAATTATTTTAAAGGTAAAAATAAAGACACATCGTTCCTTCAAACTGTAGAAGTTGGACTTCGAATAACCATTTTTAGCCTTGGTTCCAGTTATGATAAATGCCATTAAGTTGTCTGTCCTTGAAATTTAGACTCAATTTTATTCACTGTTTAAATCTGATTTTACAAATCAAACTCAAGTAAGGAAACAAATGGAAATGCATCTGCTTTCAGCAGCATCTTCTGTCAGTATATGATAAACAGTATCATTTGCAGGACATGCATTATACCATTTATATACAGAGGAAGAAAAATGCTGATTAAGCTGCCATTTGGTCCAGGCCTTCCAATACATAGTGTTAGGCAATTTAATCTTTGTAGTTTTAAAACCACACACATCTCTAATCATAACATGCTAGAAGCAATAAAGCTACCAGAATGAGTGGGGCTGTTTGCTTCTGACACATTATAACATCTTTGAGCCAGCAGTATTCCAAAAACATGTGTTATTATCATCTTTGGATTGACAGCTCAGCACCCAAGGGTCTCTTCCTTTCCCCAAGGTTTGTTTTTAAAACCCACAAAGGGCTCCCTTAAAATAAGGGTAAAATTTTATTTCCCTTTCAATGACTCATTCACTCGTTTAAATGGAAAAAAAAAAATCATCTGTTTTTCAGTCAAATATCCTCTATGTTTGGAGCCAGGTTAAACAGTAACAAGAAAACTGCTAATATTTTGAAGTTTTGTTACCAGATTTGGTGAAAGAGTTGTGCATGCATCAAAATTGTTCATGTTTGTTTTTTAACATATTAGAGATGGTGATATGCCCAGAGTAATACCATGGGGTTTACAGCATAAAGATAAAAATACAAAGAAGAAACCTCACTACTTTATGATTTCAGATAATAAAATAAATGCCTGAGTTGACATTGATCTTTTCACTAATTATGAAGAAAATATCCCCTATGTATTTATGACAGTAGGAAAAAAATTTTAAAAACCCGCAGATTGTTGGATCCAAATCATCTGTTGTTTGAAAAACTGTCTTTAAGTACTCTCTAGTATTCTGAAGTAATTTTTATCTTATCATGTGTTTACTTATAAATCATTCATCTGTTCCTTAAAGCAATTTCCAACACATAGTCCTGACACTCAATTTTACTTACCTAATATAGTTAAAAAAGTAAAATACACATTTTTAAAATGGCTTGCAATTTAGACTGGCTTTAAGTTAGTCCAAAATACTCCGTTTTGGGGTTTTTTTTCTTTTCATTTTAGAAACTCTGGTTGGCAGCTATATTCTTTCTTTATTATGCCCCATTTACTTTAATTACCTTGAAAAAAATCTAAGATGGGAAAGGAGAATACTCATGCCTTAAATTATCCCTTATTAAAATTCAGAAAGAAGACAATGTGGACGATCAGTTCTCATAAATAAAGATTGTAAAATAGGGAGTTGAAAAAATTAGGCTCTATCTGAATATGAATAACATATTTTATATCAGCAAAATCTCGAATTATCTAAGAAATTTTATTTTTGTTAGTTATAGTACTTTAGACTTTCCATGCTGAGTTATGGTAAATGTTGGGGTTGGGGGGTCGGGGTGGGGGTGGTGCATGTCTGCACACGTGCACAGACGGAGCAGGGAGAGAAAGACTGCATTCTAATCTAGATTGCCTTTAAATTCATTACTAGTGTAATATTCTGACCATAACTTTTTGTCTTGATCTGAAACAAACAATGGCTCAAAATAAGCTTAGACTACTCCTAGACATTCTGTTTTCTCTTATTAAAATCTACAGCTATTATATTACGGTATGTGCATTTATCACACACTGCCTTGTAGACTGTGTGTGCGCATCTGTATATGTTTATTTAATTTATCTGTATATCTAATGTTTTGCTTACTCATGCATCTTTCAGGTACAACACAAGTTTAAATGTCACTTCCTCTTTAAAATCTACCCACATGACTCCCAAAGTGGGTCAAGGCTATTAATTATATATGCTTACAATGCTACACTTGTCTTTTAACACCTTTTTTAAAACTGTGCTTGAATAAGTATTTGTGTGTTGACATGTACAGTTTTCGACTCTTGACTCCATGAGGGAGTGACCTTCTCTACCATTCCATGCCCGTCTCACCAGGACCTAGTGCAGTGCTCAGTCACAGAATGGGAGTAGCTCCGTGATGAATCAATAGAAGTATGAATAAGCACACAAATGAGTAATATTGTAAGATTCTCAAGAATCTCAGAATCATAGTTTCGTATCTGGGTGCATATTCCTTGGAATTACTAACAGAATAGAGTTCCAAAATCTGTGCTAGGAAGTGAATAAGGTATCTGCCCCAGTATACCTATGATATAGAGAAGAGAGAGAGGTTAATCAAATAACTACATAAATGAATATTAAACATGGTGATTATTATGTGATAGTAAAGAAAAGATACATGATATATGGTGGATGGCACAATGAAAGGTGTATTAGGCTGATTTCCCTAAGTCAGGAGGGGATTACATCAGGCTTTCTTGACCGAGCTGAGGTCAGGAGGAGGCTTTGGGTAAGACTGATTTAATATAATCAAATTTCAGTTAACAAAGCTAGAACCTAGGAATGTTTATAAATTGTCCATATATGTAGCTAATCTGTGGAAGGGCCAAGGCTAGATCTCAGGGAGAAGTATAAGCAACCTCTATTGAGGCATTATCAAGCATTGGGAACAGTTTTGAAAAAAAAATTTTTTTTCATATCTTTAATTTAAAGTGTCTTCCCCTCTTCTCTCTCTCTCTCTGGAAGGAGTTTCAGTCTTTTATTCTACTCCTTGGCTCCCCATACAGGGATGGAGAATTAATCATCTGAATGATTAATACCTAATGATCGATTTAGTCTATAGTCACTACTAATTATGATCAACATTCTCTGAAAAGCAAGTTCATACTAATTCATGGATGACATCTTTTATACTTTCTCTGGGTATCTAGCGATCTCAGTAAATTAAACTGTGGCCAGTTCTGGAGTTGGAACTGCTTCATTCCATCTATCCCTACTATACCCAGCATGGGTGCTTGCTTAGTAGGTGCTCAACTGCCTTCAGGAGCCACACCAACACTCTTCACCTCTACCTGATTGTCACTGTTACTCTTTTTGTGGGATATGACCAGAAAGAGATCAATAATATCCAAATAGTCAGATTCTCTTTTGCTGTACACAGAAAAGAAACCCCCATTTTGGCCCATATGCTTATTCATGTGATTCAGCCAGGTAGGGAAAAGGCAATGGCAACCCACTCCAGTACTCTTGCCTGGAAAATCCCATGGATGGAGGAGCCTGGTGGGCTGCAGTCCTTGGGGTCGCTAAGAGTCGGACACAACTGAGTGACTTCACTTTCACTGTCATGCATTGGAAAAGGAAATGGCAACCCACTCCAATGTTCTTGCCTGGAGAATCCCAGGGATGGGGGAGCCTGGTGGGCTGCTGTCTATGGGGTCGCACAGAGTCGGACACGACTGAAGTGACTTAGCTGCAGCAGCAGAAGCAGCCAGGCAGATCCATAGCATTGGAATTTGCTTGATTTCAACCCTCCTAAATTGGTATTTAATTTCCCATATGCCTACTGCTAATGTGTGTATTCTTCTTGGGGACTACTTAGGAAGTGGTAGATATAAGATTCAGTCACCTCTGATTACTTATTTATAAAATCTTCCAATCCAGGGTGGTCAGCAAATTCCTGCCTATAAGCCACATTCCACTGGCTCCCTGTTTTATGGAGAAAGGTTTTTTGGAACATAGCCCACCTATTCATTTGTCTATCATTTCTGGCTGCTCTTATGGTACAATGGCAATGCTGAGTAGTTGTCAGAGACTGGATGGCCTGCAAAACTGAAAATATTTACTGCTGCTGCTGCTAAGTCGCTTCAGTCGTGTCTGACTCTGTGTGACCCCATAGATGGCAGCCCACCAGGCTTCCCCATCCCTGGGACTCTCCAGGCAAGAACACTGGAGTGGGTTGCCATTTCCTGCTCCAATGCATGAAAGTGAAAAGTGAAAGTGAAGTCGCTTTGTTGCGTCCGACTCTTCGTGACCTCATGGACAGCAGCCAACCAGGCTCTTCTGTACATGGTATTTTCCAGGTAAGAATACTGGAGTGGGGTGCCATCGCCTAACTGATCCTTTATAGAAAAAATTTAAGACCTTAATCTAAGCTAACCTTTACTTCTAATAATAAGTACTGTCTACTGAATATTTCTTATTATTAAAAAAACAAAAAACCTTGACTGAATCATCTGATAGAAATACTGAAGATTTATAGCAACCTAATTTTGTCAAGAAGAAATTGTGTGCTTCCAAATAAAAATAAACATTCTTACCAATAGCTGATATATCTTGGCTAGACTACAGGGTTTAGATATATTAATACTTGAATTTCCCTCTGCAGTAAGTGGGGGGTAAAAAGATGTGTGGTATACAAAAGAACACTTAGATACCTTGTATTCCCCTATTTTTGTACATCAGCCCTTTTGTGATTTATTTCTTTGTTTGAATTTCTCCTTCATATGTATTTCAACTAGATTTCTTCCACACTACCAAAGTAGACTCTGGAACTCACCTTACCCTGGGGAGTTTCTGCCTGAGGAGCCTTGATAAATAGCAACTTTCTGGACTGATGATAAGGAAAGTGCTGTGTAGCAGGGATATAGGAGGATCAAGGTTGACCTTGGCTAGTTGGCTCTGACAACAGCAGTCATCTAGTTATGAGCTGGCAGACTAACATAACTATGACATGTCAAAACAAAACAAAACAAACAAAAAAAAATACATCAGAAATATACTTTTTAAATTCTTTATGAACCAAATATTTTTCATGCTGACACTTTCAAATTAATGGAACTATCATGCAGTATGATATATTTATGAAATGCTTCAGGATATTCTTATAGAGAAGCTGCTTCAAATTTTTTGTGAAAACAATCTGATTTAAAACAATCTGATTTAAGTATAGCCTCTCTCTCTCTCTCTCTTGGTGTGAACAAGAGAAGAAAAATGTTATAATTGGATGCTTCTGTTAAGCACATAACAGTACTATAGAATTGTCCTGTTATTATGACTATTTGCCAATAGAAATTTCTAATGCAAGTCATTAACCTCCAATGGTCTCATGTATTTCTCCTCTCAGTTCAGTTCAGTTCAGTTCAGTTCAGTTCAGTCACTCAGTCGTGTCTGACTCTTTGCGACCCCATGAATCTCAGCACGCCAGACCTCCCTGTCCATCACCATCTCCCAGTGTTCACTCAGACTCACAGCCATCGAGTCCGTGATGTCATCCAGCCATCTCATCCTCGGTAGTCCCCTTCTTCTCCTGCCTCCAATCCCTCCCAGCATCAGAGTCTTTTCCAATAAGTCAACTCTTCGTATGAGGTGGCCAAAGTACTGGAGTTTCAGCTTTAGCATTATTCCTTCCAAAGAAATCCCAGGCCTGATTTCCTTGAGAATGGACTGGTTGGATCTCCTTGCAGTCCAAGGGACTCTCAAGAGTCTTCTCCAACACCACAGTTCAAAAGCATCAATTCTTTGGCACTCAGCCTTCTTCACAGTCCAACTCTCACATCCATACATGACCACAGGAAAAACCATAGCCTTGACTAGACGGACCTTAGTCGGCAAAGTAATGTCTCTGCTTTTGAATATGCTATCTAGGTTGGTCATAACATTTCTTCCAAGGAGTAAGCATCTTTTAATTTCATGGCTGCAATCACCACCTGCAGTGATTTCAGAGCCCCCAAAAATAAAGTCTGACACTGTTTCTACTGTTTCCCCATCTATTTCCCATGAAGTGATGGGACTGGATGCCATGATCCAACATTGATCGAATAATATACAACATTTAAATTACTGACAGTTGATCTAAACAGATTATACTTCTATCTTCTTGTATGTCAAGTATCCTCAGAACATTCATGCAAATAATATAAGACTTCATACAACTGTATTTATTTAAGAGGTGGAGAAACCAAGAAGTTTCAAATAAGGGCAAAAATATACTTTTAGCTCATTTGATTATTAAGGATACAATATTACAATAAAAATGCAACATAGACTATCAGCACTTCAAGTACTCTTCTGGGAGAATATAAAATTTATGGAAATTTTGTGCCATTTCTTTTGATTTTATTTTTACTTCTAACTAGTAGTTATATATAGTTTAAAGACTCAAATAATACTTTATGACTTATAACAAAAATTAACAATTAACCCCACTTCAATTTACCTGAAGAGGTGACCACTTTCATCTTTTAAAATTGATTATATATATGTATATAAAATATATTCTATGTAAATTTATTTTATATATATATGTATATGAATGTATGCAAATAATGGGGCTTCCCTGACAGCTCAGCTGGTAAAAAAATTTACCTGCAATGCAGGAGACCCCAGTTTGATTCCTGGGTCAGGAAGATCCCTGGAGAAGGGATAGGCTACCCACACCAGTATTCTTGGGCTTCCCTGGTGGCTCATCTGGTAAAGAATCCACCTGCAAAGCGGGAGACCTGGGTTCAATCCTTAGGTTGGGAAGATCACCTGGAAGAAAGAATAACTACCCACTCCAGAGATGGGAATACCAGACCACCTAACTTGCCTCTTGAGAAATCTGTATGCAGGTCAGGAAGCAACAGTTAGAACTGGACATGAAACAACAGACTGGTTCCAAATAGGAAAAGGAGTACATCAAGGCTGTATATTGTCACCCTGCTTATTTAACTTCTATGCAGAGTACATCATGAGAAACACTGGACTGGAAGAAGCCCAAGCTGGAATCAAGATTGCCAGGAAAAATATCAATAAACTCAGATATGCAGATGACACCACCCTTATGGCAGAAAGTGAAGAGGAGCTAAAAAGCCTCTTGTTGGAAGTGAAAGAGGAGAGTGAAAAAGTTGGCTTAAAGCTCAACATTCAGAAAACGAAGATCATGGCATCTGGTCCCATCACTTCATGGGAAATAGATGGGGAAACAGTGGAAACAGTGTCAGACTTAACTTTCTTGGGCTCCAAAATCACTGCAGATGGTGACTGCAGCCATGAAATTAAAAGACGCTTACTCCTTGGAAGAAAAGTTATGACCAACCTAGATAGCATATTCAAAAGCAGAGACATTACTTTGCCGACTAAGGTCCGTCTAGTCAAGGCTATGGTTTTTCCTGTGGTCATGTATGGATGTGAGAGTTGGACTGTGAAGAAGGCTGAGCGCAGAAGAATTGATGCTTTTGAACTGTGGTGTTGGAGAAGACTCTTGAGAGTCCCTTGGACTGCAAGGAGATCCAACCAGTCCATTCTGAAGGAGATCAACCCTGGGATTTCTTTGGAAGGAATGATGCTAAAACTGAAGCTCCAGTACTTTGGCCACCTTATGGGAAGAGTTGACTCATTGGAAAAGACCCTGATGCTGGGAGGGATTGGGGGCAGGAGGAGAAGGGGACGACCGAGTATGAGATGGCTGGATGACATCACGGACTCAATGGACGTGAGTCTGAGTGAACTCCGGGAGTTGGTGATGGACAGGGAAGCCTGGCATGCTGCGATTCATGGGGTCGCAAAGAGTCAGACACAACTGAGCGACTGAACTGAACTGAACCAGTATTCTAGTCAAAGAATGCCATGGACTATATAGCCCATGGGGTGGCAAAGAGTTGGACATGAATGAGCAACTTTCACTTTCACTTGCTTTTCATGTAAATAATATTACTATTTAAAAATATTTGATTTCTAGGCATTCTTTGTTGGCATCCCTTCATGGAGAATGAGTATCTAGATGTCATTTGCACACTACCACCTTTCCCTCATAACCCCTCCCCACACACCAATACACATTTCCTAAACCTTTCTCCTTCTGATATAGTTATATTGCCATTGTCATTTGGGTTACATAAATGTTCCCTATATGTGATTTGTAAATATGTAAATGGTATATATAATTGAGTACTGGCTCACTACAGGTGTATGATATGACTGCAACTTAATATTATTCTCTCTCTTAATCTCTCTCTGACCCTCCTGTAATTTCATTCTTTATTTGTTTCTGCATATAATAATTATTATAAGTAATTCAAGTCTATGCCCCTACCGCCAATGCCAAAGAAGCTGAAGTTGATCAGTTCTATGAAGACCTAGAGACTGCCCTTGACCTTGGACGTGGGGTAGCTCCTCTCAGCTGTACCTGCACCATTGCAGCCTGGCACTCTGGGCCGCTGCTCCTGACCTCTGACATGGGGTAGCTCCTCTTGGCCGCTGCCTCTCAGGCATGGGGTCCTCCTGGCTTCTGCCCCTGACCTTGGATGTGGTGTAGCTCCTCTCCGTCGCGCTTGTGCGCCATCACAGAGGGCCTAGAGGAGCTACTCCACGATCAAGGTCAAGAGGGGTGGCGGTGAGGAGATACCCCTCGTCCAAGGTAAGGAACAGTAGCTGCGCTTTGCTGAAGCAGCCCTGAAGAGATAACCCCACGTCTAAGAGAAACAAGCCCAAGTAAGACCATAGGTGTTGCAAGAGAGCATCAGAGGGCAGACACACTGAAACCATACCACAGAAAACTAGTCAGTCTAATCACATTAGGACCACAGCTTTATCTAACTCAATTAAACTAAGCTATGCCCTATGGAGCCACCCAAGATGGGCAGGTCATGGTGGAGAAGTCTGACAGAATGTGGTCCACTGGAGACGGGAACAGCAAACCACTTCAGTATTCTTGCCTTGAGAACCCCATGGACAGTATGAAAAAGCAAAATGATAGGACACTGAGAAAGGAACTCCCCAGGTCATTAGATGCCCCATATGCTACTGGAGATCAGTGGAGAAATAACTCCAGAAAGAATGAAGGGATGGAGCCAAACCAAAAACAATACCCAGTTGTGGATGTGACTGGTGATAGAAGCAAGGTCTGATGCTATAAAGAGCAATATTGCATAAGAACCTGGAATGTCAGGTCCATGAAATAAGGCAAATTGGAAGGGGGTCAAACAGGAGATGGCAAGAGAGAACATCGGCATTCTAGGAATCAGCGAACTAAAACAGACGGGAATGGGTGAATTTAGCTCAAATGACCATTATAGCTACTACTGTGGGCAGGACTCTCTTAGAAGAAATGGAGTAGCCATCATGGTCAACAAAAGAGTCTGAAATGCAATACTTGGATGCAGTCTCAAAAACAACAGAATGATTTCTGTTTGTTTCCAAGGCAAACCATTCAATATCTCAGTAATCCAAGTCTAAGCCCCAACCAGTAATGCTGAAGAAGCTGAAGTTGAACGGTTCTATGAAGACCTACAAGACCTTTTAGAACTAACACTCAAAAAAGATGCCCTTTTCATTATAGGAGACTGGAATGCAAAAGTAGGAAGTCAAGAAATGTCAGGAGTAACAGACAAATTTGGCCTTGGAATATGGAATGAAGAAAGGCAAAGACTAATAGAGTTTTGCCAAGAGAATGCACTGGTCATAGCAAACATCCACTTCCAACAACACAAGAGAAGACTCTACACATGGACATCACCAGATGGTCAACAGTTAAGTCAGAATGATTATATTCTTTGCAGCCAAAGATGAAACACGCTATACAGTCAGCAAAAACAAGAACAGGAGCTGACTGTGGTTCAAATTATGTGCTCCTTATTGCCGAATTCAGACTTAAATTGAAGAAAGTCGGGAAAACCAATAGACCATTCAGGTATGACCTAAATCAAATCCCTTATGAGTATACATTGAAAGTGAGAAATAGTTTTAAGGGCCTAGATCTGATAGATAGAGTGTCTGATGAACTATGGAATGAGGTTCGTAACACTGTACAGGAGATAGGGATCAAGACCATCCCCAAGGAAAAGAAATGCAAAAAAGCAAAATGACTGTCTGGGGAGGCATTACAAATAGCTGTGAAAAGAAGAGAGGCAAAAAGCAAAGGAAAAAGGAAAGATATAAACATCTAAATGCAGAGTTCCAAAGAATAGCAAGGAGAGATAAGAAAGCCTTCCTCAGCGATCAATGCAAAGAAATAGAGGAAAAGAACAGAATGGGAAAGACTAGAGATCTCTTCAAGAAAATTAGAGATACTAAGAGAACATTTCATGCAAAGAGGGGCACTATAAGGATAGAAATGGTACGGACGTAACAAAAGCAGAAGATATTAAGAAGAAGTGGCAAGAATATACAGAAGAACTGTACAAAAAAGAAATTCACAACCAAGATAATCATGATGGTATGATCACTCACCTAGAGCCAGACATCCTGGAATGAGAAGTCAAATGGGCCTTAGAAAGCATCACTATGAACAAAGCTAGTGGAGGTGATGGAATTCCAGTTAGCTGTTTCAAATCCTGAAAGATGATGCTGTGAAAGTGCTGCACTCAATATGCCAGCAAATTTGCAAAACTCAGCAGTGGTCACAAGACTGGAAAAGGTCAGTTTTCATTCCAATCCCAAAGAAAGGCAATGCCAAAGAATGCTCAAACTACTGCACAATGGCACTCATCTCATATGCTAGTAAAGTAATGCTCAAAATTCTCCAAGCCAGGCTTCAGCAGTATGTCAACCATGAACTTCCAGATGTTCAAGCTGGTTTTAGAAAAGGCAGAGGAACCAGAGATCAAATTGCCAACATCTGCTGGATCATCAAAAAGCAAGAGAGTTCCAGAAAAACATCTATTTCTGCTTTCTTGACTATGCCAAAGCCTTTGACTGTGTGGATCACAAGAAACTGTGGAAAATTCTGAAAGAGATGGAAATCCCAGACCACCTGACCATCCTCTGGCAAAACCTATATGCAGGTCTGAAGCAACAGTTAGAACTGGACATGGAACAACAGACTGGTTCCAAATAGGAAAATGAGTACGCCAAGGCTGTATATTGTCACCCTGCTTATTTAACTTATATGCAGAGTATATCAAGAGAAACTCCGGGCTGGAAGAAGCACAAGCTGGAATCAAGATTGCCAGGAGAAATATCAATAACCTCAGATATGCAGATGACACCACCCTTATGGCAGAAAGTGAAAGGAACTAAAAAGCCTCTTGATGAAAGTGAAAATGGAGAGTGAAAAAGTTGGCTTAAAGCTCAACATTCAGAAAACAAGATCATGGCATCTGGTCCCATCACTTCATGGCAGATAGATGGGGAAACAGTGAAAATAATGTCAGACTTTATTTTGGGGGAGCTCCAAAATCACTGCAGATGGTAATTGCAGCCATGAAATTAAAAGACACTTGCTCCTTGGAAGAAAACTTATGACCAACCTAGATAGCATATTGAAAAGCAGAGACATTACTTTGCCAACAAAGGTCCATCTAGTCAAGGCTATGGTTTTTCCAGTGGTCATGTATGGATATGACAGTTGGACTGTGAAGAAAGCTGAGTGCCAAAGAATTGATGCTTATGAACTGTGGTGTTGGAGAAGACTCTTGAGAGTCCCTTGGACTGCAAGGAGATCCAACCAGTTCATTCTAAAGAAAGTCAGTTCTGGATGTTCTTTGGACGGAATGATGCTAAAGCTGAAACTCCAGTACTTTGGCCACCTCATGTGAAGAGTTGACTCATTGGAAAAGACCCTGATGCTGGGAGGGATTGGGGGCAGGAGGAGAAGGGGATGACAGNTCTAAAGAAAGTCAGTTCTGGATGTTCTTTGGACGGAATGATGCTAAAGCTGAAACTCCAGTACTTTGGCCACCTCATGTGAAGAGTTGACTCATTGGAAAAGACCCTGATGCTGGGAGGGATTGGGGGCAGGAGGAGAAGGGGATGACAGAGAATGAGATGGCTGGATGGCATCACCGACTGGATGGACATGAGTTTGAGTGAACTCCAGGAGTTAGTGATGGACAGGGAGGCCTGGCGTGCTGTGATTCATGGGCTCACAAAGAGTCAGACATGACTGAGCAACTGAACTGAACTGAACTGATGAAAACCTAGAAGACTTCCTAGAACTAACACTAGAAAAATATTCAACATTGGGTATTGGAATGCAATAGTAGGAAGTCAAGAGATAACCAGAGTAACAGGAAAGTTTGGCCTTGGAGAACAAAATGAAGTGGGACAAAGTTTAACTGAATTCTGCCAAAAGCATGCACTGGTCATATTAAATACCGTTTTTCAACAACACAAGATACGACTTTACACATTGACATCACCAAATGGCCAATATTGAAATCAAATTAATTACATTCTTTGTAGCCAAAGATGGAGAAGCTGCATACAGCCAGCAAAACAAGACCCGGACCTGACTGTGGTACATATCATCATTTGTGGTACATATCATCAGCTTCTAATAACAAAATTCAAACTTAAACTTAAGACAGTGGGAAAAACCACTAATCCGGTTAGGTACAACTTAAATCAAAGCCCCTATGAATATACATTGGAAGTATTGAATAGATTCAGGGATTAGGTCTAGTTCACAGTATGCCTGAAGAACTATAGGCAGAGGTCTGTAATATTGTATATCTGTAATATTGTACAAAAGGCAGCAAACAAAACCATCACAAAGAGAAAGTGATTATCTGAGGAGGACTTACAAATAGCTGAAGAAAGAAAAGATGCAAAAAAGAAAAGCGAAAGGGAAAGGTAAATCCAACCAAATGCAGTGTTCCAAAGAAAAACATGGAGAGATAAGAAGGCCTTCTTCATGAACAGTGCGTAAAACTAGAAGAAAACAACAGAACGGGGAAGACTAGATATCTCTTCAGGAAAACTAGAGATATCAAGGGAACATTTCGCCCAAAGATGAGCATAATAAAGGACAAAAACACTAGACACCTAGTAGATGCTTAAGAGATCAAGAAGAAATGGAAAGAATACATGGAAGAATGGCACACACATAAAAATCTTAATGAACTGGATTACTACAATGGTGTGGTCAGTCACACAGAGCCTGACATTCTGTAGTGTGAAGTCAAGTGGGCCTTGGGAAGCACTGCTCTTAATAAAGCTAGTGGATGTAATTGAATTCCAGTAGAACTATTCAAACTCCCAAAGGATCATGCCATCAAGGTGTTTCATTCAATTTGTCAGCATATCTGGAAGGCCCAGCAGTGGCCACAGGACTGGAAAAGGTTGATCTTCATCCCAACTGCCAAAAAGAGTAGTACTACAGAATGTGCTAACCACTGGACAATTGCACCCATCTTCCATGCTAGTAAAGTCATGCTTTAAATCTTGCATGCTAGGCTTCAGCATTATCTGAACCAAGAACTTCCAGATTTCTAAGCTGGGTTTAGAAAAGGAAGAGAAACCAGGGATCAAATAGCCAACATTTGCTGGATTATAGAGAAAGCAAGGGAATTCCAGAAAAACATCTACCTCTGTTTAATCGACTATGCTAATGCTTTTGACTATGTGGATCATACCAAACTGTGGAAAACTCTTACAGAAATGGGAATATGAGACCATCTTACCTGTCTCCTGAGATACCTGTATGCGGGTCAAGAAGCAACAGTTAGAACTCTGTATAGAACAACTGACTGGTTCAAGATTGAGGAAGGAGTATGACAGGGCTGTCTGCTGTCACCCTGTTTACTTAACCTATAGGCTGAGCACATCATGAGAAATGCTGGGCTGGATGAGTTACTACCTGGAATCAATATAGGCAGGAGAAACATCAACAATCTCAGATATGCATATGATATCACTCTAATGGCAGAAGGTGAAAGGAACTAAAGAGCCTCTTGATGAAAGTGAAAGAGGAGAGTAAAAATGTTGGCTTAAAACTCACCATTCAGAAAACAAAGATCATGGCATCTGGCCCCATCAATTCATGGCAAATAGATGAGGAAACAATGAAAACAGTGACAGACTTTATTTTGGGGGGCTCCAAAATCACTGCAGGTGGTGACTGCAGCCATAAAATTAAAAGATGCTTGCTGCTTGGAAGAAAAGTTATGACCAACCTAGGCAGCATATTAAAAAGCAGAGACATTACTTTGTAAACAAAGGTCCATCTAGTCAAGGCTTTGGTTTTTCCAGCAGTCATGTATGGATGTGAGAGTTTGACTATAAAGAAAGCTGAGTGCTGAAGAATTGATACTTTTGAACTGTGTTTTTGGAGAAGACTCTTGAGAGTCCCTTGGACTGCAAGGAGATTCAACCAATCCATCTTAAAAGAAATCAGTCCTGAATGTTCATTGGAAGGACTGATGTTGAAGCTGAAACTCCAATACTTTGGCCACCTGATGGGTAGAACTGACACATTTGAAAAGACACTCATGCTGGGAAATGTTGAAGGCAGGAGAAGAAGGGGATGACAGAGGATGAGATGGTTGGATGACATCACACTCAATGGACATGAGTCTGAGTAAGCTCCAGGTGTTGGTGATGGAAAGGGAGGCCTGGCATGCTGCAGACCATGGGGTCACAAAGAGTCAGACATGACTGAGCAAGTGAACTGAACTGAATTGAAGAAGGAGAGTAAAAGAGACAGCTTAAAAGTAAATATTAAAAAACTAACATCATGGTATTCTGCTCCATTACTTCATATCAAATAGAAGGGGAAAAGGTGGAAGTAGTGACAGATTTCCTCTACTTGGGTTCTAAAATCACTGCTGGAGGTGATTAGATTGCAGCTATGAAATCAGGTGATTGCTTCTTGACAGGAAAGCTATGACGAACCTAGACAGTGTGGGGAAAAGCAGAGACATAAGTCTGCCAACAAATGTCCGTACAGTCAAGGCTATGTTTTCCCAGTGGTCACATAGGGTTGTGAGAGCTGGACCGTAAAGAAGGCAGAGTGCCAAAGAATCGATGTTCTTGAACTGTGTTGCTGGAGAAGACTCCTGAGAGTCCTTTGGACAGCAAAGCGATCAAACTAGTCAATCTTAAGGGAAAGCAATCCTGAAAACTCATTTGAAGGACTGATGCTGAAGCTCAAACTCAAGCATTTTGGTCATCTGATGCAAACAGCCAACTCATTGGAAAAGTCCCTGAAGCTGGGAAAGATTGAGAGCAGAAGAAGAGGGCATCAGAGGATGAGATGGCTGTATGGCATCATCAGTGCCATGGACATGAACTTGAGCAAATTTTGAAAGATGGTTAGGGACAGAAAGGCCTGGCATGCTGCAGTCCATGTGTTCGCAGAGAGTCAGGTACAACTGGGTGACTGAACAAGAGCTTAATGATTATTGAAGATTGTAGTGACTGTGACAATTTCTTAAAAAAGGACAGCAATGGAGTTGGCTACGTTGTTGACTCTTTGTTTCATGAAACATTTCTCTGTACCATACAATTCTGCTTGATAGCATTATACCCAGTGTGGAACTACACTGCTGCTGTTTTATCAACTAAGTTTATCAAAACTGATAAATTATAACTAGGGACATCTGAGAAATATTAAATGTGTTCCAAATCAAGGCGAATGTCGGCAAAGCAGTTGATAGAAGTCAGGAAAGGTGAACTATATTATCTGCCAGAAAACAGGAAGAGGCTTTGGCCAATTTAGAAGAGCTAAATCCCTTATCTCAAAAAAAACAAAAAAACAAAAAAACAGAAAAGTGAGGTCACTAAGGGTTCTTCTATTCTCAAAAGGAAACTCTGCATAATGGAATGTAAGTTTTCACTTCCACAAAATTGAGTGTTATATTGTGTTCACAAGTGTAGTAATATCACAGATGTCTACAAGACTGTTGAAATGCACAGAACTGTCTTATGGATTGACTTTCTGAAAATTTCAGAGAACAGGCGGGCAAATTGGCAACATGAATACAACATAAGTTAAATATATACTTAAATGGAGATAAGCAGGGAAAAGATAAGATAAATGAATGAAACATTTTCCTGAAATCTTAACACATTCTTTACCATCCCACACCAAGAAACAGAATAAAGAAAAACAAGGATGTTTAACAGGAACAGGTCATTATAACTCTTCCCAATCACATCTCCACGAATTCAGTACTGCCTCTGTAAACCTTGGATTAAGAGCCAAACACGTTACAGAAGCCAGATTCAACTCTTTACTCCTTTGACAATTACAATATCAATGATACAATTACAATGTCAATGATATATTTGCTTTGGAATTGTAAGCTCTGGATTTTTCACTTATTTGGGAAGATTAGGGAAAGGGGTTTAGGAAAAGAACCCTCTCTGAGATCAGAGTATCATTTAGATTGGAATGAGGGGAGGGGTGGCAAATAAGATGGAGAATATTCTGTTTTCTCTGAAAAAAAAAGGGGGGGAACAGGAAAAAAAAAACCCAAAAAACAGAGTGCCTTCTTGAAATGCCTTGTTCTGAGGTAATCTGAGCAATTGTTGTTTTTAACTTCCCCTCAGTTAAATATGCTTCCCTCATGCTGCCTGCACAGAGCAATGATTTGTTTTGCTGTCTCTGCTGGCAAAGCAGGAGGTGTAAATATGTTTTTGAAATCCTCCAGGGGACTGTTGAGGTCTTCCCTACCCCCACTTGAAGATTAATTTAAACTACAGCCTCTCCCTCTTTGGCGGGTTTCCATGCATGAGGCAGAAAGCAGTCCTCCCAGTCTGGAATTCTCAGTGTAGCAACTCTAGCAAGCCCTTGGTGGGGGGTGGGGGGAGGCAATAATCTTAAAATTCAATGTTTTGCTGCCACTAATAGTACTGAGATTTGAAGTTGTATGTGATAATGCACATATATTGTCTAGATAGTGAACCAGATTTTCCCAACTAGAGCCCTAGTGCTGGCACACGCAGATAGATGTGCCTACCAATTTTCAAAAATAGAGATCACAAGTGTGAAAGAAGGGAATCATATGTACTATGATAGGGAAGGCATCCTGTCCTATTCTGTATCCTTGTGTATTTCAGGCATGGCTTTGAACAGCTATTAGATAAAGCCAGTTAAATAGACATGGTTACCCCTGAAGAAGGGATAGGCTACCCACTACAGTATTCTTGGGCTTCCCTGGTGGCTCAGATGGTAAAGAAACTGCTTGCGATGTGGGAGACCTGGGTTTGATCTCTGGGTTAGGAAGATCCCCTGATGGAGAGCATGGCAACCCACTCCAGTATTCTTGCCTGGAGAATCTCCATGGACAGAGAGAAGCCTGGCAGCCTACAGTCCATGGGGTCACGAAGAGCTGGACTGGACTGAATGACTAAACACAGCACAACGCCACTGCTTCTAGTTTTGTCAGCTACAAAGAGAATTTAAAACTTCAGTCCACCAGGAAAGGTCACCTGGAAACAATGAAGTAAAGATACATTCTCCCTTTCATAAGTGGATAATTCCTAAACACTGTATTTCCTCCATTACAAAATAGGCATAACCTTTCCTTTAAAACATGCTGGAAAAATCCTTCAGTGACTGAAGAAATGTTACAAATATATGGTTGATACCAAGCTAAAAAATATTTTCACACACAGGACTTGATCAGAATTAAGCTCTGTTTTATAATAAATCATAAATCAAGGACATGTTTTAAACAGGAATGAATGGCATTCACAAAAGGAACTTCAAAGCCAATGGAAAGCAGAATAGGAAGTGGTAAGAAAGTGAATGCATAAGATGACAGTGGGTTGGGGAGGCAGTCAAGCCTTAAAAGCAATTTTCCCTACAGCACTGTAATGTATCAGACCTGACACAGAAATTCTGTATCAGGGGATTGGTAGGATCATACTTAGGTTTCAAGAAGATTACTCCGAGGATGTCCCTGCGAGTCCAGTGTTTAAGATTCCAGTTTTCCAATGCAGGGGGTATAGATTCTGTCCCTGGTCAGAGAATTAAGATTCCATATGCCATGCAGTGCGGTTAAAAAAAAAAAAATTACCTAGTAATTAAGCTGCTAGAGGATGGGGACTGGAACGAAAAGGTCAGTTAAAATATGATTTCAAAAGCCTTACGAGAAATGATACCAATAGGAAGCAAAAGATGGAAGTGAATAAAAGGGTAAGGCTTAGAGAAGTAACTTACTCCTTGTGGAAAGCAAGAAAGAGGAAAGGAATTAGAAACAATACCAAGTTTTTATGCTTAAGTGACTCAGAAGATGGGAATGGAAATAAAGGTGGTAAAGACAATGGAAAAAACAAACATGAAGATAAAATTATGAATTTGGTTTTAGAAATACGTTTTTAAAGGTATTAATGGAATGTGGAGCTGGTAATTATAGGCAAGGATTGAGAATCCATAGCAAAATCTGAGTTAAAAAGGGCTGAAACACATCTCTACATGTGGTTAGCTCTAAGATCCTTTCTGCACTCGTCTTCTCATCATTAGTTGGGTTTATTTCTCCTTTCCATTAAACTGCATTACTCATAACCTTGAATCAGTCTTTGCTACTGTAACAGCAGAGACTAAGAGTGTGATATTCCTAGAGTAATTATAGACACTAAGTGACTATATGTCAGTGCATAATAAAATGACTACTACCCAGCAGTAGACAACAGAAGCTAGTTTCTGTCCTGGGGAAATAAGAGAGAGAGAGACGTCTTTCAAATATGACTTTGGGAATTATTTGCTTGCGTGTGATAATGAAAATAACTCCAGTTCAGTCGCTCAGTCATGTTCGATTTTTTGCGACCCCATGAATATCAGCACGCCAGGCCTCCCTGGCCATCACCAACTCCCAGAGTTCACTCAGTTGAATGATATTCCATGGAGGAAAGTGAAGAGTCACAATAGAGGCAAGATATAGACTTGGGAGAAATTATATTTCAGCAGATGGAGAACAAATGTGGAAGTAAATAACAGATTAAAGATTTTGGAGGAGAATCAGCAAAACTCAACATGATGAACACAAACAAAAAAGAATATACAAGAAGAAGTAGCAGCAGTTGTTTCTTCAGTGTTACATGACGTGTGTATACATTCATATATATATATATAAAGAACCACTGAATTTTACTATTAGGAAGTTATACCTATGAGCATTATGAAAGAAAATTCAATTGAAAGGCCAAGAAATATCTGAATTTCAGAGTTTTGTTGTGGATACCAAAAAATAAATTGTATGTTCTATGAGTCTGCTAGGGCTGTTGTAATAACATACCACAGTTTGGGTGGCTAAAAACAACAGATTTCTTATAGTTATGGAGGCTATAAGTCCAAGCTCAAAATGTTGACTGGTTTATTTTCTCCCGACTTTTCTCTCCTTAATTTTAAGAAGCCTGCCTTCTTTCTGAGACATCTTTATGTCTTTTGTGTGAACTTTTACCACCACTTCGGTGTGCTTTCTGTTCTCATAAGGACACTAGTTTTCCTGGATTGGGGAACCACTCTTATGATATCTTATTGTTTAGTCCCTCAGTCAGGTCCAACTCCCTGAGACCTCATGGGTGTAGCCCGCCACGCTCCTCTGTCCATGGAATTTTCCAGGGAGGAATATTGGAGCGGGTTGCCATTTCCTACTCTGGGGATCTTCCCAACCCTGGAATCAAACCCAGGGCTCCTGCAGGCCAATTCTTTACCATGCCTGCCAATGCAGGAGCCACAGGAGACACAGTTTCAGTCCCTACGTCAGGAAGATCCCCTGAAGGAAGAATGCAACCCACTCCAGTATTGCCTGGAGAATCCCATGGCAGAGGAGCCTGAGGGGCTATAGTTCATGGAGTCGCAAAGAGTAGGACACGATTGAAGTGACTTAGCATGTATGCACACATACTAATACAGAGAAAGACAGTCCATGGGGTTACAAAGAGTAGGACATGACTAAAGCTACTTAGCACACTCTCAAGGATACTATTACAGAGAAACTGTGGTGAACATTCTGGTACATGTCTCCAGGTGCAATTCCCTGAATGATTTATTTTAGGATGGAATTCCTGGTTCATGAGAATGTACATCTTCAACTTTAATTAGATATATTGTTGAATTGTTTCTGAAGGGGCCAACAATTCACATATCCATTGGTTATGTACAAGCATTGCTTGTGAGCCAAAGTTTTAGTAACACAGAGTTGTCAAACTTAGGTTTTTCAATCTGTATGCTGCTGCTGCTGCTGCTGCTGCTGCTGCTGCTAAGTCGCTTCAGTCATGTCTGACTCTGTGCGACCCCATAGACATCAGCCCACCAGGCTCCCTTGTCCCTGGGATTCTACAGGCAAGAACACTGGACTGGGCTGCCATTTCCTTCTCCAATGCATGAAAGTGAAAAGTGAAAGTGAAGTCACTCACTAATTCTGATATTAATTTGCATGTAAGATATATTCTTATTCTTCTTTCTCATGCTCTGTGTTCCTAGAGTCTCACCCTTATGGACTACCTTGCTGGGATTCCTTGCTATCTGACTTCCGATTGAGGTTGTCTAATGAAAGGCACAGGAAGAATATGAAAGGGGTGGAAGGAAGGGAAATATAAATATTTCTTCCCCCTTTCCTCTGCTTTGGCACAGGGATTCTGCCAGTTACTGAGTCCCACGCCAGCTACAGATCTGATCAGGTGGTCTTTTCTTACTGAATTCCTGCAAATCTATTTCCTCCCCTTTTCTGTGGGTACCATGTATGATAATGGCTTCCTACAGTTGTTAATTTCTAGGTGCCTCAACCTTTCTTGTTAATTTCTTTAACCTTGCCTAATACTTAGAAAAAACCTCTGGATTGAAAATACCTTCAGTTTAACCAACTATTGGATTGACCTTCCCAATATGACCTTGAACAATACAAAGATATACTATGAAAAATCTTATGACCCTCATTCACCTAATTCCCATCACTTACTGTTAATATAAGTTTGTTGATGCTATTTGGAACTAACATAGAGATATTTTAATACCTATTGAAGAAATTAACTTATTCTCATTTTTTTATCACAATTGGCAATAAACATTATCATTATTTACATATACAATACTGATATAAAATACACAATACACAATATTGATATATAAGTATCACTTCTTTCCTTGGCTTCTTATCCTTAGTTATTATAACATACTAAACTTGTGATCTTGTCAGTACATAGATGCAAAGCAGTCGATTTTATTAATATTTTCCCTTTATTTTTCAGCCTTATAATAATGTATATTTAGATTATTTATATTATATTATTGGGTTTTCCTGGTGGCTCAGATGGTAAAGAATTTGCCTGTAATGTGAGAAACACAGATTCCATCCCTAGGATGGGAAGATCCCCTGAAGTATCACTTCTTTAACTTGGCTTCTTATCTTTAGTTATTATAACATACTAAACTTGTGATCTTGTCAGTACATAGATGCAAAGCAGTCCATTTTATTAATATTTTCCCTTTATTTTTCAGCCTTCTAATAATGTATATTTAGATTATTTATATTATATTGTTGGGTTTTCCTGGTGGCTCAGATGGTAAAGAATTTGCCTGTAATGTGAGAAACACAGATTCCATCCCTAGGATGGGAAGATCCCCTGCAGAAGGGAATGGATACCCACTCCAGTATTCTTGCCTGGAGAATTCCATAGGCAGAGGAGCCTGGCAGGCTATAGTCCATGGGGTCACAAAGAGTTGGACATGTCTGAGCGACTAACACTATCATGTGATTACTAGCAATCTTTAAATAAATAACTAAATATATAAATTAATGTTCATGTAGATTTTCTGGGTCAAAGTTACATGAATCTGTTGTAAAAATTCTGTTAAATTCCATTCTTTAAGGATTGCAGACATCTGTAGTTCCATTTGCAATGTATGTTAGAGTCTAGTAAACTGCAGTCTAAATAGTAAAATGTATCATCAGACATTTGCAATATTATTAATCTGATACCTGAGATATGCCTTTTCTGAAAATTGTTGTTTTATTGGCATTGACCTTGAATTCATGTTTGAAAGGCATTTTCATGTTTAAGAGATATTTACATTTCTGTTACTGAGAACTACATGTTCATATCCTATACTCATATTATGCTTAATTTTAACCTTTATATTTTTAATTTGTAGACATACTTTATTAATGCATGGAAAGCTGTCTCATCTTTTTTCCCCTATGAGTTATAATTTCCCCCCATTTTGTGATTTTTCTTTGCACTTTGTTGTTCAATGTTACCATGCAGAATTTTTTTTTTTAACTTTTCTATAAAGGAATTTTTCAGCCCTTTCTTTAGTGATTTTTGGAATTTTAATTGTCAGAGAGAATTTGCACACCATGAGGTTATAAAATATTCTTCCATGATTCCTCCTCATACTTTCATCATTTCATATTTTATGTGGAAATCTTTGGTCCAGTTGGAATATTTTTCTGAAGTGTGGGTGCAACTGTTCTTCACTGAACAACGCTAGGTACGTTTTCAAAGTTTCTTACTTCCTTATTTCTTCAAGTATGATCTTTTACCATGTATTCTGTTTTCAAATTTTCATTATCTATAGCTTTAGAATTTCTCATTTTACTGCTTCTTATTTCTAGTAATTCTTAGTTGTGATGGCTTATTTGTACTTTTTGGAAATTTTGTATTGTGAGCTCAAGTTTGGCTGGGATTTACATGTAGGAATCTATGTGCTCTGAATTGAGGTTGAATCCCTTCAGAGAATATTTGTATTTCTTTCTGCTAGGCATCACTAGGCAATTGCAGTTTTAAATTCATGCTTCAACTTAGGATTTCTTGGACCATAAGGTTAAGGTTAAGTGAAGTCACTCAATCGTGTCCAAATCTTTGTGACCCCATGGACTGTAGTCTACCAGGCTCCTACATCCATGGAATTTTCCAGGCAAGAGTACTGGAGTGGGTTGCCATTTCCTTCTCCAGGGGATCTTCCCAATTCAGGGATTGAACCCAGGTCTCCTGTATTGTAGGCAGACACTTTACTGTCTGAGGCACCAGGGAAGTCCTTCTTGAACCATATAGGTAATATAAATAGCAAATTTCAATCTCCAGTGAAAGGATAAAGAGTTTCATATGGAAACCTTAGAAAAGGTTTTATTTTCCCAAGATTCTAGGCTAATGAGATCTGTAAACAGCCTCAAGGCACCTGTAGTTCCAACATCCTTATAACAGACTTGAGTTCTATTTTATCACGCTCATCACCTATAGACTTCACTTAACTTTCTTGAGAGCAGGTTATATTTTACTCAGCATTTTTAGAACATCTACGGTTGGAGGAATACTTTTTTTCCTAGGAGATCTAGTCAACTATCTTGCTGGCAGTGATGCTATAAGATGATTTGGGGTATAAATGAAAGATGGGGAAAAATTTAGAACAAGAACTGCATTTAGGACATATTTATTTTAGAACAAAAACATTTTATTATGATTCTAGGCAGAATATAAGATGTAAAACTTAAGGAAAATTGAAGTATTACAATTGATAGCAGTTAAAGGGTATTCCAGACAAAAAGAACAGAGAATGCATATGAAGTGTTCAAAATGGATAGGACCTCCTAGACTAAAATGAAAGTATATATTTTGGCTGGATAGGCAGAATATAAGATATAAAACTTAAGGAAAATTGAAGTATTACAACAAGTGATAGCAGTTAAAGGGTATTCCAGACAAAAAGAACAGAGAATGCATATGAAGTGTTCAAAATGGATAGGACCTCCTAGACTAAAATGAAAGTATATATTTTGGCTGGGAGTACAAAATAAAAAGTAATATACATAAGAGTAGAAAAATATGGTATGTCTAGATGGTGGGAAATTGCGAATAGAACGGTCAAAACTTTGGAATTTTGTCTGAATCTGAATGAGAATTTTAACTGAATCCTGGCCTTTGAAAGAGCTGAGTTCAGTAATATTTTTTGGAGTCTCATATATAGACTCTATATTCCTTTTATTCTAGGCTACAGATATTTGACATGTTCAGTTCTTTCTCTAGGACCAGGGTGACCTGAGACAGGTCACAGGGAATCCTATTGTGATAAAATAATCTGAAGTTGTTTTTCTCCGTCCAGATATGCCTGCGTGCTTGTACTGCTTATGCATGCTCTTGATATTAAGAGATGATTTAAAACTGAGTTTACATCGAGAATTCCTCAGCAAACATTTAATAACTTGTATAACTATTTCTTATAATCCCTTATGAGGGAAATGTGTATCTAAGACAGGCAGAGAAAATCTAGGATTGCTGCTCTTTGAATAAAGGCAAGGAGAGATGTGGATTTGTTAGACAATTGAGGGGAAAAAAATAATGTTAAAAAGAGTGCCAAATGTTTTGTGGACTGATTCAGTTTGGATCCAAGTAACCTATGACCAGCTGTTAATACTTCTCATTAAATCATCTTGTCGAAGAGTTTGGATTGCTGCTGTGGATGTTTTCTGAACATTATCAGAGGCAAGGGCTTGGCTCCAAATCTATCTTTTAGTACAAACCTCCTTCCTCCACTCTGGGTTCAGTTCAGTTCAGTCACTCAGTCAGGTCCAACTCTTTGTGACCCCGTGGACTGCAGCACACAAGGCTTCCTTGTCCATCAACAACTCCTGGCGTTTACTCAAACTCATGTCCATCGAATCGGTGATATCATCCATCCATCTCATCTTCTGATGTCCCCTTCTTCTCCTGCCTTCAATCTTTCCCAGCATCAGGGTCTTTTCAAATGAGTCAGTTCTTTGCATCAGGTGGCCAAAGTATTGGAGTCTCAGCTTCAACATCAGTCCTTCCAGTGATTATTCAAGATTGATTTCCTTTAGGATGGACTGGTTGGATCTCCTTTGCAGTCCAAGGGTCTCTCAAGAGTCTTCTTCAACATCACAGTTCAAAAGCATCAATTCTTTGGCACTCAGCTGTCTTTATGGGCCAACTCTCAATTCCATCCATGACTACTGGAAAAACCATAGCTTTGATTAGCCGGACCTTTGTTGGCAAAGTAGTGTCTCTGCTTTTCAATATGCAGTCTAGGTTGGTTATCATAGTACTTCTTCCAAGGAGCAAGCATCTTTTAGTTTCACAGCTGCAATCACCATCTGCAGTGATTTTGGAGCCCAAAATCTGAGTACTTGGTGATGATCAAGGCAGTCCTTATCATTTAAGATCTACAGGTTATTGTGCAGAATAAAAGGGTCATTTTATGCATATATGTGTTTGTATTCTAGTTTACATTTTAATACAAAGATCTTTGCTTTAATTATTTAGATGCGAGTGATATTTCTTTTGTCACAGATGAGGAAGAAATCTAGAACTCTCTGAATTAAACTCAACCAAAAGTAATTTGATGAAAGTCAAAGAGGAGAGTGAAAAAGCTGGCTTAAACCTCAACATTCAGAACACTAAGATCCTGGCATCCAGTCCCATCACTTCATGGCAAATAGTTGGGGAAACAGTGGAAACAGTGTCAGACTTTATTTTTTGGGCCTCCAAAATCACTGCAGATGGTGATTGCAGCCAGGAAATTAAAAGACACTTACTCCTTGGAAGGAAAGTTGTGACCAACCTAGATAGCATATTCAAAAGCAGAGACATTACTTTGCTGACTAAGGTCCGCCTAGTCAAGGCTATGGTTTTTCCTGTGGTCATGTATGGATGTGAGAGTTGGACTATAAAGAAAGCTGAGCACCGAAGAATTGATGCTTTTGAACTGTGGTGTTGGAGAAGACACTTGAGAGTTCCTTGGACTGCGAGGAGATTCAACCAGTCCATCCTAAAGGAGATCAGTCCTGGGTGTTCATTGGAAAGACTGATGTTGAAGCTGAAATTCCAATACTTTGACCACCTGATGTGAAGAGCTGACTCATTTGAAAAGACCCTGATGCTGGGAAAGACTGAGAGCAGGAGGAGCAGGGGACAACAGAAAATGAGATGGTTGGATGGCATCATCGACTCAATGGACATGGGTTTGTCTGGACTCTGGGAGTTGGTGATGGACAGGGAGGCCTAACGTGCTGCTGTTCATGGTGTCGCAGAGTAGGACATGACTGAGTGACTGAACTGAACTGAAATGAAAAGTAACTATATTACAGATACTTGAGTTTCAGAATTTCTTACATGTAATCCAGTTCTCATAAGTGAGAAATTGTCTTATTTACAGGACTAAATTCTGTTCCTGCTTAGGTTGCTGGCTTTCATTAGTATAGGGCCTTGACTCTGTGTAGTTTCTCTGAGGTAATTGAGTGTTGGGCCTGGAAGCCAAACCCCTGCAATGGTTTTACAAACATGGCAACATAAGGTGTCTGCTTAGATATCAACATATGCCTGTTCTCTTATCCCCCATACTGTATATTGAAGCTGAAATTCCAATACTTTGACCACCTGATGTGAAGAGCTGACTCATTTGAAAAGACCCTGATGCTGGGAAAGATTGAGAGCAGGAGGAGCAGGGGACAGCAGAAAATGAGATGGTTGGATGGCATCATCGACTCAATGGACATGGGTTTGTCCGGACTCTGGGAGTTGGTGATGGACAGGGAGGCCTAACGTGCTGCTGTTCATGGTGTCGCAAAGAGTAGGACACGACTGAGTGACTGAACTGAACTGAACTGAAAAGTAACTATATTACAGATACTTGAGTTTCAGAATTTCTTACATGTAATCCAGTTCTCATAAGTGAGAAATTATCTTATTTACAGGCCTAAATTCTGTTCCTGCTTAGGTTGCTGGCTTTCATTAGTATAGGGCCTTGACTCTGTGTAGTTTCTCTGAGGTAACTGAGTGTTGGGCCTGGAAGCCAAACCCCTGCAATGGTTTTACAAACATGGCAACATTAGGTGTCTGCTTAGATATCAACATACGCCTGTTCTCTTATCCCCCGTACTGTACTTGAATACATTTTCCACTTACTGCCAACACGCTTTTGCTGTATGCTAAATTTCTGAGTCAAATCTTGACTGTTTTCAGATTGGAATTTTTTTTTCAGTCGTTCCTCTGCACAGATCTCAATTCTCAATCCAATTTTTGGAACTTCTACAATGCCCTAGGACATTACAATGAAATGCAATTTGTCTATCCACTTTTCAAAATATGGTTAAAATAGTTTTTAATGTTAAGGTTAGAGGAGAGTTTGACAATAGAAATATTACATAATTATACTGCTGCTTAACAATTATTACAGACTTAGAGGCTTAGAACAACATATATTTATTATCTCAGTTTTGATGAATCAGCAGTCTAGGCATGGTTAAACTGGGTACATCTGCTTAACATCTATAGGTTGCAATCTAGTTGTTTGCCAGGCTACAGTTGTCAAATTTTAATTTCTTATGGTTTTAGAACTGAAGTTGCTGTTTCCTTGATGGCTGTTAGCAACTCTCAGCAACTAGAGGCCCTGGCAGTTGTTTGTGAGTTAGTATACTCATAATATTACAAATTACTTCTTCAAAATCAATAGGAGAAACTCTTATTCCAATCTATTAAGACAGAATAGCATCCAGTATTGACAACAAGAGAAGGACTTTCCCATTACTGTTGCCATATTCTGTTGGCTAGAAGCAAGTCACAAGTTCAATTCACACTCAAGGTCAATTCACACTCACATTAGTATTAGAAACCAGTAGGAGGCCTATGGAATCTTGATCTCTGCATAACTAACTTTGAGCAGACATAGGCTTATGGAATCTGACCTGTCTGACCAAAATAAGCTTTTGATCTAAGAGGGGAAGAATATAGTTATTTTTTAAAAGAAAATCCAAATTCTTATTTACCTTTCAAACAATATGNGAGGCCTATGGAATCTTGATCTCTGCATAACTAACTTTGAGCAGACATAGGCTTATGGAATCTGACCTGTCTGACCAAATAAGCTTTTGATCTAAGAGGGGAAGAATATAGTTATTTTTTAAAAGAAAATCCAAATTCTTATTTACCTTTCAAACAATATGATGCTATAAAAATGTATTTATATCACTATATTAAGCATAAATGAATTATTGAAATTATTAAGTATTGTTTAATAGAAAAATAAGGATGCCTGTTAAAACTCAGATATTCAGTAGTTAGAAATGTACTTAAGACTATCAAAGTATCAAAGTTTTGCAACATCATAAATATAGAATACAAATTCAGATAAAACTTCCCAAAGGAAATGTAATATTTTATAGGAAAAATGTTCAGCTTTTTAGCTTCATTAATTAAAACTATTATTGAAGCCATCATCAAGAAGACTATTGACAATGGAGTGAGCTCATTTATTGATACATTCATTCAACAAATATATATTTTGTTACATCTAACATTGGGAATGAAAAGGGGACTAGAAGAGACAGAATTTCAACCTTCATAGATTTTCCAGTGTAGTGGGAGAGGCACAAAATCAAACAAGGAATTATATTCAAGTATAGTAACTTATATGGTATCTTATAGAAAACCATAAGTTTACTGTACTTAAGATACCATATAAGTTACCATAAGGAAAAATCTATGAAGGCCTGTCTCTTCTGGTCTGCTTTGCATTCCCAGTGTTAGGTGTAACAAAATATGAGCCAGAGATTAAATTGTCAACATCCATTGGATCAAAGAAAAAGCAAGAGAATTCCAGGAAAACATCTACTCCTGATTATTGTTTACACCAAAGCCTTTGACTGTGTTGATCACAACAAGCTAGAATTTTCTTAAAGAGATGGGCATACTAGAGCACCTTACCTGCCTCCTGAGAAATCTGTATGCAGGTTAGGAAGCAACAGTTAGAACTGGACGTGGAACAACAGACTGGTTCCAAATTGGGAAAGGAGTACATCAAGTCTGTATATTGTCACCCTGCTTATTTAACTTCTATGTCGAGTACATCATGCAAAATGCTGGGCAAGATAAAGCACAAGCAGAATCAATATTTCTGGGAGAAATATCAATAGCCTCAGATATGCAGACAACACCACTCTTATGGCAGAAAGTGAAGAGGAACTAAAGAACCTCTTGATGAAAACGAAAGAGACAGTGAAAAAGTTGACTTAAAGCTCAGCATTCAGAACACTAAGATCCTGGCATCTAGTCCCATCACTTCATGGGAAATAGATGGGAAAACAATAAACAGTGACAGACTTTATTTTTGGGGGCTCCAAAATCACTGCAGATGGTGATTGCAGCCAGGAAATTAAAAGATGCTTACTCCTTGGAAGAAAAGGTATGACCAACCTAGACAGTATATTCAAAAGCAGAGACATTACTTTGCCGACTAAGGTCCGTCTAGTCAAGGCTATGGTTTTTCCAGTGGTCATGTATGGATGTGAGAGTTGGACTGTGAAGAAGGCTGAGCACAGAAGAATTGATGCTTTTGAACTGTGGTGTTGGAGAAGACCCTTGAGAGTGTCTTGGACTGCAAGGAGATCCAACCAGTCCATTCTGAAGGAGATCAACCCTGGGATTTCTTTGGAAGGAATGATACTAAAACTGAAGCTCCAGTACTTTGGCCACCTTATGGGAAGAGTTGACTCATTGGAAAAGACCCTGATGCTGGGAGGGATTGGGGGCAGGAGGAGAAGGGGACAACCGAGGATGAGATGGCTGGATGGCATCATGGACTCAATGGACGTGAGTCTGAGTGAACTCCGGGAGTTGGTGATGGACAGGGAGGCCTGGCGTGCTGCGATTCATGGGCGCAAAGAGTGGGACACGACTGCGCGACTGAACTGAACTGAACTGGATATGTTCAATCTCAGATATCTGCAAAACGTCCAAAAGAAAACAGCTTAAAGTCAACAGGAAATAAAAGCTTTGAATTAGTACAGATGTTTGATCTGCTTAGATTCTGCAGCCTCCAGCATAAAGATGGCTATTGAAAAAATAAGATCAGATGAAATACCTAATAGATATTATAGAAGAGAAAAAAGGAAACAACACCTCTAAACAGACATCTGTCAAAACAAACAGTTAAGGGACCAGGGCCATTATAGAACCTGCAAAGGAGATTGATAATAAAGGACTTAAAATGATGAAAGCAATGTGAAAGCTAGGGGAAGTTTCTTTTTCTTATTTTCTTTGATTTTTTCCCTTCTGAGGGAGAAAGAAATTAACCTTGCTAAATTATCTCTAGGGAGTGAGCAAGGGGAAAAAAAAGGACTTCCAGGTACTCATCAGATCAAACAATAGTTGAGTCATTGGTGTCCTTGACAAGAGTTATGTCAGTGGAGTGGTGAGTGGTGTGCGTGGAAAGAGTTTCAGGTGAGGAGAGGAATTGGTGGTTTACATGTGAAGGAGGAGAGCAGGCAAAGTGGCATCTGGAGGTAGGCTTTGGATATAGAAAAGGAGGTTATTTTTATTTTTAAGTTGAGGGAAATTCGAGCATGTTAAATACAGAATGGAAGAGAAAAACAAATGGAGAGAGTTTTAATACACGGGAAAGAGAAAACTTGATCAAAAGGTTAACATACAGTTAGTGGAAATTTATGATTCTATAATTTTCTCTCTTGAAACCCTCAGAGCTCTAAATTTCTCTGGTGATTTGAATTGTCTATATACATTACTATATTTGAGAAGGGATTTATTGTTAGACATCATATCAGAAGTAATATAAAGATATAATGTAATACATGAACAGTATTTATTCTTTTTGTGGGGATATATACATAGGCTTTAAATTTATCAGAATGTTACAAGAACTTTTTGATGTTTCAGTTTAGTTCAGTTGCTCAGTTGTCTCCAACTCTTTGAGACCCCATGAACTGCAGCACACCAGGCCTCCCTGTCCATCACCAACTCCTGAAGTTCATTCAAACTTATGTCCATTGAGTCTATGATGCCATCCAACCATCTCATCCTCTGTCATCCCCTTCTCCTCCTGCCCTCAATCCCTCCCAACATCAGAGTCTTTTCCAATGAGCCAACTCTTCACATGAGGTGGCCAAAGTATTGGAGTTTCAGCTTCAGTATCAGTCCTTCCAAACAACACCCAGGACTGATCTCCTTTAGAATGGACTGGTTGGATCTCCTTGCAGTCCAAGGGACTCTCAAGAGTCTTCTCCAACACCACAGTTCAAAAGCATCGATTCTTCGGTGCTCAGCTTTCTTCAGAGTCCAACTCTCACATCCATACATGACCACTGGAAAAACCATAGCCTTGACTAGATGGACCTTTGTCGGCAAAGCAATGTATCCAATGAGCCAACTCTTCACATGAGGTGGCCAAAGTATTGGAGTTTCAGCCTCAGTATCAGTCCTTCCAAACAACACCCAGGACTGATCTCCTTTAGAATGGACTGGTTGGATCTCCTTGCAGTCCAAGGGACTCTCAAGAGTCTTCTCCAACACCACAGTTCAAAAGCATCGATTCTTCGGTGCTCAGCTTTCTTCAGAGTCCAACTCTCACATCCATACATGACCACTGGAAAAACCATAGCCTTGACTAGATGGACCTTTGTCGGCAAAGCAATGTCTCTGCTTTTAAATACGCTATCTAGGTTGGTCATAACTTTTCTTCCAAGGAGTAAGCATCTTTTAATTTCCTGGCTGCAATCACCATCTGCAGTGAATTTGGAGCCCAATTCTTTTTATATATATATATGTCAATTGTTAATATTTTACTTTATCTCTTTATCTCTTTCAGTCCTATTCTCTCCTGTCAGCATCTATCTCTCTCATATTCTTTAACAAACCATTTCAGTATTAGTTGCAAATATTGTGACAGTTCATCTCTAATTAATTCAGCATGAAATATTAATCATCTAAGAATAGGGACATTCTTCTACATAACCATAATAAAATTGTCATAGAAAGGACATTTAACATTGATACAATACTATCATCTAATAAATAGCCTATATTAAATTCTACCATCAATTATCCCAGTAATATGTTTTTTTAAGATTCAGAATGCAAATAAGGCTTGCACATTTCATGGAGGTGTCATATATTCTTTAGTTTCCTTTAAATATAAACTTCCCACAGATTATTTTCTTTTTTAAACACAACAGAGTGTTGACATTTTTAGAGACTCTATTCTAGATTGCTTTTACTGTATAGCATATCCCTTAATTTGGGTTTTATTATTGAATCTAATCAGGAAACATGTGTTTCCTGATTAGATTCAGGCTAAGAAATTTAGGTGGAAGTACTAACTTCATGATGAGTTCATCAAATTGAAAAGCTCATGATGTCAATTTGTATTATAGGTGATTTTTAGTCATGTGATTAAAATGGTTTTCACCAGATATATCTGTTGAAAAAAGGTACATTTTTCCCTTTGTAATTAGCAAGTAATTTATAAAATGAGGCACTGAGCCTGCATAAATATCCTGTTTTTCAAAGATATTTTACCTGGTGTTTTTATCACTTATTAATGACTTTTTCCTGAATTTGTTATTGCTATGGTGGTTATGAAATGATGAAATGCTATCTCTATAAATTCTTCTATATTTAATAGTTTATCTGGCCTTATTCTTTTTGTGAATAAAATATTCATCACTCTAAATTTATTTTTAAAAATAACTATCTAATGAATTGATCATACATAATTCAGTATCATAATCCATTTCTATTATTATTTATTTTCATATTTAGTACATCCTAAATTTGGCCAGTGAGAATCCTTTTAACATCTTTTTTTTTGGTCAGTTAATTCCCATCTGTGTTTAACTATTTTCTCCATAATTATAAGATTACATGCATATATGTAGTATTATGTATATATGTATATGTACCTATATGTATTATCCATATATATTAAAGTATCTTTTTCTGATCTCTAATTCAAATAAAGAACAAGAAAGTTTTCTTTTTCTTTTAACTTCTTATCATATCACCTTTTTTCCACAGTGAGGAACTTAATTCTCAATAATAATAATAATAATAAATATTATTTCCTCGATTCTATTATACAAATGGGCTTCTCTGGTGGCTCAGACAGTAAAGCGTCTGCCTGCAATACAGGCGACCGGGGTTCGTTCCCTGGCTAGGGAAGATCCCCTGGAGAAAGAAATGGCAACCCACTCCCTACTCTTGCCTGGAAAATTCCATGGACAGAGGAGCCTTGTAGGCTACAGTCCGTTGGATCGCAAAGAGTCGTACACGACTGAGCGACTTCACTTCATTTCACTATATGAATAAAATAGTTTCAAACTTACTGCATTAATTCCACTAATAACAACACACAAGTAATAGTAAAGATTTCTTTTCATTCCTAAAATACGTTCTGTCTATTCATAGGAATAGTAACTGAATATTTCACTCATTTTTTTAAAAAAATAAGTTTACTGATAGATGCTTCTATTAAGATAAGACCTGTGATAGCATACTGGATACGCAATACAGGTGACCGGTGTTCGTTCCCTGGCTCGGGAAGATCCCCTGGAGAAAGAAATGGCAACCCACTCCCTACTCTTGCCTGGAAAATTCCATGGACAGAGGAGCCTTGTAGGCTACAGTCCATTGGGTCGCAAAGAGTCGTTCACGACTGAGTGACTTCACTTCATTTCACTATATGAATAAAATAGTTTCAAACTTACTGCACTAATTCCACTAATAACAACACACAAGTAATAGTAAAGATTTCTTTTCATTCCTAAAATACGTTTTGTCTATTCATAGGAATAGTAACTGAATATTTCACTCATTTTTTTAAAAAAATAAGTTTACTGATAGATGCTTCTATTAAGATAAGACCTGTGATAGCATACTGGATCACACGTGTAATTATAATGATATATTAATGAAGAGAGAGCCAATTGCAATAGAAATCAACATTATAGTACTCCCTTTCTTACTTTTATTTTGTGAATAGCACACTGGAAAATGACTTACTTGAAAAAATTGCTTTGAGGTTAAACTCTGATGGCAATTTGGGGTACAAAAGAGAAGAAAAGAAAGAATTCCCCTCCTAACTTTATTAAAATGTTGCCCCAGTCTTAGGTCATGCATGGAGGGAAAAAGGATCATTGGTGCTCATTAAAAATAATAATGTTCATTTATGAATGATTTTCAGAGATGTGTATTTTGGGGAAAAGAGCCACCTGCATTCTCAAAGGTATAGATAAAAAGGAATGAGCTCATTTAACAGACTCCGTTTCACATTCTGTCTTTACTGTTGCAAAATGACACCTTTGCAGTTTAGAGGGACCGCCAGGCACTGTTATAACTAAAATTGAATAAAATTCCGAGCTGTGTCAAAGACATTGTTTGAATTCACTTAAAAGTGTTTTATGTCACTGCTCTCCAGCTCCCCTTCTCTAGTCATGATCTGCCTGTGGCAAACGGTTTCTCTCTGGGACTGAAAAGATTACTCCCACTGATACTCCTCTGACAGTGTGAATATTGACTTGCACTTAAAAGGTCAGGCAGTTCCACTAGTTAATAGGAGTGAGAAGAGCAGTTCCAACAAGTCTTTTTGAAAGGAATTTAACCTTCAAATTGCAAAGCATGCTGCTCTGTGGAACCAGTGTTGGCAACCAACAAAATACACTCCATCTCTGCTTTCCAAAAACACCACCAGGAGCCCAAAAGTTAACCTTACAAAACCATGCGATGTGGCAGACAAGCTTCCATGGGAACACCATCCAGGATATGCCTTGTTATTTTTATTTTTCAAAGAGAGTTGAATGCTGTGGGGTAATTCTCTGGGCCTTTAACTTTCCTCAATGTATAATAGCCTTTTTGACTTTTAAGATCCGTGTGCGAACCACATACATTTTTCTCAGCATCATTCTGACACAAGATCAAGAAAAAGGTGTAATCCCAGTGGAGCATGATTCCTCCTTACCTCTCCTTTGAGAAGTCCTTTGCCTTCTGTTAGTGTCTCATGACTTGAGAGTTCAGGAAAAGCTGACATCATTTAAGGTCTCTGGGAATGTGGCCTACTCATTAATAGCAGTGTCTGGAGGTACACTGCAAGAAGGATGGGAATGAGGAAGCAGGATGGAACTTGAGAATGAGACTTCACTTTTCATCCTGATGGAAAGTAAAACCAATATTTTTAATTTTTAATAAAACACATTCATATTGTGACACCAGCAGCAAAAAGAATGTGCTGCATATAAATGAAGATGACTCCCTAGTTTGCCTTGAGCTGTGGAAGACAGGAGACATAAAGATGAAGAGGGCCTTTTACAAGTAATCAGTAGGAAGAAGAATAAGTGCTGGGTATCTTAGAAAGCAAAGCTTTCATGATTCCAGAGCATAGTTGAGAAATGGCATTATGGCTTGCCCTGCTTTAAGTTTGGCATCAGCGAGATTTTCAATTGTGCTAAAATCATCCTTAATGTCCTTTCTGCCTCATCAGTGGGGGGCCATTCATGTAACAAAGTGCCAATCAGGGGCTCCTGTTCCTCTTTAGCTTGGAGATATTACTGTGAGATCTTTATAAGAGCGTGATCTCTCCGCTTGAGATGCCCTTTATTATAACTAGAGTTAAAGGTCTGCTGACTTAGCCATTATAAAGCCCTAATGTTCTCCACTACAAAATTTTACTCTAAAATAAAGCTTAGCATACTAAGTTGGAGCCCAGGGAAGCTCTGATCTTTGCAAATTTGAAGGGAATAGAGTACTCATTTGAGTTAAAATGAGAGTAACAAAAATATAAATATCAAACTATGTGAGTTATGTGTGTCACTGCTGTCTCCAAAAATAGCATTGTTAATTAAAATGAAGTTGGAAAGCAATTACCTCATAATGTGCCATAATCATTTTTGTAAGTTTGGAATATAAAAATGTAATTAGGAAAAAGAAAAATGAGTTATAGACAGGATACATTTCTTGATCCAGAAAACTGTTACAATCAAGTATTTTCTGAAAATGTGGCACCCATATTGCTATTATAGAATACTTGCAATCCTTTAATCAATTAGTCAGATACTCCTCATGCTTAAGCCTCTGCCTATAAGTTTCTTAGCCATATATATACATATATGTGCAGATATATATGTGTATATATATATATATATATATTTATAATAGCAGCCTAGAGTCAGCCTGTTAGAAGGAAATAGATCTCTACATTTTTATTTTAAAACTATTATTAAAAACATAAACTTCTAATGTCTTTTTTAATTAACTAATTTATTTTAATTGGAGGATAATAACTTTACAATATTGTGGTGGTTTTGTCATACATTGACATGAATTTTAAGAAAATACCTAAAATGCACTTTTATAGATAGGGATGCAGAATCTTTTAAGAATTAAAAAAAATAAAAATATGTTAATTATAAGTTCCCAGCACATCAACGTTTCTGCAGATAATGATTACAAACTTAAGACAAGATTAAAAGCAAACTACCTTAAGTCTCTGGAGAGTAAACAGTGGCAGGCAGACTCTGGAGAGGCATTGGTACTAGGAAGAGGAGACTTTTACAGATTGCATTTGCAAAGAATTTAATGGAAATAAACAAAGTAATAAAGAGTGAACAGATGCCTCTTTTTAGATAGTGTGGTCAGGAAAGACCATTCTGAGGATTCATATTGGAGCTAAGAAGTAATATATAAGACTTAGCCAACTAATAGAATTTCTGGGGAGGAATACTGGAGTCAAAAGAAAGAATGATTGCTGAGGTACTAGGGCAATGCTTGGCATGTTCCAGAAGCAAAACGGAGACCCATGGAGCTGAATGCTAGAGATTAAGAGGCAAATTGGTGAGAAATAAAGTTGGAGAGGAAGACAGGAGCCATATCATACATCAAAATGAAAATTACCCAGGGCTTATGTTACACCAGGGATTACATATAGAAATACAAATAAGAAATGATTCTTGCTCTAAGATATCTCCCAATCCAGTGGTAAAATGAAGTTTCTGTACTTGCTGTCAAAGCAACTTGTTGTGGATGGATCCTAGTCAGGTTTATATTAAGTCACCTCCTAGCTCAGAATTAGACAGAGGAAGTCCTCAAAAAGTGTTTCTTGAATGGATGGACGACACATGGAGAATGTCCAACTTGATGCTGAAATACCTCACAAGTGATATTTTCTTGGTATTATCACCATATACAGACTCTGAAATTGAGTCTAATTTGATGGCTAAAAACTAAAATGTTATAAATCTGTGTATATCTATCCAGTTGGCTTCTGACCAACTTATAATTTTGGGCAGGTTGCATTAACTTCTATTTCCTCATCTATAAAATATTTATAACTGTACTTATCATATATATATATATACACACATACATAGACATATATGACATTTTTCAAACTTCTTTATCAAAATTAAATAGTTTCAGAAGCAATAATCAGGAATAGAAGAGATCTAAGGCATCATAACTTGGTGGTCACAGAGGAAGATTAAGAGGAAAGGAATCTTTTGGTTATGACAAAGTAGTGTCTTCTGGAATTCTAATTTCTTGCTGTTGTTTTCTACTTATAGTGTTGGATCATTATCCCTCTCTTTCATTGACTTTACATAAAAAGGCTCAAGTTTATTGCATCTCACAAAAGTACTCTTCCTTTAATCCTGCATTTCCAACTAGTTACCACTCTACTCCCAAGCTTTCTTTCCTAGTCAAGCCTCCAGAAATAATAATAGTCGGCAGGCCCACTTTTCCAACTTTCATTCATTCTCTAATCTCTAAGACATATGGCTTTGTTATCTAAAACTCCTCAGTAAATGCCACATAAAAATGAGATTTGTCTAAAGGCTTTCCTCTAAAGTAGCTAAAGTGTAGGTCCTGATATTAAACATGCTATAACACAATTATGACAAAGGCATTCATATTTAGGCTTCAATGCTTTTAATATGATATTCATTGTGTTGTGTGACTCCTATCTGGGGAGTTCAGCCTCTGAGGGCCTAGTTGGTAGCCTAGCCATAATCTATGAATCTATTAATTTAATTAATTTTGGTGTAATGGCCAAGTCATTATAGAGTATAAAAGAAACTGTTTCAGGCCCTCAGCAGCAAGTAGTGTTATTTACTAGCTATTTCCAGGTGTAGCTAGAGGTAAAGAACCTGCCTGTCATTGAAGGAGACATAAGAGACATGGCTGGATCCCTGGGTCAGGAAGATCCCCTGGAGGAGGGCATGGCCACCCACTCCAGTATTCTTTCCTGGAGAAGCCCACGGACAAAGGTGTCTGGTGGGCTAAGGTCCACAGGGTCACAAAGAATCAGACATGACTGACGTGAATTAGCAGGCATGCATGCATGAGATCCAAGTACAATAGAGAAATGTGTGCAGCTTGAAGAGGCAGATGAGTTACAGAGAAAGTCAAGTTGTGATAAGAACACAAACAGATTTTGTAGGCTGAACAGTTCCATATGTTGATACACTGCCATTTTGAATCTGCTGTGAAATGACTAAATTGAAGAGAAATGAAAGTCATAGGATTAAACAGTTTGAGAGAATTTAAGGTTGAGGTCATAGAAGTATATATATATGTTGAAGATACAGCATTTCTTGTCTAGACAACATTTTTGACACTAAACATGTATTTCTCTAAGATATTTGCTGTCTGTCTGAGATGTAATTTTTTAAGTAAGCACATCTCTTTTTGTTGTTGTTGTCAATGAAACTATAAGTACCTAAGGACAGGTGCTGATCACCAGGCCTTTTGTATCTACCATGGTGCTTAGTCCACTACCCCCACTGGATTCTGGAAAAATCAAGGTGCACTATGCATCAATCAACTAAGAAAGAAGCATTTTCAACCCAGTGAGATTTAATATATTAAGGTTCTCAACCTGACGATCTATAATTTATAATTTGTTTATATCTGATTTTTTTCCCTTTTTGATCTTACAACTTTGAAGCAGGAATTTAATGATCCCAAATAACTCTAGATGAATAACTGTATTTGAAATAAATTTGATTTGAGTAAAGTATTGGTTAAGCCTTATTTTTTTTCCTTAGAGAAATAGGTATTTAGACTGTCAAAGAAGACTAATAATTTTCCTTCAAATTTGTATTAATCTCTCACAGAAGAACAAGAGAAGTAATCTTTGTTTATAGAACTTCTTTTGTGTTGGTGGGATGATTCATATCAAAATGCAGTTTCTTTCATATGTGTCATTATAATGGAGGACTTCATAATTGTTTTTGTTAAATTACAACACTGTAATGTGTGGTGATGTTTTAAGTTTTCTTAATGACAATATAACTTTGTGAAACATTATTTCTATTCAGATAATAAATCCATGCATTAGTGAAGTTCATGACACATTTTGAAAATATAGATGTTATGACTCATGTATATTCTAGCTTAACCTCCAGTTTACAGTTGCATAATTAAATGCCAAGAATAGTTTATTCATCTTCTATAAAATGCTAATCCCACAACAAAGTTATAAAGGTAGCATTTAGCAGGAGTGGTAGCTCATTTAGTGGATCAAATGACTTGATTTTTAAAGGGCTTTTGGACTAATTTATAAATAAGGAAGCAGACTCCAGAGCCCAAATACTAACTTTACCTGGTGCTAGCACATTATTTAAGGACTAACCTGGAATTTTCTGCGCCATCTGTAATTGCTAACCATTACTGGACTAGCCTTCATACAAAAACAGTCCAAAAAGTAGGGAAAAAATATGTCAATTGTTTTTAGGCATTGGATTGAAAGTAGCAGAATAGTGTGGTCCCTAAAAAGAGAAGAAATCAGAGGTGAATACCACAACAGCACCAGCTTGATCTGTGGAAGAAGAGGGAGGTATAGTGTTGGAGCCACAGAAATCCATGGGAGGAGGTTTCCTGGGAATCCTACAATGAGCGCAGGGCTAGGAAAACACAGGGTGAGACTATAAGGTGACCAGGAAGCAGATGCTACAGAGTTGAGAACAGAACAGAAATATTAGCAGTCAAGCAGTGCTGGTAGATGCTGGAATTCTGACCCAGATAGAATAGAGAGGTTTTAGTGACTCTGTTGTCAGACATGATCATAGGCTTATTTATTTTTTAACTTTGTATTTTTACATAATTACAGATTCATTTGCGGTTGCCAAAAATAATGCAAAGAGATTCTAGAAACTCAACCAGTTTCCCTATCGGTGTACATAGTGTACTACTGTACACTATGACAACTAAGGAACTGGATAAAACCTACATATCTTACTCAGATTTCACTAGTTTGCAAGCACTTTTGTGTGTATGGGTGCTTTAGTTCTATGCAATTTTATAACATGTACCAATTAGTTTAACCATTCATCTATTGAAGATCAGCTTCTACTGGACGTGCAGACCAGGGACAGGGGTGCCACATAGCCCTGCTTCCAGCTGCCTTATTTAATTCAGAACAGTATTGGACCCCACTGGCACTAAAGTGGGTAAACTCGGGCACAATCAGTTTACTCAGCAGATGGCAAAAGATTCTCTGCTCAGCCCTGCAAACACTACATAGAGGCACAGCCTGCTTAGAGTGGGGATGGAAAATAAACTCCCTGCTTGCCCACCAAAACTGTGTGGGGTGTGGAGGGGAAGTACTACTCTGTTGCGTGTTATCCCTGGAGGACTAGAATTACAAAGAATTGGGACTCCTCGGGTGGCCAGTGGCTAAGACTCAGGCTCCCAATGCAGGTGGCCTGGGTTTGATCCTTGGTCAGGGAACTAGATCCCACATGCTGCAAATAAGAGCTTCAGTGCTGCAAATAAGAATTCTGCATGCTGCAACGAAGACTGAAGATTCCATGTGCCACAGCTAAAACTGCAACAGCCAAAAGAATAAAATTTAAAAATAAAATAGTAAATTTAAAGAAAAAAAAGGATAACATCTTTACAAACTAGAGATAGGCAAGTATTGCATAACAGAGATAGGAGACAGCTGCCACTGACAGTGATAACCATTGTACAGTTAAATATATTTAAATCAAAAATGATTGCTCTTTTAGCAGACTTGTGTTTGCCAAGTGGGAAGGTACGGAGAGAGGGCTGGATTGGGAATTTGGGATTAGTAGATGCAAACAATTATACATGGGCTTCCCTCGTGGCTCAGATGATAAAGAATCTGGTTGCAATAAAGGAGACCTAGGTTTGGCCCTTGGGTTGGGAAGATCCCCTAGAGAAGGAAATGGCAACCTACTCCAGTATTCTTGCCTGGGAAAGCCCATGGACAGAGGAGCCTGGTGGGCTATATAGTCCATGGAGTTGCAAAGAGTTGGACATGACTGAGTAACTAACACCTCTGGCAAACAATTATACATATGAAGGATAAACAAAATTCTGAGCTTCTCTGGTGGCTCAGGCTGTAAAGAATCTGCCTGCAATGCAGGAGACCTGGGTTCAATCCCTGGGTCAGGAAGATCCCTTGAGAAAGGAATGGCAGCCCACTCTAATATTCTGGCCTGGAGAATTCCAAGGATAGATGAGTCTGGCGGGCTACAGTTCATGGGGTTGCAAAGAGTCAGACATGACTAAGTGAGTAATACTTTTCATTTTTCAAACAAAGTCCTACAGTATAGCATAGAGAACTATTTTCAATAGCCTATGATAAACCATAAGGAAAGGAATATGTATAACTGAATCACTTTGCTGTATAGCAGAAACTAACACAGTATTGTAAATCAACTATCTTCAATAAAATAAAAAAATTTTAAGCTATTGTTCTTTCAATGGTGTATTATTTGCTCAGTTGTGTCCGACTCTTTGCCACCCCAGGACTGTAGCCTGCCAGGCTCCTTCTCAAACCAGGGATTGAACCCAGGTCTCGAACCCAGGTCTCCTACATTGCAGGCAGATTCTTTACCATCTGAGCCACCAGGGAAGCCCTCTGCCTTTTAAAGATTCTGTTATGAAATTAAAAATACACATAAAAGATTGGAAGAATATATATACGTATGTATATGTGTATATACACAAACACACACACACACAGAATTGTACCCATAATCAATAAGAAAAATTTAAAAACTCAACAATAACCCCAGTGTCCATTGCAGTGTTATTTACAATAGCCAGGACATGGAAGTAACCTAAATATCCGTCTACAGAGGAATAAAGATGTGGTATACTATTACTACTAAGTCACTTCAGTAGATATACAGTATTAATAGATGATGATTAGCCAAAAAAGAACAAAACTGTGCCATTTGCAGAGATGATGAACCTATAGACTGTCATGTGGAGTAAAGTAAGTCAGAAAGAGAAAAACAAATACTGTATATTACTGCATATATGTGGAATATAAAAAAAAAAACAGTACAGATGAACCTATTTGCAAAGCAGAAATAGAGACACAGACACAGAGAATAAATGTATGAGCACCAAATGGAGAAAGTAGTGGGAATAAATTGGGAGATAAAACACACTACTATGTATAAAATAGATAACGAATGATAACCTACTGCATTGCACAGGGGAAAGAAAAAGGAAGATACAAACTGTAGGATATTTATTAACTTTAAAAATGTGCCCCAATATACAAATATGCAAACAAACAGTATTTGATTCCACTTATGCAAGGTACTTTGTAGAGTCAAATTCAGAGAATCAGATAGTACATTGGTGGATGCCAGGGGTCGGGGTGGGAGAAATGGGCAGCTAGTGTTTAAAGGGGACAGAGTTTAAGTTTAGGAAAGTGAAACTTTTGAGAGAGGATGATGGTGAGGGTTGCACAATGTACTGTACTGAGTCCCACTTACCTGTATTGTTAAATGTTTAAAACATTATACTTCATATGGCTTTTACCAAAGTAAATTTTTAAAACCTCAGTAGTAAGAAGACAAAATAAATAAATGAAGAAAGAAAACAATGGGCAGTGTTTGAACACAGATTTCATCAGCAGTACTAAGCACAACTGGGAATTCCCTGGTGGCTCAGTGGTAAAACTGTCTCTTGCCAGTTCAGGAGACACAAGTTCAATCCCTGGGTCAGGAAGATCCCCTGGAGAAGGAAATGGCGACCCAGTCCAGTATTCTTGCCTGGAGAATTTAATGGATAGAGGAACCTGGTGGGCTGCAGTCCATGGGGTTGCAAAGAGCCAGACACTTTTACAACTAAACAACAGCAGAGCCTGTGGTATAACTGGAATGTTCATCAGTGCTGGAAAATATTCTAGTAGTTTTAATCCTAGGCAATTTAGACAAGAGTAATGAAATATAAGTTCAAAAAAGAAAAGTCTTACACTAGAACCAGTCTCAATTTTAACAAGAGAACGGACAACAAATTGTGGTATATTCCTACCATGGTGTGTTATTCAGCAATAAGAAATAAACCACTAATAAATGCAGTAAGCGCTGAAGAATTGATGCTTTTGAACTGTGGTGTTGGAGAAGACTCTTGAGAGTCCCTTGGACTGCAAGGAGATCCAACCAGTCCATTCTGAAGGAGATCAACCCTGGGATTTCTTTGGAAGGAATGATGCTAAAGCTGAAACTCCAGTACTTTGGCCACCTCATGCGAAGAGTTGACTCTTTGGAAAAGACCCTGATGCTGGGAGGGATTGGGGGCAGGAGGAGAAGGGGACAGCCAAGGATGAGATGGCTGGATGGCATCACGGACTCGATGGACGTTGAGTCTGAGTGAACTCAGGTTCAGGTTTGATCCCTGTTCAGGAAACTAAGATCCCACAAGCCGTGCAGCATAGCCAAGAAAAAAAGGATATAAAATGTTTTATTTCAATGTTTTACTATAGCAAGTATTCATGCACTAAAATTAAAATGGCTTATTGTGGTTCTGTCTACCTCACTAATGTAAGAAAGAATGAACTATAGATTTTTACCTTATTTTTCGAAAATTGCCAGTTTTGTGAATGCTAATTAGATTCTTCTGACAAAGAAATTGAATTCTACCTCCAACATGTGCAGCGTTAGCTCCTGATCTGGCCCACTCTCTAGCTCATCCTCTTATGCCAAAGTCGATCCAGAAAGAAAATACCCACTGTTGCATTCTCATAAATCTCAAAAATCATATTTTTCTTATTATGCATGAGAAACACACAGACCTCAAAGATATATAAAATAAGGCAAAAATAACTGAGTGGATTGAGAAGATTGATTTTAAGTGATTCCTATAATTCAGCCTGATACCAAAGAATTTATTTTTGAGTTTTTTAAGGTAAAATGTCATTGAAAACAAAATTTTCTTCATTTCTAGACCATTAGAAATAATGATCACCGTCTCCCTAAGGATGACTCTTTGCCTTTTAAATATAACTGTGATGTTATCATCTATTTTTGATGTAATCAATTTTTCAACACACTAACAATGCTTAGTTAATCCCTCTAATTTATAATATCTAACTTTACAAATAAAAATAATTTCTGGAAATATCTCTCTTAATCAGTAATATTTTTTCTTGACCTGTTACCTCATTCATACAAAAATCTCTACAATAAATAAAAAGAAAATTTAATTAATACTCATTATTTTTACATTTTGACTAATAATACTAAATCTAGCTTAGTTTAAATACTTCATACCCTAAAACATTTTTTTGTTTGTTAGTTACCCAGTCGTGTCTGACACTTTGCAACCCCATGGCCTGTGACCTCCAGGCTCCTCTGTACATGGAATTCTCCTGACAAGAATCCTGGAGTGGGTTGTCATTCCCTTCTGCAGGGGATCTTCCTGACCCAGGGATCGAACTCAGTTCTCCTGTATTGGCAGGCCAATTCTTTACCACTGAGCCACTAGGGAAACCTCTAATGCTCTATATTCAATCATGAATTTGTTTGATTCTTATTAACACAATTGTCCTTGTTCACCATTCTAACTTTTGGAAATCCTCTCCTCCTCTTTGGACATCATGTTTGCCTAGCTTATTTCCAATTATCTGAGAATACTATTTTATTTTCTTTTATTGGTTCAACTTTAAACATTCATTATTACCCTTTAGTATTCTGTGAGATTTTATTCTTGGCCTTCTTATATTTCTGTGTACACACTTCCTGGATTAATCTTATAAGATTGCTTCTACCAAAACATGGCTAGTGACTCTCAGATCTTTATCTCTTCTTTTGTTCTCTGTCTTGAGCTGCAGATACAATGACTGGATTGGAACATCTCTAAGTCAATAAAATACTAGCAACCAAAACGTAAAACACCAAACACAGTACTCAGTACCTTCATTCTCACTCCAGTCTGTTTCTCCTGTACTCATTGTCCCAGTTATTCATGTCCATGATGGTGTCATCTTTGATGCCTCTATGCTCTTCACAGGTGTTATAACATAGCAAAGAAGTCTTACACATTCAGTCTCTAAAGCATCACTTATTTCCGTTTACCCCCACTTTGTCCCCATGGCAATCGACTTTATTCAGAGTCTTACCATTTCTTTTCTGAATCATAGCAACTTCCCTTTTGAACTTCCTGTGGTCAATATTTCCCCTTTCAAGTCCTTCCCCTGCCTGCTGCTGGAATAATCTGTTTAAATCCCAACCTAAATCTACTGTACCACTAGCTATAAATTTGAAATCCATTGTTTTTTGTATGAGATCCTTCATTATCTACCTGTAAACTACTTCTTCAATTTCACTGTCACTACTTATACCTGACATGTCAAACAATTACTTGTTTTGAATATCTTGAATAAACTAGTGTTTTTCTATGTTTGTGTCTTTGTACATATTACTGCCTCAAGTTTATATTTCTTCTCTTTATTATTCCACCTGGAATAATAATATCTATTTACTCCTCAGTACTTGATTAAAATATTTTTTCTCTAAAACTGTACCTATGATCTCTAAAACTTTAATATATGCTATCTATCAATCTATCTATCCTCTATTCATTCATCTATTTATCTACACAAGCACATATATGCTCTCTTGTTCTACACACAAAAAAAGAGAATTAAAGCCTTGTTTTCCCTGCTACTTACAAAAAAAAAAAAAATTCCTAGAAGAAATCCCCTCCAAAAATAAAACTGAATGAGAAATTTCCATACAATTGTTTAACAGGTCTTCTCAGAATTAGAAGCTAAAGTTTTCTTTCCTTCAAAATACAGATGTAGTAGTTAGCTAATTTCTATTATAAATTATATATATGGTAGATATTTCGATGTGACAGTGTTTGATAACTCATTTTACTTTTTTGGACCTTATTTTTTTCTCTTCTTAAAATGAAATGTTTATACTAGATTTCTAAGTTTGCTTCCAAATAAGAATTCCCCATACATAAAATTAAAACTTAAATCCTCATGTTTTACTCAGAAGAAACCATTTGCATTAATTCCATCACTCAAGTTATGGTCATTTTTATGTGCATAGATTTGATAGTCAAATATATACATCTCATACAGTCTCAGTATATTTTAATATTTCACTGTAATAAGGCTTTAAAGCTGAGTTTACAACTAAAGAGAAAACACAAATATGGAAATAGCAGCAGATTATATTTCCATCTGTGATGAGATGAATTAAAGTCAGTCCTCTGTATGCACAGTCGCTCTGGTTTATAAAGCGTGTCTCTGCCTTTAGAAAGATGCCAGCTAAAGGTTAAGTTAGATATTCTATTCTGTGCCGCTGCTGCAGTTTAACCTCTTCAGACCTTGATTAACTTCTTACATTACTAGCTCACTGAAGGCATTGCTTGTTTTCCTGGACTGTGGGCGGGAGGTGGGGGTGGGGGGGAATTAGGAGGCAATAGTGTACTGTGAAGACAAGCAAGCTGCAATTCCAAAGGTTGGAATCCTTCTTTTGCCACTGTCATAGGTGTCCTCTTAAGTGACCTCCTATCAGTCCTGCCTCTGTTTCCGCATGTGGGCAATGAGGTGCACACAACATCAGGTCTTTTGTTTTCTCTAAAAGATGCTGCAACAATAAAAAAGATAACAGGTATGGAAACAAAGTGACCTTTTAAAGAAAAAAAATGCATTTCATCCTTTGGTAAACTATTATTTCATATTGGGGTGTACATACACACTTATTGCTTTTTATCACCTTTATTTCTTCATACTTATCCAGCTGTAAAGTAAAAGACAGGAATACAGGAACTAGTATCCCTGCTCGTCCTCTGCCTTCAAGGAGACAAACTGTCCTTTCCAATTGCTGTAATATATTTTTGGTGAGGAAGGAGGGAGATGGCGCCCAGACAGATAGAGGCTTACCAGCATTATTTTTCTAATTGTTAGAAAAAGGTAATGGATTACGAGTTCTTTTTCATTGTGACTCACACTCCAGAGAATAAAAGAGAGTGAGGAATAATTGTGTTCTGACACTGTCAGTTGGAAAAAAACACCACGCACAGAGCAGCAAACAAAACCCAGGACAAAAAGGTGAGGTAAGTGGTGAATGATCCTTTGGGAATTCTCATAATTACTAAATACTCAAACTCCACTATCCTGTGGCAACTATTGAAACTGACCTCACTACAACAGAGAAAAAAGACCCTCCGGGATGAAAGTGGCAAAGATGTAGAGCAATTTCACATAAGCAAATAAATTTCAGAGCACATTTACTACTTTGCGGCATGCATTTAATCATAGACTTGAGGTAGGCCTTGATAAACATCCTTTGCCGTAACTAGACATTGTGTTAGTACAATTGTACTCAGGAAGATAAAAAAATCGTACTCATCTACCTCTTGAAGCATTTCATAGTTTTGCTGATTAACAGTAGAAACATTTAAATACATGAATGCTATTCACTGACAGTAGTGGTAAACACTGCATGGCATAAAACAGAAACCAAAGTCCATGAGGCAACAGCAAACCAGGAGAAGCACTTTTCTTCTTTATCTTTGTTTGAAAATATTTTGTTTACCCCGTAACCATATCTACTTTCCCAGTATTTCTTGTACAAAGATTCAGGCAGCATTCTTGTTGCATTAAAGTCACAGGTTTAAGGTACCATCTTTCTACGTGTATTTTCTCCCCCTGACTTTCGTGGAAGAGATGAACCTGAGTAGATGTCTTCTGGAAACTGACCCATTAGGAAAACATCTTAGTCAATAAATTGTGGAGGCTCCTGAGCTTCTAAATTGGAACAAAGAGTCATATGCGAACATGCTTAGTTGCTCCATCATGTCTGACCCTTTGTGACCCCATGGACTGCAGCCAGCCAGGCTCTTCTGTCCAAGGGGATCCTCCAGGAAAGAATATGGGAGTGGGTTGCCATGTTCTCCTCAAAGAGTCATACACACTTTGTCTAATAGAGGATATTTTCTCTTTCAGTATCAGATAAGTAAACCATAAACATGTGATAATACTAATTATTATAAAAACAGAACATTATAGTTTATAGTATTATTAACACTGCAAGGAGATCCAACCAGTCCATTCTGAAGGAGATCAACCCTGGGATTTCTTTGGATGGAATGATGCTAAAGCTGAAGCTCCAGTACTTTGGCCACCTCATGTGAAGAGTTGACTCATTGGAAAAGACTCTGATGCTGGGAGGGATTGGGGGCAGGAGGAGAAGGGGACGACCAAGGATGAGATGGCTGGATGGCATCACGGACTCGATGGATGCAAGTCTGAGTGAACTCTAGGAGTTGGTGATGGACAGGGAGGCCTGGTGTGCTGCGATTCATGGGTTTGCAAAGGGTCGGACACGACTGAGCGACTGAACTGAACTGAACTGATTATTATCACATAAAATATTTTCCAGGGTAAAACTCTAAAATGATGTACTCAAATTTCCTATTTTCATCAAATATCTATCTCTTATAAAATAATATATAAATAAATAGCAAAAAAAAAAAAACTCTCAAAATATCCCTGCTTTAGGAAATATTCCCTAAAAAGAACTGAATAATAAGGAATAACCTGAACAAACTGTGTATTTACCTAAGAATAAGTGAAATTTGATGTGGATAAAAATATAGCACAAGTTTCTTTCTTTAATGTTTTACCCTTCATGCTTTTAAAAAATAAATGTGTTCCAGTTATATCTAGAGAACACAAAATGGAAATTATTATCATAGAAATTTTGCTTCAGATCATTTTACCATCACCTCAAAATTATATAGTAAATCTAATTCATTATAAAAACTTTAATTTGTAGCATCTTGTAAAATTCAGGCAGAGCAATGATTTTGAGATCCTACCATTATGCTCTGCAACTTCAAGACAGCTGGTGAAATTTGATACATCAGAGAACTGATAAATCTCACTGTACATACTACTTACTGAACAAACAAGAACATAATTTGGGATTTGGCATTGTGGAATTCACAAGATGAAGCTAAGACCTAATCTCTACACCTGGGGAAAAAAGTGAAAATTCCATGGAAGAATAATATACTTAAGAGACTATCAGGAGAATCCCAGGGACGGGGGAGCCTGGTGGGCTGCTGTCTCTGGGGTCGCACAGAGTTGGACACAACTAAAGTGACTTAGCAGCAGCAGCAGCAGCAGCAGTGGGCACTTTCCTGTTGATGCTTCTTGACTATACTGTACCACTTAATACATAACTTGGAGCACAAAGTAATTTCCTTCTGGCTCCATCTTTGGGATAATTTTGTGATCAATAAGATAATGGTTATAAACATATGACAATGGTAGGAAATTCAAAATTTTATAGGAATCCTAGAAATGTTCTAAATGTTTTATGCCTCAGAGAAGAAACCTGCCAACCTATCTATTCTTCAGACTAATTGCTAAGATATATTTCTGGGAAGCACATATGTGACCTGTGTCTATGGCCCCAAAGTAAAGAACACTGAAAATATTTACAAATTTTTGGAAGCTATCAGTATTAGAACTATCCTCACCCAGACCTATTCCATCTTCAAAGCTATCCTGACCACGGATATGAGTCATAAAACATTTTATACACTTAAGGACATTGCTGTTCTATGATTTAATTTGAATTTGTTACATGTATGTGTATGTGTGTGTGTGTGTGTGTGTGTGTATAATAGTTAGCCTGCTTCTAATCTCTGATGTGCTGTTTCATTTCTCATAATGATAATGTTTTTGCACTGTCCCTTGGTTCATCTCTTTAAAGAGTTCCGCTTCCAATCACCATATTATCATTAGACATAATCCTTCCAATTTTTTCAACAAAGTTAACATTATTTTAAGTGAAAGTGCTAGTCTCTTAGACGTGTCTGACTCTTTGTGACCTCATTGACTACACTTCGCCAGGCTCCTCTGTCCATGGAATTCTCCAGGCAAGAATACTGGAGTGGGTCACCATTTCCTTCTCCAAGGGATCTTCCTGATCCAGGGGTCGAAACCATGTCTTCTGCATTGCAGGCAGATTCTTTATCATCTGAGCCACCAGGGAAGCCCCAAGAAAACTAGATTAGGTAGTCATTCTCTTCTCCAGGGATCTTTCCAACCCAGGGCTCAAACCCGGATCTCCAGTATTACAGGCATTCTTTACTGTCTGAGTCACTAGGGAAGCCCCTTTATTTATTATATTTTAATTTAATAAATAAAGTAAATACCTAGGTTCAGAGTGAATAAGGAAAATATAATCACTGGGACATTTTCTTTCTATGCTGAAGCAAGAATTGTATTTTCTGAGGATTTAGTGCCCTGGGACACAGAGGGATTAACTGTACTAATTTGAGGCCTATTCATGAATTATTACACATGTAAAAGGCCCCATAGAGGCAGGGTGTGGAAGAAGGGTGTGAGATATCAAATGCACAAGCTGCAAACTTCATTTCCAAGAATGTGGTGATGGTGAAGTAGATCAATTGGCCCCTGGGCTGGACAGCTGGTGTTTGTCAAGTAAAATAAAATTCAAGCTTTGTTGTCACTCAGATGATCCAAAGGCAAAGCTTACGGCAAAAGCTGAGCTCTGCTAAAGCAGAGATAAGTGCCTACTCCTGAGGTCAAGGAAAGACTCCCCTGTCTGCACATGTGCAAGAAACGTTCTGGGGGCCAAAAAGGGAGGGGATCTCACCCCATAATAAAGGTGGTCACACACCCATAGGCCTGTACAGTGGGAATCATTGTAGCAAAATGTTGCATACATATCTTAGGGAGGGTCCAAGGACCAGTCAGGTGTGAAGAAAGAAACAAGATAATTGGCCAAATGTAAATAAAGACCTGGAAAGACTATCCTATGTAAGTGATTTAAATCACCTTTCTACAGCACTCCTCCTCACTCAGGTACCTGCACTCCTCTCTGGGTGTGTATTTCTGCCTTTGTTGTCATTCAGTAGCTAAGTTGTACTCTGACTTAAACTACTTTTCTGTATGCTTTTTTTTTTCTATTTTAATTGGAGGCTAATTACTGTGCAATATTGTATTGGTTTTGCCATACATCAACATGAATCTGCCACGAGTATACACGTGTTCCCCATCCTGAACCCCCCTCTCACCTCCCTCCCCGTACCATCCCTCTGGGTCATTCCAGTGCACCAGCCCCAAGCATCCTGTATCCTGCATTGAACCTGGACTGGCGATTCATTTCACATATGATATTATACATGTTTCAATGCCATTGAAATGTATGCTTTTCCATACATTGTGCAGTGTCTCTAATAATAAACTTTGTAGCTATTTTTACAATTTTTTGCCTCCTTGAAATAGTCTTGTTTTCAAGTTGGGGGAAGAGCCACAGTCAATTCGCTTCTAGTCTCTAGCCCTTGGTGGTCTAGTGGCTAGGATTCCTAGTTTTCATCCAGCCTGCTGCTGCTGCTGCTAAGTCGCTTCAGTCGTGTCCGATTCTGTGCGACCCCATAGACAGAAGCCCACCAGGCTCCCTGTCACGGGGATTCTCCAGGCAAGAACACTGGAGTGGGTTGCCATTTCCTTCTCCAATGCATGAAAGTAAAAAGTGAAAGGGAAGTCGCTCAGTCGTGTCCGACTCTTAGCGACCCCATGGACTGCAGCCTACCAGGCTCCTCCATCCTTGGGATTTTCCAGGCAAGAGTACTGGATTGGGGTGCCATGCCTTCTCCTTCATCCAGCCTACCCAGGCTCAAATCCAGGGCAGGGAACTAAGATCTCTCTTCAGGTCTGCTCACTGCTGTCTCTCCCAGGTCAATGGTGATACATAGTCACTCTTTCTCCTGTATAATTTTACAGTTCAAAAAATTTCATGAAAAATAATCATCATAGCTGCAATCATGGCACTAGGCCACAAATTCTGCTGTATTCTTCCATAGCACAAAGTGGAATTTCTGTCAATATTCTAGTGAATTCCTTTTCATAAAAATCTAGACAGATCTTTCAAAATGAAGGCAATGTGACAACATCCTCTTCCTTGAATACAAATATATATTTATACACATACATACACATACACACACATGTGTATATACACACACATATATATCTAAATACTAAATACTAAAACTGTGGGTCTTGTTGAAATGGATCTTAGCTCTGTTATTCAATTGTTTAACCTATTCATAATCGAAGAAGTTCTAAGTGTGCCTTGTCTAGGTAACCTTGATGAAGTCCTGAAGTCTCTGACTCTGTACTTCTTTATCTTTTAAATAGGACTGCAAAAGTCTTACCAATTATCACTCTTTTTAAAAATGAAGTGCTAAGGTGGCTGGCATTCTATAAGCCCGTAATAGGACACCATTTTAAACTCATCATTAACGTGTGTCCTTAGGGTATGCAGCTTAGGAATTAGCAGTCCTTAATTGGGCTTTATTAGATTTAAAAGAATCCAGTGCTCTTTCCACAGTGAGAACAGCTCAAGTGCAAACCACGGAGTCAGAAGAGTCATTGAGAATGTCAGGAGAAGGACAAAGTAACATTTTCAGGACTCTAGAAATAGAAGTGATTATTTTTCTTATTTTGAGATCATCAACAGACTTTAATAATCCCACTACCCAGAATCACATAATCAGCAGTTACTTGGGTGACCTAAAAGAACTTTCTAACTTATAAAATAATTTTTTTAAAGTTCATACACATACACAAAACCAAAAACCAACAACTAATAAAGGTCAGACTATTTTTAAGTGACTGGGCAAATATGTACAGTATTTCTGTGGCTTAAATCATACAGTTATAAATGTTACAGACAAATCTGGTATTTGTTTAGACATTCCTTAAGTATACAAGAACATAAGGAAAATAACATTTTGGATATAAAATTTGTGGAATATACTGAAAGGCTGAATGTATGGCAGATGGATGCTTAATGATTGGGCCACCAGGGAAGTCCCAATTTTATTTTTAAACTTAAAGCCAAATAACTTTTAACATATATTATTAATAAAATTTTCATTGTGAAATCTTTAAATTAGTTTAAATATTATTTCTCTCCACATTGTTTCTATTCTGTATTCCATCCACTGTGCCTTCAACTTTCCTCTCCTTTTCTCTTCCATAAAATATTTAATAACTGGCAAAAATACACCAAGCAATACAGTAGATGACAAAAAGAATTGTTCTACTTATCTCTTGCTGGATAACAAATTAGCCCAAACTTAATGGCCTACAAAAACAAATATTGTATCAGTGTTTCTGAGAATCAGAAACACAAGAGCAATTTACTGGGTGGTTCTGGTTTGGAGTTTCTCATGATGTCAGAGTCAAGATACTAGCTGGAGCTTCAGTCACTTTAAGGTTTACCTGGACTAGATGGTGCCCTCCCAAGTCGGCTCAATTATATAACCATTGGCTAAAGACTTTAGTTTCTCACAGGTTATTGGTAAAATATCTCAGTACCTCAAATGTGGACTTTATATAGTTGCTGGAATGTCTTTACAACATGCCAGATAGTTTGTCCAGTGCATGCAAGAACTTTAAGGATCAAAATAATATTGGCAAAATTACCGCCAATTTAGACTATCCCTTCCAGTCCAAGATGACATTGTTTTCACCAAAATAATTCTTTTAAAACAGGATCTTCTTCTGTTATTATTTTTTATTTATTTTTAAAAAACATTTATTTAAAAGGTTTCAAAATTGAAACATGTATAATATCATGTATGAAATGACTTGCTAGTCCAGGTTTGATGCATGATACTGGATCTTGGGGCTGGTGCACTGAGATGACCCAGAGGGATGGTACGGGGAGGGAGGAGGGGAGGAGGTTCAGGATGGGGAACACGTGTATACCTGTGGTGGATTCATGTCAATGTATGGCAAAACCAATACAATATTGTAAAGTAATTAACCTCCAATTAAAATAAATTTATATTAAAATATATGTTTTAAAGTATTTATGTATCTTAGTTGCAGCATGCAGTATCTTTTTAGTTGCAGCATTCAAACTCAGCTGTGGATCTCTTGTTAATCTTGATGTGGCAAAGGTCACACTGACAAGTCTCTTCTGACATATGCCCTTTTCTATTTTAGATTTTTGTTGCTGGGTAACTTCCTTAAGCTCCTTAGTGCCTCTACTATTTGATCTAGAGGAACTGTGAGGCAAACCTTTAAAATCTTTAGAGGAGCTTTTTTATGACTGAATGGTATTCTGAGGCTTCTCCTCAGAGTTTTATGAGATCTTAACAAAGATTTTACAGTCTCAATCTTGACTTTATCCGTACAGCAGGTTTTCTTGTCAGTGTTTGCTATCTGGAGTGGTTGAGAATTTTCAAAACAATCAAATCTTTCGTCTCTATGTTTAACAATACTTACTTTAGTTCATCTCTCTCTTCTCACAGTTTGCCATAAGCATCAAAAAGAAATCAGATGACATCTGCCTACATTTCTTCTGGAAATTTATAAAGCTAGATATCCAGGTTCATTAGGTGCATTTTTTACTTTCTATATTTTTTGCAGGAATCATTGTTGCTTACCTATTCATTTCTACATCAAAGAGCCCTTTCTTCCAGGTTCCAGTATTATATTGATAGCTTTATTTTTAGCCCTCATACATAGCTTTCTGAATTGTCATCATTCTTCTACATAGTTTTTCCAAGCTTTTAAAACCTTCAACATTTTCCGTTTAAAAATCCTACTAGTTTTATCCACTGGCCAGTTCCAAAGAGATTCTACATCTCTGTCATGGCAGTATGAAGAACTACTTCCAGCTACTACATTTTGTGTTGTTATGACCTAGTCTTGGAAGTTATCCTCTGTGATTTCCACTATATTCTATTTGTTAGAAAGAGTCATAAAGTACAGCCCACTCTGAAGGAAAGGGGATCTAAACACAATCTTTGGAAGGAGGAGTGCTAAAGTATTTGATTTGTGGCTATATAATAAAACACTACAGGGAGAAAAAAAATGAATAAGACACATCATTTTAAAGCTTTTATAACTAGTAAAAGTAACAAATACATAAAAGAAGCATGATAGAACATAAAATATACTTGAATAGATTTATGGGAAATATTTTTAAGATACAGAGCAAGGAATAATATATGTAGCTTGAATGAGTTTGTAAACTTTAAGGATGAATAGCAATTCACAATTCAGAGAAATGGGAAATGGTATTTTATGCAAAGAGAACAGCATGAGAGTTCAGAGATGAACACTGGGAAGTTTGAACATGGGAATGTTGAACATGGAAACATGGGAAGTTTGGGGAATGGTACTAGTGGTCCGTCAGAGATAGCTCAGAAGAATGAAAGTGGTAAGGAGTTGCAGGATATGGTGTTAGCTGGTGTCCAATTGTTAAAAGAATTATACACTATGATAAGGAGTTTGAACACAAAATCCAAAGAAGATTGATTTTACAAGCATGACATTTCTTTGAGGCTTCTTCTCTTAATGTAAAAATCATATGATATTTCACGATATTCTATAATAAATCAGTATTTTTTTATTTAAAGAGTTTATCCAACTTTTAAGTAAAATTACCATTCCCAGAATAGATGCAATTGTTTATGATCTGGCTTCACATACTGTTCGCATATTACAGGGCAGTCTTATAGCAAGCCACAGTAAAGCTGCTACCCGTGGCACAGAGAGCCAGCAAGGCTAAAACATAAGGAGGTATTTTTAAAGAAGGTATCATAGTAAGATCTACATTTGAGAAAGTTAACTCGGGATAATAATGACTACAAACTACATCTGGGGAAATTGGGAAGGGCAAGTTGAAAGTTATTGTAAAAGCTGATTGATGCTTAACAATAAGTGTAACCTGAGGAAAGCAACAGCTTCAAGGGAGTTACAAAATAAGGGACTGTTTCCTGAAATTAACTGAATTATTTATATTTCATAAAATGTTTGCTTTCAAACAACTGGCTGAGATAACCATGTGCATAGAATGTGTTTCTCTTGGGGAGCCACTCATTCATTTCTTGGTCCATCTTGTAACAATACACAGTCAGAGCACATCCTACTCCAGAGATTCTGCTTCATTTTTCACTAATGACTAGCTATTTCCATAGCAAGTTTGAAAGAAGTCTAATTAAATGACCTTATCTTTATTTATTTATTTAGCCTGGAAAAATAAAGGGTGTAATTTGTCATTTTAAAGTTGTTGTGTTAAAGAGGCCAAAAATTAGTTCAGAGATGAGATGCTGTGCTTATAGACTCCTAATCCAACAAAATCTTAATTCATGAGTTAATTTTCATAGAAAAGGAATTAATTTATGTGGCTAACCCTCTACTTTCAAATGAAAAGGTAAGTTTTTCCAAATAAAATTAAATTATAGATTATGTTAAAAAAAACTAGCTCTCTGTATACCTCTGTAACTTTTACTTTAGCAGGTCACTTCTGGCCCTGGAAGAACTCAAGCAGAAAAAATCTGCTTTTCAATACATCCCACACACCCACTTTCTGGTGTGATGGAGCAAAAAACAAACAAACCCCCCAGAAAAAAAAAAAGAAAACTCAGAATGACTGCTACCTAAATCCTGTTTTTTAAGAGGGTGATATAAATCATGTATACTGATTTACAGAAGACGCAGATGTTTAAATGCCTTACTTATCTTCCATTAACAGTCAATTAGCCTGAGGAGAAAACTTTTAGCGGAAGGTGTGGGAGGAATTGTTAGAATGCTTACTGGAGGCAGATCAAAAAGTAATAACGATATCTATGCCAGGATGCCTCCTACTCCCCAAATCCCCATGAAATTTCAGCAATCCCTGAGTTAAGCAAATGTAATTCTGTATGCTTAAAACAGAGAGAAGAAAAAGGAAAAAGAAAAAAAAGAACCTTTAGAACTAGTTATTCGGAAAGAATTCACTTGGGGAGGAAGAAGTAACTTTAAACATTTCAGAATGGAAAATGAAACTAAGCCAGAGAAAGGTCTTTATGTTAGTGGTTTTATGAAACTAAATCAGTTCAGTTCATTTCAGTCACTCAGTCCTGTCAGACTCTTTGCAGCCCCATGGACTGCAGCATGCCAGGACTCCCTGTCCATCACCAACTCCCAGAGCTTGCTCAAACTCATGTCCATCAAGTCAGGGATGCCATCCAACCATCTCATCTTCTGTCATCCCCTTCTCCTCCCACCTTCAATCTTTCCCAGCATCAGGGTCTTTTCCAATGAGTCAGCTCTTCACATCAGGTGGCCAAAATATGGAGTTTCAGCTTCAACATCAGTCCTTCCAATAAACACCCAGGACAGATCTCCTTTAGGATGGACTGGTTGGATCTTCCTGCCGTCCAAGGGACTCTCAAGAGTTTTTGCCAACACAATTCAAAAGCATCAATTCTTCAGCACTCAGCTTTCTTTATAGTCCAACTCTCACATCCATACATGACTACTGGAAGAAACATAGCCTTGACGAGACAGACTTTTGTTGGCAAAGTAATGTCTCTACTTTTTAATATGGTGTCTAGGTTGGTTATAACTTTCCTTCCAAGGAGTAAGTGTCTTTTAATTTCATGGCTTCAATCACTATCTCAGTAATTTTGTAGCCCCTAAAAATGAAGTCTGACATTGTTTCCCCATTTATTTGCTATGAAGTGATGGGACCAGATACCATGATCTTCGTTTTCTGAATGTTGAGCTTTAAGCCAACTTTTTCACTCTCCTCTTTCACTTTCAACAAGAGGCTCTTTTGTTCTTCTTCACTTTCTGCCATAAGGGTGGTGTCATCTGCATATCTGAGGTTATTGACATTTCTCCCGGCAATCTTGATTCCAGCTTGTGCTTCTTCCAGCCCAGAATTTCTCATGATGTATTCTGCATAGAAGTTAAATAAGCAGGGTGACAATTACAGCCTTGACGTACTCCTTTTCCTATTTGGAGCCAGTCTGTTGTTCCATGTCCAATTCTAATTGTTGCTTCCTGATCTGCATACAGGTTTCTCAAGAGGCAGGTCAGGTGGTCTGGAATTCCCATATCTTTCAGAGTTTTCCACAATTTATTGTGACCCACACAGTCAAAGGCTTTGGCATAGTCAATAAAGCAGAAATAGATGTTTTTCTGGAACTTCTTTGCTTTTTCAATGATCCAGTGGATGTTGGCAATATGATCTCTGGCTCCTCTGCCTTTTCTAAATCCAGCTTGAACATCTGGAAGTTCACAGTTCACGTATTTCTGAGGTCTGGCTTGGAGAATTTTGAGCATTAATTTACTAGTGTGTGAGATGAGTGCAATTGTGCAGTAGTTTGAGCATTCTTTAGCATTTCCTTTTTTGAGGATTGGAATGAAAACTGACCTTTTCCAGTCCTGTGGCCACTGCTGAGTTTTCCAAGTTTGCTGACATACTGAGGGCAGCACTTTCACAGCATCATCTTTCAGGATTTGAAATAGCTCAACTGGAATTCCATCACCTCCACTAGCTTTGTTCATAGTGATGCTTCCTAAGGCCCACTTGACTTTACATTCTAGGATGTCTGGCTCTAGGGGAGTGATCACACCCTCATGATTATCTTGGTCATGAAGATCTTTTTTGTACAGTTCTTCTGTGTATTCTTGCCACCTTTTCTTAATATCTTCTGCTTCTGTTAAGTCCATACCATTTCTGTCCTTTATCGAGCCCATCTTTGCATGAAATGTTCCCTTGGGTCTCTAATTTTCTTGAAGAGATCTCTAGTATTTCCCATTCTGTTGTTTTCCTCTATTTCTTTGCATTGATCGCTGAAGAAGGCTTTCTTATCTCTCCTTGCTATTCTTTGGAACTCTGCATTTAAATGGGTATATCTTTCCCTTTCTCTTTTGCTTTTCACTTCTCTTCTTCTCACAGCTATTTGTAAGGCCTTCTCAGACAGCCATTTTGCTTTATTGCATTTCTTTTCTTTGGGATGGTCTTGATCCCTGTCTCCTGTACAATGTCACAAACTTCTGTCCATAGTTCATCAGGCGCTCTATCAGATTTAGTCCCTTAAATCTATTTCTCACTTCCACTATATAATCATAAGGGACTTAATTTAGGTCATACCTGGTGGCCAAAATATTGGAGTTTTAGCTTCAGCATCAGTCCTCCCAATGAATATTCAGGATTGATTTCCTTTAGGATTGAATGGTTGGATCTTCTTGCTGACCAAGGGACTCTCAAGAGTCTTCTCCAAAACCACAGTTCAACTGAAGCATCAATTCTTCAGTCCTCTGCTTTCTTTATAGGGCAACTCTCACATCCATATGTGGCTACCTGAAAAACCATAGCTTTGACTAGATGGACCTTTGTTGGCAAAGTAATGTCCTTGCTTTTTAATATGCTGTCTAGGTTACTCATAGCTTTTCTTCCAAGGAGCAAGCATCTTTTAATTTCATGGCTACAATCACCATCTGCAGTGATTTTGGAGCCCCCCAAAATAAATGTCATTGTTTCCATTATTTCCCCATCTATATGCCATGAAGTGATGGGACTTGATGCCATGACCTTAGTTTTCTGAATGTTGAGTTTTAGCCAACTTTTTCACTCTCCACTTTCACTTTCATCAAGAGACTCTTTGGGTCTTTGAATTCTGCATAAGGGTGGTGTCATCTGCATACCTGAGGTTATTGATATTTCTCCCAGCAGTCTTGATTTCAGCCTATGTTTCATTCAGCCCAGCATTTTTCATGATGTACTCTGCATATAAGTTAAATAAGCAGTGTGGCTGACAATATACAGCCTTCACATACTACTTTCATGATTTGGAACCAGTCTGTTGTTGCATGTCCTGTTCTAACTGTTGCTTCTTGATATGCATACAGATTTCTCAGAAGGCAGGACAGGTGGTCTGGAATTTCCATGTCTTTAAGAATTTTCATTATCTTCATTACATCCACCATAGTTTGCTCTCAGGTCAATCAATAGGGAGGGAACACAACCTACCCATCAACAGAAAATTGGATTAAAGATTTGCTGAGCATGACCCTGCCCAACAGAATAAGACCCAGTTTTCCCCACAATCAGTCTCTCCCATCAGAAACTTCCATAAGCCTCTATCCTTATCCAACAGAGGACAGATAGAATGAAAGCCACAATCATGGAAAACTAATCAAACTGATCACATGGACCACAGTCTTTTCTAACTCAATGAAATTATGAGCCATGCTATGCAGGGCCACCCAAGATGGACGAGTCATGTTGGAGAGTTCTGACAAAATATGGTCCACTGGAGAAGGGAATGGCAAACCATATTCTTGCCTTGAGAACCCCACGAACAGTATGAAAAGGAAAAAAGACACTGAAAGATAAACTCCCCAGGTCAGTAGGTGCCCAATATGCTATTGGAGAAGAATGGAGACATCAGTCCAGAAAGAATGAAGAGATGCAACAAAAGCAAAAGCAACACCCAGTTGTGGCTGTGACTAATGATGGCAGTAAAACCCAATGCTCTAAGAGGAATATTGCATAGGAACCTGGAATGTTAGGTCCATGAATCAAGGTAAACTGGAAATGGTCAAACAGGAGGTGGCAAGAGTGAACATCAACAGTTTAGGAATCAATGAACTAACATGGACCGGAATGGGTGAATTTAACTCTGATGACCATTATATCTACTACTGCCCTTAGAAGAAATGGAGTAGCTCTCATAGTCAACAAAAGAATCTGAAATGCAATACTTAGATATAATTTCAAAAATGACACAATGATCTCTGTTCATTTCCAAGGCAAACAATTCACTATCACAGTATTCCAGGTTTATGCCCAGATCAGTAATGCTAAATAAGCTGAAATTGAACAGTTCTATGAAGTCCTACAAGACATTCAACACTCAAAAATTCTGAAAGAGGTGGGAATACCAGACCACCTGACCTGCCTCTTGAGAAATCTGTATGCAGGTCAGGATGCAACAGTTAGAACTGAAAGTGGAACAACAGACTGGTTCCAAATAGGAAAAGGAGTGCGTCAGGCTGTATATTGTCACCCTGCTTATTTAACTTCTATGCAGAGTACATCATGAGAAATGCTGGACTGGAAGAAACACAAGCTGGAATCAAGATTGCTGGGAGAAATATCAATAACCTCAGATATGCAGATGACACCACCCTTATGGCAGAAAGTGAAGAGGAGCTAAAAAGCCTCTTGTTGAAAGTGAAAGAGGAGAGTGAAAAAGTTGGCTTAAAGCTCAACATTCAGAAAAAAAAGATCATGGCATCTGGCCCCATCACTTCATGGGAAATAGATGGGGAAACAATAGAAACAGTGTCAGACTTTATTTTTTTGGGCTCCAAAATCACTGCAGATGGTGACTGCAGCCATGAAATTAAAAGACGCTTACTTCTTGGAAGAAAAGTTATGACCAACCTAGATAGTATATTCAAAAGCAGAGACATTACTTTGCTGACTAAGGTCTGTCTAGTCAAGGCTATGGTTTTTCCTGTGGTCATGTATGGATGTGAGAGTTGGACTGTGAAGAAGGTTGAGCGCAGAATTGATGCTTTTGAACTGTGGTGTTGGAGAAGACTCTTGAGAGTCCCTTGGACTGCAAGGAGATCCAACCAGTCCATTCTGAGGGAGATCAACCCTGGGATTTCTTTGGAAGGAATGATGCTAAAGCTGAAACTCCAGTACTTTGGGCACCTTATGCGAAGAGTTGACTCATTGGAATTTTTTGGGCTCCAAAATCACTGCAGATGGTGACTGCAGCCATAAAATTAAAAGACGCTTACTCCTTGGAAGAAAAGTTATGACCAACCTAGATAGTATATTCAAAAGCAGAGACATTACTTTGCTGACTAAGGTCCGTCTAGTCAAGGGTATGATTTTTCCTGTGGTCACGTATGGATGTGAGAGTTGGACTGTGAAGAAGGCTGAGCCCCAAATAATTGATGCTTTTGAACTGTGGTGTTGGAGAAGACTCTTGAGAGTCCCTTGGACTGCAAGGAGATCCAACTAGTCCATTCTGAGGGAGATCAACCCTGGGATTTCTTTGGAAGGAATGATGCTAAAACTGAAGCTCCAGTACTTTGGCCACCTTATGGGAAGAGCTGACTCATTGGAAAAGACCCTGATGCTGGGAGGGATTGGGGGCAGGAGGAGAAGGGGACAACCGAGGATGAGATGGCTGGATGGCATCACCGACTCAATGGACGTGAGTCTGAGTGAACTCCGGGAGTTGGTGATGGACAGGGAGGCCTGGCGTGCTGCGATTCATGGGGTCGCAAAAAGTCGGACACGACTGAGCGACTGAACTGAACTGAACTGAACTTACTTCTCAAAGAACCAGGATACACAGCTGAAGGCTGACCCACATACCACTCTCCACATGGGCACAGAGCCCTGAAAGGTTCTCTCAGCCCCTCTACTCCACTCTGCTAACTTGGAAGTAGAACTAGAAGATGTCACCTCACCATATCCTATTTGCAAATGAGTGAACTCCCAGAGACATATAAAGCCTGTGTCATCTCTCCCAACCCAGCAATTAAGGGGACACCTGCCAGGTCGGGACGCCTGCCAGGTCAGGACTGGCAATTAGACTTCACCCGTATGACCACCCATAAAAGGTGCAAGTACCTGTTAACACTCGTAGACACTTTACTAAGTGGACCAAGGCCTTCCTGCTACACCCAAAAGGGCTTCTGTGCAACTCAGGCAATTCTGCAAGAAATTATCCCTAGATTGGGTCTCCCCAACTCTCTCCAGAGTGACAGTGGCTCAGCTTTCACCTCCCAAATTACCCAACAGGTGTTTCAAACTTTAGACATTAAATACAAACCACATACAGCCTGGTATCCCCAGCCTTCAGGAGAAACCAGAAAAGGCTCCCTCTTCCCTTCAAATAGCGGTCCACATCCTTTTTGGCACCAGGGACCAGTTTCATGGAAGACAATTTTTCTACAAACTGGGGGACAGTTTGATGGTTTCAGGATGATTCAAGAGCATTACATTTATTGTGCACTTGTTTCTATTATTATTACATCAGCTCCACCTCAGATCATCAGGCATTAGGTCCCAGAAGTTGGGGACCCCTGCCTTAAAACACAGCTCACTAAGTTCACCTTGGAACTCCATCAGGGCTGGCTAGAACACCTTCCCTGGCTTTCTGACTCCAGATGACTCTGAAGGCCCGCTTACACCTCCATCCTTTTGAACTCATGTCTTGTTCTCTTTCTCACCATGTACTTGACCAGCCACCCGTCAGGGGCCTCTCATCCATTGCCCTTCCTTCCGCACAACAGAAGAAACCACAGCCCTCCTTCCAAAGCCCAAGGGCTCACAGCATCGCAGCTGCTGGCTGCTACCACTGTCAGGAAGGCCCCTCCGGGTTCCCAGCACCCCCTCAGGCGACCTTGTACCCTACTCAGGCCCCCCACCCTGGTTTGGGCCCCTGCCCCCATGGTGGTGTTTCTGGCCTCAGGGTGTCTCATGGGTCTACTTCCTCTAATGCCCCTCCCCATCCACGGACCCCTCTTCCAGGAGGTCTCCTTACTGATCAAGTCTCCCAGGTACGTTATGGCCAGCACTACCTCAGGGGTGTTCCCCTGGCCTCACACCCAGACCACACCTTCACCCCCAACTCCTCCCAACTGCAATCAAACTCTCTACCTAAACCCCCTCTTGACGTTGGGGCAGAACAAGAAACAGAGCTCAAATAAATCATTTCCCCAACCGAGGGGCCTTCCCAAACTGGGCATCTAAACAATTCCATCCTCCTCCAGTGGCCCTTTCACAGGACTTCCATTTGTCCTATCAGTTCCACTGGCTTTCTATCTGACCTCCTCTACAGGTAACTCCTGGCACCTGCCCTACACAGCTAGGTGAAACTAGAACCTGTCACAGCAGCTCCTTCCACAGAAAGCTGGGGCTTTGACTTTCAAGGACAGCTTCTCACCTGCAAGAAGAACCTCCAGCCTCCTTAAGGCTTCTGCCACCTTAACCCCTCTGAAGGGACTTACTGTAACCCCTACACAGGCCCTGCCAGCAGTGTCAGTCGTGTGAACGTCCGCTTTACCACAGCTCTTACAGCCTGATACCACTTTCATCTGGACTGCACTTCCTCTGTGGGACCTCGGGACCCCTGTACTCCTCCTAACCAGATTGAAAGCTGCGCTGTTGCACTCCTGTTACCCCAGAAGAGCAGCCACACCGGGTCTATGCCTCCCCCCACATTTTCAGACGCCGAATGAAATGGCAGCCTCTGTCAGTCCTGGTACCGTGGCTCTGGCTTCAGGCACTAAACGTGGCTCTCTTACACACTTCGTGACTGCTACGTTCTGTCTCTTCTGCTTCTCTCCCTGTCTTGTATGGTTTCTCCTCTCCTTCACCAAGAACTGTTTCCTGCCCTTCCCACTACGCCCATCACAAGTCAATTCAATTCCAAGACAACCCTCCAGGGCCCCCAGGTGGGGACAGCTCTGCGGCCCAGCTCAGAATTCAAGCCCTCCATCCCGATTCCCAACAGAGGGGCCGTCTTGGTTCCATGTAACTCTTAAGACTAAGTTAATATTCAGGAGCTGCTGCTTCTGTTTAGTCATTCAGCTGTGTCCGACTCTGTGACCCCATGGACTATAGCCCATCAGGCTCCACTGTCCATGGGATTTCCCAGGCAAGAATACTGGAGTGGGTTGCCATTCCTCCTCCATAGAATCTTCCTGACTCAGGGACTGAACCCGTCACCTGCACTGGCAGATGGATTCTTTACCTGAGAAGCCTGAATATTCAGAGGAGGGAAATGTAAACCCACCTAACACTGTTCACAACAGAGCAGCACCTGTCAAGGGCCACTGTCGAGTCTCTCTCAGACCCCAGGACTGGAAAACTACTGAAGAATGTACAGGATCTCAGTAAAACCACATCTTACAGACACAACAGCCTGGATTCTGCTGGGGACAAAGATAGACATGCCCGCACCCCCTCTTCCCTGCACCTGGTCCCCTAAACTTGATAAAAGTCAGACCCCCATCTATGTGCCAATGCCAGTCTAAGCATCTGGCCATTTCCTCTCTTGGAAAATGAATTTCTTCTCTTGCTAATATTTCTGTGAATTCCTTCTCATCACACAACCTTCTCTGTGAATGGACATTCACATCGGCCATACAGTAAGTGACCAGAGAGGGGACAAGTGTGTCTCTTCCCTTCCCCAGAAGATGGTCGTCTGTCTGCTCACCAGAGGATCACCACTTCAGCCAGAGTTCTGGGCCTCTGGACATCCAGGCCCACTGCCCACCCAGGCTCCCTGCTTGCCCTCCCCCCGACCAAGACCCACATCTTCAGAGCCTGGTTCCCACAGCCTCCCCAGGGCATGTCTCAGACCATGGGGCTCACAAGCCTGCACCCATAGCCCAGAATCCCCAGGCCCGTAGAGGCCTGTCTTCCCAGGATGACTGTGAACTTCCCCTGCAGTACCCATAGGGTGATGGAAGGACTTCAACTAAGAATAAAAGCCCCCATTTCATGAGCCTGGACACCTGTCAACCTGTGACCTCACAGAAGTCAGTGACCCACCCCCCAACACACCTCAGTTTCCTCATCTGCAGGACGTGGTCCACATCCCCGACCTCCCCGCCAGCGATGGTGAACACTGTCACTGCGAGTGACACCCACTCTGGGACCACTCAGCTGCCTGCAGAGATGCTGAAACAATATCAGGTGATAACTTGCTGCACCCCTGCCAGTAAAGCAGCAGATGGGTCCACTCCACTGCCACCTTCGGACTGCCCCACCATCCAGCAACTAGAGGGGATACTTGCCGGGGGTCAGGGGGCACTCCTGACCCTACAAGGCACTGGTCCTTTGTAATGAACCCATGCCTACTGCCCATCAGATTCGTAAATACTCTCAAAGTCACAGCTAGTTGTGAGACTCTCCATTAGCTAGTGCCAGAACCATGCTCCACACTCGCTGCTACAAGCTAACAGTGCAGACAAACACCATCAGAGGAGCTCTGCCCAGTGGAGAAGGCAGACATGCAAACACACAGTGCCGTCCAGGAGCATTTGGGTCGCCTGTTACCGTGGAACAAACCACTTCCGAACTTAGGCTCAAAACAACAGGTTCCTCAAACACTAAACAGATGTTAAATGCGATCCAGAAATTTCACTTCTGGGTGTGTGTGTGTGTGTGTGTGTGCACTCAGTTGCATCCGACTCTTTGTGAGCCCTATGGATTGTAGCCCGCCGTGGGATTTTCCAGGCAAGAATACTGGAGTGGGTTATCACTTCCTTCTCCAGGAGATCTTCCTCACCCAGGGACTGAACCATGTCTCTTGCATCTCCTGCACTGGCAAACAGATTCTTTACCACTAGCACTACCTGGAAAGCCCTATTTCTGGGTATATATCCAAAAGAATTGCAAGCAGGGACTCAGACTGCTATTTACAACCCAGGTTCACAGCAGCATTATTCTCAACAGCCAGAACTGAAAATGACACAAATGCCCACTAACATGTGAACAGATACATAAATTCATCTATCCATAGAGTGGAGTATTATTTACTCTCCAGAGGAAATTCTGACATGTGCTACAACATGGGTGAAGCTCAAAGACATTACGCGAAGCAAAATAGGCTACACACAAAAGGACAAATATTATATGATTTATGTGATGCACCTCAAATAGGCAAAGTCACAGAGACAAAAAGTAGAAGGCTGTATTAACATACCAATAATATTTTCCCACAGAACGAGAACAAATAATCCTAAAATTCACGTATTGCCATAGAAGACTCTAAATTGCCAAAGCAATCTTGAGAAAACAGAACAAAGCAGGTAGTATCACTCTCTCAGATGTCACACTATACGACAAAGCCACAATAATCAAAGCAGCATACTGGTGTAAGCACAGACACACAGATCACTGCAACGGTAGAGAGCACCCAGAAATAAACCCATACACCGACGGTCAACCTATGACAAAGCAGGCAAGGATACACGGTGGAGAAAGTCTCTTCCATAAATGCTGCTGGGAAAACTGGAGAAATAGCTGTAAAACAATGAGATCAGAACTTCCTGGCACCATATTAAAAAAAAATAGACTCAAAATGGATGAAAGACCCAAATTTAATACCTGAAACCATAAAACTCCTAAAAGATACCAAGGTGGAATATTCCTTGTCATAAATCATACCAATAGTCTTCGGATCCTAAGGCAAAGGAAACTAAAGCAAAAATAAATAAATAAGACCTAATAAAATTTATAAGCTTTGGTAAGAAAAGGAAAAAATAAAAAGACAACCTACAGAATGGGAGAAAATATTTGTAAATGATATGGTTGATAAGGAGTTAGTATCTAAAATATACAAACAGCTCATACAACTCAATATTAAAAAAAGCAATTTAAAAAATGGACAGAAGATGTGAATAGACATTTTTCCAAAGAAGACATACAGATGGCCAACAGGCAGTGAAAAATGCCCAACACTGCTTATTATTAGAGACATGCAAATCAAGATGACAAGATATCACCTCCCACCAGTCAGAATGCTCATTATCTAAAAGTCCACAAATAACCAACACTGCAGAAGCTCTGGAAAAAAAAGAAGAACCCTCCTACACTATTGCTGGGAATGTAAGTCGGCACGGCCACTATAGAAAACAGTATGGAGTTCCTCAGAAACTAAAAATAGAGCTACCGTATGATCCAGCAATTCCACTCCTGGGTATATATTTGGAAAAAAATGAAAACACTAATTTGAAAAGGTACATGCACCTCAATGGTCACAGAAACACTACTGACAATGGCCAAGCCATGGAAACAGCCCAAGTGCCCATGAGCAGAGGACAGGATTAAGGAGACACAGCACACCCGTGCACACACACACAGTAGGATATTACTCAGTCATAAAAAGAATAGAATCTTGTCATTTGCAGCAATGTAGACGTACCTAGAGAATCCTGTGCTTGGTGAGATAAGTCAGAGAAGGACAAATACTGTATGGAATCCGAAATATAATACAAATGAATGTATATGCAAAAGAGAAACAGATTCACAGATAGAACTAGTGGTTCCCAGTAGGGAAGGGAGTAAGAGGCACAACTACTATGTATAAAACAGCCAAGCGACAAGAATATATTGTACAGCACAGGGAATTATAACCATTATAAGGAAATATAATCTAAAAGTAATTCACATGAAACTAACATTGTAATCAATATTAGTCAACCAACTATACTTTACCTGAAACGAATATTATAATCAATACTAGTCAATCAACTCTACTTCAATAAAATATAAATAATGAAATCTTTCCCCTGCCAAAAGTGGAATGGTGGTCCTCAGGGTCTGGGTAAAAGAGGTACAGGAAGTGAGTGTGTGGGGTACAGAGTTTTTGAGTTTGGGAAGATGAAAAACAGTTCTAGAGATGGATGGTGGTGGTGTAGGTTTACAGCAACATGAATGTCCTCAATGCTACTGAACTGTACACCAAAGTGAGTCAGAGTGGCAAATTTTGTGTATTTTACAATTTTTTTTAAAGAAGAAAAAGAACAACCATTTCTTTTGCTCTTGAATCAGTGATTTGCACAGAGTTCAGCAGCAGTGACTGCTGACGATGCTAAGCCGTCACCTGGGAAGACTGCAGTGGCCGAGCCGCCCGCGCCTCTGAGCCTCACTGGTGACCCCGCCACCTGGTCTCACCTTGTCATCAAACCAGGTCTGCTTGCCCAACATGCTGTCAGGAGCCACAGCCCAAAAACCACCAGGGGTTTGCAGCAAAGAGAGGTTTATCCACAAGGTCCAAGAAGATGGTAGAACAAGCTTCAGACCAGCTCTCCAGAAGGCAAGGGCAGGGTATTCATGGGATGAGGCGTGGAGATGCAGGAGGTGGGCAGCACCTGCTCAAGGTGGGGGTTGGGGTCCTCTGACGTCACGAGGTCAGGAGGACATGCAGGCCGGCCCAGCTGGAGGGCGGGTGCTCCTGTCAGGACCAGTCTTAACAGGCTCAGCTAGAACTAGACACAGCTGACTCCCTGGTCGCTGGGAAACCTCTTGTTGTTCAGACTCCAATGGAGGACACGAAAGTCCTTCCTAACAACAGTTAAAACGACCTTGATTCGTGAAGTCTACTCACAGGTGAAATGGATTTAACTCACGGTTACCCACACTTTCAGTGACTCCAACTGTGAATCTGCCTGCATTGCAGGAGACACAGGTTCAGTCCCTGGGTGGGGAAGATCCCCTGGAGGAGGAAACAGCAACCCACTCCACTATTCTTGCCTGGAAGATCCCAGGGGACAGAAAAGCCTGGTGGGCTATAGTCCATGGGGTTGCAAAGAGTCAGACATGACTGAACAGCTAACATTTTCACTTTCACACCCACAGTTTCACTCTCACTACAGTCAGAGGTCACTTGTGGGAGCTCTGGCATCCAAGAGGAAGAAGTCGAAGCTGAGCTGAGGTCCGGCCTGGAGACACCACAGAATCACTTCCCCAAATGCCATCAGTCAGAGCCACAGGGCCCCTCACCCCCCAGATCCCAGGGGAGGTGACTGACAGCCCCGCCTTTCCGTGGAAGGCATTCCAGAGAATTCGTGGCCTGTCTTATTCCAGCTCAATGTAGAAGTGAGGTGTGTACAAGGTACTGAAGCAGTGTGGGCACAAGATGCCTCCCTAGGGATCCACCAGACTTTAGGAAAAGGAGACGGTCTCATTCTCATCCAGGAGGAGGAAATGGATATGAGAACAATTTGTACACCATGAACTGTTCCACCAACGCATCATGAGTGACAGAAAATGTTGAATTAAGACAAAGCTTTAAAAAATCATACAAATGGGTTTATTTTCAAAACAGAAATAGACTCACAAACTTAAGAGAACGAACTTATGGTTACTATGGGGGAAGGGTTGGAGGAAGGGCTAGATTGGGAGTCTGGAATTGACATGTACACTGCTTTATTTAACATAGATATCCCCAGAATCAGCCTCCCTGTAATTCTTTGGACACCAGTCTGCAGGTACCCCCTTTCTGAGCATGGCAGGTCCTCCAGCTCCCAGATTCCAACACTTCAGCTTCTTCCCTTCACTTTGACCCTGAGGTAGTAACTGCCTTGAGTGGGTAACAATTCTGTCTCCCTCTGAGTTACCTCAGCATCCTCTTCTGCTGTTCCAGACCTCTCACACTTGTTTAACCAATTCCTTACAGAAATTTCTGTTAAAATAACTGTTGTGTCAATGGCCATATTTATTCTACTAAGGCAAATATATACAAATATATCTTACACCATAGCAACTCTACTTCTGGAATTCCACCCAAGAGAACCGAGTGTTTTTGTTCACCAAAACACAAGTTTCAAAATGTTCCTAACTGCCTATTTCTAACAGCCCCAAACTGAAAATAACGCATGTCCTCCAGCAGTTTTTTCAGTTGCTAAGCTGTGTCCCACTCTTTGTGACCCCATGGACTGCAGCATGCCAAGCTCCTCTGTCCTCTACTAACTCCATCTACAGTAGAGTTGATCAATAATTACACTGAGTACATGGGGTGGAATAGTACACAGCAGAGAAGAGGAATACATAGCCCTACTCAACACTAGTCATAACATTGAGACGCAGAAGAGTACATACTGTGTGATTCTATTCGTATGATACTCAAAATCAGGAGATTCTAATCATTGGTGATGAGAGAGCCCTTATTTTCTAAGGGTGCTATCAAGTGGATATTTTCAATTCTTGATCTGGGTGATGGTTCACTGTGATGTAGATTTCAGATGTGTGTGCTTGGTTGTAATTCAGTGGGAAATTTTAATGTTTCAGTCCAGATTTAGACTGAACCATAACTGCTTCAAAAAGTAGGAAGGCTTGGTAGGAACTACCAAATCTAGTAGAGACACAAGAAGCAGAGAGATCATGGGAATTTACAAAGCAACAGCAAAGTAACGCAGGTATTCTAGGTGTTATGATGAATGGAAATGACTCCAGGGTCAGAGAAGGCCAGTTCTGCACAAGTCTGCTGTGCGTGCATGCTGTTGCAGAGTTGTATCTGACTCTTTGGTACCCCATGGACTGTAGCCACGCTCCTCTATCCATGGGATTCTCCAGGCAATGGGTGGGTTGCCATGCCCTCTTCCGGGGATCTTCCCGACCCAGGGATCGAACCCAAGTCTCCTGCATTGCAGGTGGATTCTTTACCATCTGAGCCACCAGGGAAGCCCATACAAGTACAATGCTGCTGCTGCTGCTGCTAAGTCGCTTCAGTCGTGTCCGACTCTGTGCGACCCCATTGACGGCAGCCCACCAGGCTCCCTCATCCCTGGGATTCTCCAGGCAAGAAAACTGGAATGGGTTGCCATTTCCTTCTCCAATGCAGGAAAGTAAATAGCAAAAGTGAAGTTACTCAGTTGTGTCTGACTCTTAGCGACCCCAAGGACTGCAGGACCCCATGGACCCCATGGACTACCAAGCTCCTCTGTCCATGGGATTTTCCAGGCAAGAGTACTGGAGTGGGGTGCCATTGCCTTCTCCAGACAACCCCAAAATACAAGAGATGTATACTACCCAGGTAAAACCCACTAGTTGTTGAAACAAAAATAAGGGAAATATCCTAAGCTGGTTCTCCTATAAAGATGCACATATATACTTATGTGATATACTTTGTCAAATAAAGTACATATTTCTTTATATTGAGCAGGTTAAAAACACCTGAAAAGAAGTTAGGTTCTATGTGTATCACAGAAACCTGCTGTGCCACCAGAATTGTATGATGCCAAGTCCTCATCCCCATGCCAACCATAGGAGGTGGGTGTTAATCCCCTTTCACAGAATTCACACCAAGGTTCAAAGACTAGCAACCCTCCTCCAAGGCCACACAGCAAGTGGCAGAAATGGGTTCAAACCTGGGCCCATCTACTTCCAGCGTGGGTGGACAGAACCAACTCTATCAAAACAGGAAAAGCTGAGCCCTGCAAACAAATTCCAGTTTCAAAATAAGGGTCAAGGACCCCGAGCAGAGTCATGGATGAGACAGCTTCATATAATAAGTCACTCCAGTCCCAATTTTCCCTCTGTGCATTCTGGACACTGGTGTGCACACACGTGGCAGTTGTATATACATGATATAGATGGCACTCGGTCTTCTACAGCTGTCTTGTCTACTGAGTAAATAATGTCTCGCGTAAACTACAGGTTTTCTAAATGGAAAGACCTGCATTTCAAGATGTGTGAAATTAAGATGCCAGTTTTATGTTTAAAATTGATCTTAAAGCTGCCATCATTTTTACCACTTTTTTATCATCTCTCATCGAAAAATTTTTAGACATTAATTCTAAATTTCTTTTTCTTGATTTGAATCTATGTCCTTCAGTTTTGAGTGTAAGTGTTGACGGCATTCTGAACATTTAACTGTGAAAAGTAAAATGACCATTACAGCCAACCCCCTACATTTTAGCTCAAGGTACTGCGGGTTATAGTTAATATTCAAAAATACCAAACATTCTAGACAGGAAGGACTGTTTTTCCAGGGCTTTATCTTTTCATCTTTCACTGACAAATCTGCAGGACACACGTGTGCCCCTGTAGTCCATGATTTTCAGGAAAGGGGTTAATAACTTCTCTTCGTCATCTTTCACTTGCCCACTCGAAAGGTACTTAAATCACAGTAACATTCGTGTTTTCAATTCATGTTGATGTATGGCAAAACCAATACAATATTGTAAAGTAATTAGCCTCCAATTAAATAAATTTATATTTAAAAAAAGAGAAAAAGTTCTCTGGAGTCCAAGAAATCATCTATATAAGTATTTTGGAATGAATGGGCCAATGAAAATAGTTCATCTCTGGTTCTTAAAAAAGAGAGAGAGGGCAGAAGGACAGAGCTGTCCTCCTTGCTCTACGATCTAAGAAGGGGAGGAAAAGGAGGATCAAGGGTGACGACAGGGAGTGGAGTTCTCACTCGTGTGCATGACGCATTCTTCCTTGCAATATATAGGCTGCTCCTCAGACAACGGAAGGGCTCTCCAAGCACACACGCATGTGCTCACTCAGTGGTGTGACTCTTTGCCACCCCGTGGACTGTACCCTCCAGGCTCCTCTGTCCATGGGATTCTCCAGACAAGAATACTGGAGTGGGTTGCCATTTCCTCCTCTAGGGGATCTTTCCAACCCAGGGGTCTCTTGGGTCTCTTGGTGGGTGGATTCTTTACCACTGAGCCACCTGGGAAGCCCTGTATGAGCGCAAGACATGTGATCTCCCCAGTGGCCAGGTTCCGACCCACTACCAGGCTCCTGGGCCTTCCTCGGGGGTTTTTAAGTTCCTACGACCACCCACTCTAGGTCCTGGGATTCCTCCACAGCGTCCTCAGACACTGTAATTTAGTTCCTGTTCAAGACTCGAAGGAAATAAAATAGGGAAGTGATCATGTTAAAAAGTGCCATCCAAGTACTAACCAGGACAGACCCTGTTTAGTTTCCAAGATCAGATGAGATCAGGCACCTTCACCTTCAGGGTAGTGTACAGACTTAGAGAACGAACTTACGGTTACCGGGCGGAAGCAGGAGGAAGGGATAGTTAGGGAGTTTGAGATGGACATGTACACACGACTAATTTAAAAGAACCAACGGGACCTACTGAATAACACAGGGAACTCTGCTCAATATCATATAACAACCTAAATGGGAAAAGAATTTGAAAAAGAATCAGTTCATTTCAGTCACTTAGATGTGTCTGACTCTGCAACCCCATGAATTGCAGCACGCCAGGCCTCCCTGTCCATCACCAACCCCCGGAGTTTACTCAAACTCATGTCCACTGAGTCAGTGATGCCATCCAACCATCTCATCCTCTCTCATCCCCTTCTCCTCCCGCCTTAAATCTTTCCTGGCATCTGGGTCTTTTCAAATGACTCAGTTCTTTGCATCAGGTGGCCAAAGTATTGGAGTTTCAGCTTCAGCATCAGTCTGAAAAAGAAGAGATATATGAATATAACTGACTCACTTTGCTGTACAGCTGAAACTATCACATTATTAATCAGTTATACTCCAATATAAAATAAAAAGTTTAAAAATTGACCAAAAAAATTAAATAGAATAAAAACAAAAACCTCCCAGCAAGTTCAGTCAGCCACAGCTGCCGATACCTGACTCACTGGGCAGCCCCTCATCAAGTCCATCAGGTGCCCAAGATGCTGCCCTTCCCTCCTGACGACCGACAGGGTCAGTCTCATTTCTGAGCCCGCATAACCCCTCTCCCCAGATCCCACCTGCACACTGGCCCCTCAAGAACAGGCTAGGAGTAGACGGAGTCAAACAGCCATGACTCATTTTAATGCTGCACTTTGACAGACTAGAGGAGGACCAGGCCAAGTTCCTGGGAAGTCCCAATGCTAAAGTTGATTATAAGTAAACGTATTCTTTTTACACAGGAAGTTTAAGCAACTAAAAGCAAGCATCTGTGCATTAATTTAAACCACTTTAATGAATAGCTGGGCACGTGTGGTGGGAAGATGTTATGTAAGCAAAAGACTGCTGTGAACTTGCAGGGAAACACTGCCAAAATTTCAAGAGAGAAAGGGACGAAGGGTGATCCCTGTTATTGGGCAGGGGCCACTTGAGGAGAGAAAACGTTATCCAAACTTTCTAAGCCCCACTTGTAGCTCTATTTAAACTTTTCTCCAGGTGATTCGTGGTAAAGAATCCTCCTGCCAATGCAGGAGGCATGGAGTTTGAACCCTGGGATGGGAAGAACCCCTGGAGGAAGGCATGGCAACCCACTCCAGTATTCTTGCCTGGAGAAGCCCATGGACAGAGAAGCCTGGAGGGTACAGTCCATGGGGTCACAAAAGAGATGCAACTTAGTAACTAAACAACTTTTCTCTTGCATGCCCAGAACTTCTGCCCCGCTTTCCTCGCCAACCCCATTCTCACCTTCGTGCCTTTCTCAGGAGATGTTTTCGGAGGAAACTTAAATCCTAATTTGCAACAAAACACAAAGAAAATACAAGTCACAGAATTCATGGACCATGACAGTTCAATCTTGAAAAAATGAGCTCAAGGTAAATTTAACAAATGAAATATGTCCTTAGTCACGAGTCTAAGGACTTAATCAGAAGCGGAAGGCTGGCCTGAAGGTGATCATCGCAGAGTAAACACACTGGAAAAGCACATTTGTCTCAATGGTCTTCTCGCCACTTTGGCTGTTGATATTCTCGTTAAAATTTAACTTTCCCAGCGGCAGCATTAGAGATAGGAGATGGGGAGTTTCCAGGTTCTCAAATGGACGCCAAGACCTAGTTAATTTCTTCCCTGCCGTCAAAGGATCTGACTCTCTTACAAACGGGAACCCAAAATGCCCCCGAACCATCATGAACCAGCCGACACTGAAGTTTTCCACACAGAGGATGTGTAGCAGTAGACCATTTCCTGGCTGTATGCGCTTTTTCTTTTTCCATAGGTTTACAATGTTTCTGTAGTGAACACACTACACTTCACCGGTTCTGATTTCCTGGCAGTAGGGAAGGTATACCAAAAACCAGGTGTTTGAATGTTTTTATGGATACTTTGTCAGCTACATTTCTCCAGCTTTGACCAAAACTGAAGAGATCCTAAGCTGCTTCTAGGGATGTTATATTTTTTTGAAAGACCAAGTAGCTTCACTAAGGGAAAAACTCATGTCCTTCATTAAAGTGCACTTTTGCTTGAATCATGATATTGAAAAGAAGACAAAGTCAGACAATCCCGTATAGAGAAGCAGGCACCCTCCATCTGTGTGTTTAGAAAAGGCTGCTGAGAACACTGCATGGGGACCCAGTGCCAAGTAACGATGGACTGGACTATGCGTGTGTGAGCCACTCAGTCGTGTTCGACTCTGCAACCCCCTAGGCTCCTCTGTCCATGGTGATTCTCCAGGTAAGAAGAGTGGAGTGGGTTGCCATTTCCTTCTCCAGAGATCTTCCAACCCAAGGACTGAACCCTCGTCTCCTGCCCTGGCAGGTGGATTCTTTACCACTGAGCCACCTGGGAAGCCCACGGACTAGATTAAGGGTTGGGAAAGTGAGAGTCGCTCAGCCGCGTCCAACTTTTTGTGGCCCCGTGGACTATATAGTCCATGGAATTCTCCAGGCCAGAATACTGGAGTAGGCAGCCTTTCCCTTCTCCAAGGGATCTTCCCAACCCAGGGATTGAACCCAGGTCTCCTGCACTGCAGGCAGGAGAGCCCCAAGGGATTGGGAAACCATGGCCTAATGGCCAAATCTGGCACACTGGATGTGTATAGCCCTAGGGCTAATGATAGCTTTTACATTTTGAAATGGCTGGGAAAAAATCAAATCAAAAGTAGAGAATTTCATAACATGTGAAAATTACATAAAATTCAAATTTCAGTGTCCATCTATCAGGTTTTATTGGAACCCGGATGCGCTCATTTATGTGCCTTCTATGGCTACTTTTGTGCTGTAACAGCAGAGCCAAATAGTTTTAGAGACAACAGACAAAGGCTAAAATATTTACAATTCGGCTCTTCACAGAAAAAAAACCAACAGTTTGCCAATCGTTCATCTGGGCGATCTCTGAGGCTCCTTTCACCTCAAAATTCCTAGGAATGTTACTTCCTTAGATAAGCTAGAATTCTCCATCAAAGACAATGTACAGAACACACATTAGCCTGATAGTGTATGACCCCAGAAGATCTGTTTGTTTGGGCTGTCAACATCTCCCAAGACACACGTAAAATGATACCCACTGACTCAGAACACACCATCACTTTCTCAGATATTAATCACTTTTAAAGGCAGGCTCTTGGTTCTAGAAAGCAGTATTTATGATTTTTAGCAATTTTACTCTATTAACAGATTTAATAGACCATCTGAAAAATTACCAAGTAGAAAGAAAATTAAAAAAAAAACAACTCCTCTAGGAATTCATCCCATAAAATATTTATTAATAAGTAAAATGATTTTCCCCTGCCTTTGGTTATTAAGAGGTTTGATGGAGTATCTTGTTGACACCAATTGCCAACAATGGTTTTACATTATTCAGTCATGAGATAACAGGTAGAGATGCATATAAGCAATCAAACAGGTAGACAGATGATTGATGACAGATAACCACAGATACAGATATAAATATGTAAAAGACCATACCTTATGACCATTTAATTACAAATCTTGGTTTTGCTAGCATTTGGAAATTTACTGGCACGCATTTTGACTAATTTCTTGTAAGTGAACAATACACAAATAAATTCACTTGAGATTCATAATTCACAATGCTGGTAACGAATACAGTGCTTGCTGAGGACTAAGAGAGAGGAAAACAAGAACTAACTTTGTGGGGAAGAAAGACAATATCTACTTTGAAAAGCTCTTCTCAATTTAACAGTCCCTCTTGCTTGAAAAATAAGACCTTTTGATAACGACAGTATAAAAAGCCTATGATTTGCACAGTAAATCGTATTTGTGGTTTAAATTTCATCCCAAGACTGGGATTATGGCTGAGAAACGATACTAAGTATCTTTATAAAGCATGTGAGTTTTTATAGGGAAAATAAGAAAATGTTTTATCAGATCTAGGCAGAAAGGCTGATGTTATAACATTTATAACAACAATAATTACCTGCACTCAGTACCATATGGACATGGAGATCTGAACACCAAACAGAATGAAAGCCAAACCATACCACATGACAAAACTAAAAATAATCTGGAGAAGTAGCAGGTGATACAGTTTATGATTTCAACACAAAAACAATTATTTCTTCTCAGATATCAAGGTAAAACCAGAAATTTAAAAGATACAATCAAGAAGGGGATGAATGGTTTTATTACTACACCATCCACTACTTCAAGATTAAAATAATCCCAGAGTTCTGAAATGTCATCAGTTAAGAACTATACAATTTTTCAGTCTTTTTTTTAATGTAGAAAATCACTTTGTAATAAGATCTCTACACAAGGTAAAAAAAGCACAAAACAGACCCCCCAAAAAGCACAAAAATAGATAATATATATATCTTTTTACAACAAATTAAGATGTGCCTGGGAAATACTGAGATCAAGGACTAACGTTTGAGTCCAGGTTGGCTTCCTTTTATAAGAACTGTTGTTCTTTGTATCTCCCCTAAAACCTTAGATGCTTTATTAGAAACCAGCCCAGGTAACGGAGAGAGAATAGCAATTCTGATCTTATACCAAAAAAAAAAAAAAAGTAATAATAACAAAAAAATAAAAACACTTCATCCGTTTACAAAATTCTTTTGACAGCCATACCTCAGGGCACTTAAAGGCTTATAGGTGTCAAGGAGCCGTATCTCCACGGACTACTCTTTCCCATTGTAAATCAATCATAAACCAGGATAAACAAATCTAGACACGCTAATTCGGAGAAAGATGTTTTCATACAGTTTTGGGGCAAATGAAGCCAACCACCAGAACCGTGCCATAAGCAACACCGACAGGCACAGAGTTCCAGGCTAGAATCCTTCCCAAGCCCACAGTGCCCACTCACCCCTGTCAGGTCCAGGCCCCCGGCCACCCTCTGAGTTACACGGTCACCGCTGGGTACATCTTCTGTTCGCTGTTAGTGTGAGGGAAGGGAGCCTGGAGCTGCCTGTAGCCCGTCTGCAGCCCATCCAGGAACGGGGGCACTGGGGTCAGGGGCACCGAGTCTGGCTGCACGGTGTACCCCACAAAGGGGGGATGGAGGTACTGCCCCTGATGGGCACAATCTGGGTGGCCTGCTGGCAGTTGAGCACGGAGAAGTTCGTGGGCATGTTCACGTACACGTTGTTCATGGTGCCCTCGGGCAGGCAACAGTTGGTCTGGGACCTGGTTGGGGGTGCCCGGGCCCCTGAGTTGGCGCTGGAGCTGGAGCTGGCGGCTGTGCTGGACTGGCGGGAGGAGGAGCCCCGCGAGGTGCTGGCGCTCGGGATCATGGGGATGGTCTCCACCAGACGGGGCCCTCCCGGGGCCCGGCTCAGCTGCGGCTCCTGCTTGGGCCGGAGGCATCTGCAGCAGCAGGCAGCCACGAGGGACCCCAAGACGATGAAGGCGACAAACACTGATCCGACGATGAGGAAGGGCACGTAGATGGGAACTGAAGAAAAGGAGAGAGATATACTATGATGATTTCCTGGAAGGAGGCAGTAAAAATCTGATGACTTCCTGGAAGGATGCAGTAAAAATCGGTGATGGGCAGCAGAGGTGAATAAATGAGCCGCACCAGTACCCAGAATCTTGGAACCACAGCCAGGCTGGTGTGCACGCTTGTCAGCAGCTCACAGCACAGAAGCACCGTCCTTTATCAGGAACTTAGGAAAAGGGGGTGAGGAATAGGACCTGCCTGCAGACTCGGGGGGTGGGTTCCCAAAGCAAAGCTGTTACTGTTGACAGCTAGACTCACCAATCGCAACACTCTTTGAGGCAGATAGCCAATTTAGCAAAAATATGAGTTTTGCAGATTGAGTTTATTCTAAAATTCCTACAGTAACTGCCCTGCCCACATTTCAGTCTGCCCTAAAGTTTGTGCGGTCTGCACAGAAATGAGTCGATAGTATTTCAAAGTTTTTTCTTTTCCCCAGAAAGTTAGTTGCATTCCTTGCAAACTTCTTTGACCATTTTTTTGCAGGTTCTTGTTTCATAGGCAAATAAATAAAGAATCTAGGACACATCCTAGTCACAACCATTTCCAAAAAGAGTTTGTAAGGCACAAAGGTCAAAGAAGGGTTTTAAGGAAAAAAGCCCTCCATACACACTTGCCAAGCTGAAGGCTGGTAACTGGGAGATGGGCCTGCATGGGGGGCGGTGGGGAGGGAGCAGGGGAGCTGTCCAGACAATGGGTCAGCATGAAACAAGGTACCCAGGAGGACAAGTGTCTCCAGGGGCACCAAGAAGGGCCTAGGCAGGACCAGGTGGTGGAGGAGGAGTCACAGGCCTGGCTTAGGACACTGAATTCTGTGTGGAGAACCACAAGGGACATAGAGCAGTGGGCATCGTACCTAGCCAGTAAGATTTATTAAAGAAAATAAAACTGTCAAGATAAAAATAAACACTTTCCTAAAATCAGTAGTGAGCTCCATTTAAAAAATTATTTTACTTACAAATATCTTGGCGGGTGCCGTGGGCCTAGCACTATGGGGTTTCAGAAGCTGGACACAGTGGCTTGATGGGGACCCAGAACCAGGAGGGAAGGGTCTGTGGACCCCACCCTACATGACCAAGAGCCCATGTCTTTTGAGGTGTTCCTTCTCATCTCCCTGACTATCTGATTGGACATGAGGACAAGGACTGGTCCCACTGGGCTCGGCCAGTACACAGTCTAGGAAGATGCGCAGCTCCCCAGCACCTGAGTGCAGAGACTCAAAACACCCTCTTATCCTAACTGTCCACTAGGGCAGCGGCTGTTCTAACCACGCTCCTCTGACAGCACTGATATTTCTGGAGTTGGTGTTCCTAGGACACAGAACCACCCAGCGCCACAGAGAAAAGATGGCTTGTCAGTAAAACATACTTTAAATATTAAGCATGTAACCAAAGGCTGATGATGGAAGATAACATATTCTAAATTAAGATACCAGCCTTATATGATATTGAGAAGTAAAGGAATTAACAGTTTAAAAAAGTACCCCAAATGTTATAGTGTAGCTAACTGAAAGCAGTCTAAGTCCACATAATGAGTTTTGGGGAGAAATAACTGTTCTCTTTCCAGGATTTTAATCAGAAGCCTAAATAACTATGCAGGGCAGAGAAGGCAGTGCTCCTGGAAGCCTGGAGACTGCTTGATTAGACATGCTGTCCTTCTGGACTGCAGAAGCGCCGGGTTTTTAGGAAAACAGATCCAAAAGTGCAACTCAGAAGGCATCCACTCACACGACAGGATAGTGAGAAGCCGGCTGCCCACCAACTAGTCCGCAGTCACCGCGGAGTCTGGGAGGCCATCCACAGCCAACTCAGCAGGCCCCCGGAGCCTGTGCCCTTGGCTCCTCCCTCCAGCTCCAGGTCTGCTCTCTGGCCACACACCCAGTTGCACTGGGCTTGCCTTCCAGGACAGCTCCTCGCCTGGAGTCACCCTCCCTTCTCTTCTGAGTCAAAGCAGAGATCGGGAAGGGTGGCTAACAGAAATGTGCGACTGAAAGACACCACACCGAGGGGAGCTGCCTCTCACAAGCCCAGCCAGTTCTGGGAAGAGTGACCAGCAGAGCGGGGCTCAGGCAGCTGGAACACAGGGGGCCTGGGGTGCAAAGTCCTCTCCTCAATACCTGCAAAAGAAACAGAGGAGATGCCGCTCCAGGCTACGGGTGCCCTTCCACCTCCATCGGACCTGGACACAGGTCCTTCCTCCCTGGACACATTCTGGGTATGTCTTTGACGTAGGAAGGGGTCTTGGAGGCTGGTGACAAGCAGAGGAAGTGGAACCTATCAAATGCTTTCAGGCGTATATTTTTCCAAATCTAACTTGGGCAATTTGAAAAACTATAATAAAAAAAAATCAAAGCCATAAAGAGCAAGACTGGCAGCGCTCTGATGTCACACTCACCAGGTCTGACGTGGTAAGGAGACCCAGCCATGGGAGCCATGTCTTAGGGAGAGCTAGACTCTCCCGAGGTCTGGGGGCCCCGCCTCACCATCACCCCGAGGAAGGCCCCGGAGCTGTCTTCCCTCTGGGGAGCCCTCGAGTGCCCCCGCCAGGACAGGACTCTTTCCCGGGACTTTGGGAGACAGGAGACACGGGGAGGGGCACAGAGACCCCCGGGGAGGAGGAGCGTGGGGCTGTCTGTGGCCAACCCTGAACTTGCCGGCGAGCCAGCGCCCCTTCCGCCCCTTCCGGATCTCCCTGCCCGGCCAGGCCCGCCTACCTGCCGAGCCGTCGGGGCCGTCTTTGTCCGCACGGCCGGGCTCGCCGGCGCCCTGCTGGCGGTCGTTGTCGCAGCCGCCCTGGTCCAGGCGCGCGTCGGCGCTGGAGCAGCAGTAGCGCAGCGCGCAGCTGCCGCAGCAGATGGTGGCGTCGCCGCCGTCGAAGCGCTCGGGGCACTGGAAGCCGAGGCGCCAGACTCCCTGCGCGTCCAGCCAGCCGTGGCAGTACTCGCCGCTGGCCAGTGCCCCGGCCGCGAGCAGCGCGGCCAGCAGCAGCCGCAACAGCGAAGCGGCGTCCGGGGAGGCGGCGGCCGGGTGGCGGCCGGCCCACATGGCACCACCCTGGGCGCGGGCGGCACGTCTTCCGAGGGCGCAGAGTCGACTCCGGCGCCCTGGTCCCCGCAGTGCCGAGGCTGGGTCCTCTTCGCCGAGCGTCCGGTCCGCGGCTCACCGCCCCCGCCGCGACGTCCGGGACCTAAGCCATGCCCTCCCTCGGCCTGCGGCGCGGTCCGAGCAGAGGCAGCCTTGGATTCGTGGGCACTCACCGACCGAGCTCTCCGGGTTACGAGTCAAAGGGTCCCCGGGGCTGCCGTCGCGCAGCCCCCGGAGGCTTCACCCGCGACGGGACCCTGCTCATGCATCCCCGAGGGGACGATCACTCTAGCCGGACCACCAGTGGGCGTCCCCGGAGCCAGGGCGCTCCGCAGAGTTTAAGCCCCAGGGTCCCGAGTGCGTCTCCTTGCCTTTATACCCTGCGCGGGCGGTGAGAAGAGCCCAGGAAGTCGGGCAGCGGGCGCAGGGCTCCGGGCAGCAAGTGCAGCGGTCGGCCGCGCCCAGCCTTCTGCGCTCCGAGCTCGGTCCGCATGACTCCGGCCGCGCCGCCTGGGCAGCGCACCTCTCCACGACCCGGCCGCAGCCCCCACGATCCGCTCCGCGGCCGGACGGTCGGTCCTCCAGACCTCGCGGGCGTCCGGGACGTAGATGAGGGTCCCGCGCGCCCCGCCGCGGTCCCGGGAGCCGGCCGGGCTGGCGGTGGCAGCGGCTGCTGCTGGGCGCGGATCCAGGCAGGCGGCTCGCCCCGCTCCTCTCCTCTGCTCTCCGGTC